>OX465270.1:7196139-7369663 GCA_949987775.1 Aproaerema taeniolella
GGTTCTAGGGGTCGCTGAATCTGAATATCTGGTAAATTTTATGATTCCGCCTTTTTCCAAGATGGCCGCCATTCAAGGAGTGGTGAGGCGAGGCTGAAGGCCGAGCCGAACCACGACGCGCGGCGAGGCGAGGCCGCAGGCCGAAGCGAGCTGCGTATAAGGCGAGGCCAAAGGCCGAGCTCCGCGTAGGGCATAGCCCGGAGCGTCCCCCCCCTTATCCAAGATGGCCGCAATTTAAGTTTAGATTCTATAGGTGAGGCGAGGTCGTAGACAGAGCCGAACGCGCGAGGCGAGGCCGACGACCGAGCTTAGCTGCGTATAGAGCGAGGCCGAAGGCCGAGCTCCGCGTAGGGCAAAGCCCGGAGCGTCCCCCCCCCACTCCAAGATGGCCGCAATTTATGTTTAGATTCTATAGGTGTGGCGAGGCCGAAGGCCGAGCCGAGCTGCGTATAGGGCGAGGCCAAAGGCCGAGCTCCGCGTAGCCCGAAGCGTCACCAAGCATCTTATCGGCCGACCGCCATGAAATTTTCGGGTATGTCGAATGTTAAAATGTCGGCACATGGGTGTTGTTTAATAGGTTTTCGGGGTTGCTGATTCCGTAAATGATATCCATTTTGAAATCCAAGATGTCCAACATGTGTTTTCGAAAAAAATTACAAAAAAATAAATGAACGCCTTTTTGACCCTAAAATTAAGGTAGCACAACCGCCTCGCGGCCTGCTTTAGCAGGTCGCGCACCACGCGAAAACAAGTTATTTTATTATTTAATACTATATAAAGCTACATTACCACTCACTGACTCACTGATTGACATAATTTTTCTCCCAGAAGGAGGGTCGGGAGGTGAAAATGATGTATCGGAGGTGTGGTCAGAATTTTCTGTCGAGTATGGGAAAACCTCGAGATCTTCGGATTCTCCTCCTCGTCAGGTAGCGACCCACCATCCCGGGCGAACCGTTGGACTTGGACCGGTGGTGCTTGAACAAAGGTCGACCCACGCTCCGAGCTCCACCGAGCTCCGCGTAGGGCGAAGCCCGAAGCGTCACCAAGCATTTTACCGGCCGACCGCAATCCGAAAAGTTCATATCCGCCATCTTGGATTTTAGTTGGGGAAATCGTGATGCGAAGGGCGAAGCCCGGAGCGTCTCGATTCTCCCCACCAAAAATCCAAGATGGCGGTTATGAAATTTTCGGACATACCGACATGGGTGTCTTTTAATAGGTTTTCGGGGTTTGTGGTTCCAAAAATGACATTCATTTTGAATTCCAAGATGGCGGACATGCATTTTTTGTGAAAAACTGTCATGGGTGTCGTTTAATAGGTTTTGGGGTTTGCCGATCCCGAAAATGACATTAATTTTCAAATCCAAGATGGCGTACATGAATTTTTTTGTAAAAAACTGTCATGGGTGTCGTTTTTTAGGTTTTCGGGGATACTGATTCTTAAAATAACATCGATTTTTAAATCCAAGATGGTGGCCGTGAAAAACCAAAAAAATAATAAACGCCTTTTTGACCCTACAAATAGGGTACCACAACCGCCTCGCGGCCTGCTTTCGCAGGTCGCGCACTACGCGAAACCTTGTTATTATATTATATAAAGCTACAATACCACTGACTCACTGACTGACTGACTGACTGGGTGACAGAATTGTTCTCCCAGATGGAGCGGCGGGAGGTGAAAACTTTGTATGAAGGGTGTGGAGAGGGTGTAGCGGAGGGTACGGGAAAACCTCGAGGTCCTCGGATCCACCTTCTCATCATGTGGCGACCCACCTTCCCGGGCGAACCGTTGCAGATGGAGCGGTGGCGCTCGAACTAAGGTCGACCCAAACCCTGGTCGAATTTTACCGGTGACGTCATTTTTTCGATTTTCGCAAAAACAAGATGGCCGCCATACAAAATGTTTATTGCTGTATCTCCGGAACCGTTTGACATAAGTGGGGTGTGCTCGAACAAATGTTTTACAGGGGGGTGAGGAGCAGGTGGCTGTCGAATTTTTTATTCAAGATGGCGGATCCAAGATGGCGGCCGGAAATGAAGTTGCTCCGATCCGGACGAAAATCGGTATCTGGGGGGTTTGGGGGACGAAGATTCCGAATATCGGGTCAGTTTTTCGATTCCACCATTTTCCAAGATGGCCGCCATACAAGGAGTTGTGAGGCGAGGCCGCAGGCCGAGCCGATCCACGACGCCACGCCGCGAGGCGAGGCCGTAGGCCGAGGCGAGCTGCGTAAAAGGCGAGGCCGAAGGCCGAGCTCCGCGCAAGGCGTAGCCCGGAGCGTCCCCCCCCCAAATCCAAGATGGCCGCCATACAAGTTTAGATTCTAAAGGTGAGGCGAGGTCGAAGACCGAGCCGAACGCGCGAGGCGAGGCCGAAGGCCGAGGCGAGCCGCGTATAGGGTGAGGCCGAAGGCCGAACTCCGCGTAGGGCGAAGCCCGGAGCGTCCCCCCCCCAATCAAAGATGGCCGCCATACAAGTTTAGATTCTAAAAGTGAGGCGAGGTCGCAGACCTAGCCGAACGCGCGAGGCGAGGCCGAAGGCCGAGGCGAGCCGCGTATAGGGTGAGGCCGAAGGCCGAACTCCGCGTAGGGCGAAGCCCGGAGCGGCCCCCCCCCAATCAAAGATGGCCGCCATACAAGTTTAGATTCTAAAGGTGAGGCGAGGTCGAAGACCGAGCCGAACGCGCGAGGCGAGGCCGAAGGCCGAGGCGAGCCGCGTACAGGGTGAGGCCGAAGGCCGAACTCCACGAAGGGCAAAGCCCGGAGCGTCCCCGCCCCAGTCAAAGATGGCCGCCATACAAGTTTAGATTTTTAAGGTGAGGCGAGGTCGCAGACCGAGCCGAACGCGCGAGCCGAGGCCGTAGGCCGAGGCGAGCTGCGTATAGGGCGAGGCCGAAGGCCGAGCTCCGCGTAGGGCGAAGCCCGAAGCGTCACCAAGCATATTACCAGCCGACCGCCATCATACCGACATGGGTGTCGTTTAATAGGTTTTCAGGGGTGCCGATTTCGAAAATGACATCCATTTTGAAATCCAAGATGGCGGACATGGATTTTTTGGAATATACCGTCATGGGTGTCGTTTAATAGGTTTTCGGGGGTGCTGATTCCGAAAATGACATACGTTTTTAAATCCAAGATGGCGGACTTAAATTTTTTGCAAAATATCGTCATGGGTGTCGTTTTTTGGGTATTTAGGGGTGCTGATTAAGAAAATAACATCCATTTTTAAATCTAAGACGGCTGCCGTGAAAAAACAAAAAAATTAAAAACTTTTTTAAAATTTATAAAAAAAGGCACAACCGCCTCGCGACCTGCTTTAGCAGGTCGCGCACCACGCGAAACCTAGTTATATTATATAAAGCTACAATACCACTCACTCACTGACTGGGTGACAGAATTGTTCTCCCAGATGGAGCGGCGGGAGGTGAAAACTTTGTATGGGGGGTGTGGAGAGGGTGATGCGGAGGGTACGGGAAAACCTAGAGATCTTCGGTTCCCCCTTCTCATCAGGTGGCGACCCACCTTCCCAGGCGAACCGTTGCAGTTAGAGCGGTGGCACTCGAACAAAGGTCAACCAACACCCTGGTCGAATTCTACCGGTGACGTCATTTTTTAGATTTTCGCAAAAACAAGATGGCCGCCATACAAAATGATTATTGCTGTAACTCCAGAACCGTTTGACATAAGTGGGGTGTGCTCAAACAAATATTTTACAGGGGGGTGAGAGGCAGGTGGCTGTTAAATTTTTTTTTCAAGATGGCGGATCCAAGATGGCGGCCGGAAATAAAGTTGCTCCGATCCGGACGAAAATCGGTATCTGCGGGGTTTGGGGGACGAAGATTCCAAATATCGGGTCTGTTTTTCGATTCTACCACTTTCCAAGATGGCCGCCATACAAGAAGTGGTGAGGCGAGGCCGCAGGCCGAGCCGAACCACGACGCCACGCCGCGAGGCGAGGCCGTAGGCCGAGGCGAGCTGCGTAAAAGGCGAGGCCGAAGGCCGAGCTCCGCGCAGGGCGTAGCCCGGAGCGTCCCCCCCCAAATCCAAGATGGCCGCCATACAAGTTTAGATTTTTAAGGTGAGGCGAGGTCGAAGACCGAGCCGAACGCGCGAGGCGAGCCGCGTATAGGGTGAGGCCGAAGGCCGAACACCGCGTAGGGCGAAGCCCGGAGCGTCCCCCCCCCAATCAAAGATGGCCGTCATACAAGTTTAGATTTTTAGGTGAGGCGAGGCCGAAGGCCGAGCTGAGCTGCGCATAGTGTGAGGCCGAAGGCCGAACTCCGCGTAGGGAGAAGCCTGGAGCGTCCCCCCCCCCAATTCTAGATGGCGGCAAGTTTAGATTCTAAGGGTGAGGCCGAAGGCCGAACTCCGCGTATGGCGAAGCCCGGAGCGTCCCCCCCCCAATCAAAGATGGCCGCCATACAAGTTTAGATTTTTGAGGTGAGGGGCGAGGCCGAAGGCCGAGCTCCGCGTAGGGCGAAGCCCGAAGCGTCACCAAGCATGTTACCAGCCGACCGCCATCATACCGACATGGGTGTTGTTTAATAGGTTTTCAGGGGTGCTTATTTCGAAAATGACATCCATTTTGAAATCCAAGATGGCGGACATGGATTTTTTGGAAATTACCGTCATGGGTGTCGTTTTTTGGGTATTCAGGGGTGCTGATTAAGAAAATAACATCTATTTTTAAATCCGAGATGGCGGCCGTGAAAAACAAAAAAAAATAAAAACTTTTTTAAAATTTATAAAAAAAGGCAAAACCGCCTCGCGACCTGCTTTAGCAGGTCGCGCACCACGCAAAACCTAGTTATACTATATAAAGCTACATTACCACTCACTCACTGACTGACTGACTGACTGATTGACATAATTGTTCTCCCAGAAGGAGTATCGGGAGGTGAAAATAATGTATGAGGGGTGTGGTCAGAATTTTCCGTCGAGTATGGGAAAACCTCGACATCTTCGGATTCTTCTCCTCATCAGGTCGCGACCCGCCTTCCCGGGCGAACCGTTGGAGTTGGACCGGTGGTACTCGAACAAAGGTCGACCGGCACCCTAATCAAAGTCTAACGGTATGATTTTTTTTTCGATTTTCAAAAAAACAAGATGGCCAGGTGAGGCTGAAGGCCGAACTCCGCGTAGGGCGAAGCCCGGAGCGTCCCCCCCCCCCCCAATCAAAGATGGCCGCCGGTGTCATTTTTTGGTAATCGGGTATGCTGATTTAGAAGATAACATCCATTGGGAAATCCAGTATGGCGGCCGTGAAAAACAAAAAAAAATTAAAAACTTTTTAAAAAAATTTTTTTTCGATTTTCAAAAAAACAAGATGGCCGTCATACAAAAACAAGATTTCGGTATCTTCTCCGATTCGAACCAATTTCGGTATCCGGGGGTTTTAGGGGTCGCTGAATCTGAATATTTGGTAAAAATTTTGATTTCGCTATTTTCCAAGATGGCCGCCATACAAGGAGTGGTTAGGCGAGGCCGAAGGCCGAGCTGAACTACGACGCGCTGCGAGGCAAGGCCGCAGGCCGATGCGAGCTGCGTATAAGGCGAGGCTGAAGGCCGAGCTCCGCGTAGGGTGAAACCCGGAGCGTCCCATTCTCCAATCTAAGATGGCCGCGATTTAAGTTTAGATTCCAAAGGTGAGGCGAGGTCATAGACCGAGCCGAACGCGCGAGACGAGGCCGAAGGCCGAGCCGAGCTGCGAATAGGGCGAGGCCGAAGGCCGAGCTCCGCGTAGGGCGAAGCCCGAAGCGTCACCAAGCATCTTACCCGCCGACCGCCATACCGGCATACTGACATGGGTGTCGTTTAATAGGTTTTCGGGGGTGGTGATTCCAAAAATGACATCTATTTAGAAATTCAAGATGGCGGACATGCATTTTTTGTGAAAAACTGTCATGGGTGTCGTTTGATAGGTTTTCGGGGATGCTGATTCCGAAAATGACATTTATTTTCAAATCCAAGATGGCGGACATGCATTTTTTGGAAAAACCCGTCATGGGTTTCATTTTTTTGGTTTTCGGGGGTACTGATTTTTAAAATAACATCGATTTTTAAATCCAAGTTGGTTGCCGTGAAAAACCAAAAAAAGTATGAACGCCTTTTTGACCCTACAAATAGGGTAGCACAACCGCCTTGCGGCCTGCTTTGTAATTTATTTTTGGGTGGTTCTATTTGTTTTATAATTATATAAATGTGTTATTAGGAAAGAAATAAAGTTTGTAGAATATTATTTTGCTCTGCATTTTTGCGTGTAACTACTTGGACATTCAAAATATATTTCCGTTAGAGTAATTAAATTAATGTGTAAATTAATATAGATTTCAATATTATTTAAATTCTATTAAGCTTTTAATTTAAAGTTTTTAGTTTATCACAATATTTTGGCTTGTTTATAATTAATTTAAAATGGCATTGATTGTGAACAGGAAATAAATGAAACAATTGGCATTTACAGCAGTTTACATATTTTATTTAAATATTCCTAACCCTTTTGTTTTAACAATTTCAGAAGTGGGATCGACGATGCCCAAGCATACCAATGGAGGTGGAAAATCATCTAAGCGGGGACGGTCAGAGAGTCCTGATCTGCGACCAAAGAAGAGATGGGGTCCATGGAAACCACGAGATGAGAGTCCAGTAGGACGTTCAAAGGATATACATGGTGAGTCCGTTCGTGTCATATTAAACAGTGTCTCTGCAAAAGCCGATATAATACCGATATTTGATCCTGAAAAAAAAGATATGTATGTATTCCAATGGCTCAACAAAATCGAACAACTTGGAGCAATACACAGTTGGACTGATAAAATGAAGGCTTATTTTATGCAGTCAAGATTAAGTGGAATGGCTAAAGTTTGGCATGTATCTCTTCAAGATTATGACATGACTTGGGAAGAATGGAAAGAGCAACTTTCACAAGCATTTCCTCGTAAAATAGATTTTGTTGAGCTACTGAGAGACATGTTGAACAAAAGGAAATTGCCAAGTGAAAGTATGACGCAATACTTTTACAGTAAGTACGCTATGTTAAACAGGTTAGAAATCACTGGTGATAAAGCAGTAGCTTGCATAATTGATGGGCTGCCTCCACATATGAAGGCACCCGCTCGAGCAGGCAATTATGAAAGTCCAAGTTATTTATACTCCAAATTTCTTACGGTAATGGAAGAATCCAGATATAAACCGGCGACAAGTGGAATGCAGGGTAGTCAAGTTTCTCGGAACAACGACAAAGATGCTGACGCAGGTACTTCGAAGGAACAGAAAAAGGCGATTATCTGTTTTCTTTGTCATGATCCTGGACATTCCGTTAAAAGGTGCCCTAAAAATAGTTTAGTAAATAGACCGATTTGTGGCCATTGTGGCAAAACAGGACATGTCACTGAACAATGTTGGTTCAAGCAAGGCACGAGTACATCATCGTCTACTGCGGCACCTAAAAAAGGAGCAGGTCAACATGTTAACAGAGGTAAATGATATTTACTTTAAAACTGTTTCCGTTAATGATATCCCAGCTAAGGCATATTTCGATTCTGGCACTAAGATCAATGTAAGTAATTATGAGTTTTTTAAGAAACTGAACTTTCCTTTGCAAGCATGTGAGATAATTGTAGAAGGTTTTGGAGGTACACCAGTAGTGGCAAAAGGAATTTATTGTTACGGATGTACATATGGGTGCTATGGATATAATATTGGGACAACCTGTGATCAATAGTCCAGACTTGGTATTTGCTATTTCTGGAAACCAATTCTCTATAAAGGAGAAAATACCTAAGACAATATCTGAGGTTTTGTCAATTGATACAGCGATTAATGAGAAAGTTAAGCTAAACGTTAAGTGCAAGTAGTCAACTAAAAAACCACCTGGACACCTCATGTTAATTAAAGTGAGTATAGATGGGGCAACAATGGACGAGAATATATTCATAGAATCATGCAGCAGGAGATACGAAAAGAAAAAATGTTCTATCCCCGCGAGTATAACACACGACAACGGATGGCTTGAAGTAAGTAATTCTTCGGAGTTTTCATTACAAGTGAAAAAGGGAGAAATTCTTGCGAGAGGACTAGTCTGCCAAGAAATGCCGTTGCTACAGTCAAATATTGATCCAGAGCCGAAAGTTGTAAATCAGGTATTGACAGTTGATATTAACAAAGTTCGCTGTGGCTCAACAGATCCAAAGGTAAGAGAAAAGCTTGTTGAGACTCTAACAGAATTTAGTGATTGCTTTTCTAAGGACACCACTTAATTGGGTTGCACTAATAAGATTGAAATGCATATAGAACTGAATTCTGAGAGGCCTGTTTGCTATAGGCCTTACCGACTTTCACTAGCAGAAAAAGAAGTTGTACGAGACAAGATAGATGACCTTATAAAAAATGGGGTCATTCAAGAGTCGACATCGGAATTCGCTAGTCCTATAATAATAGTTAAAAAAAAGACAGGAGACTATAGACTTTGCGTGGATTACAGAAAGTTCAATAGCACGACGATCAAAGATAAGTATCCCCTTCCAATTATCGAGGAACCGATAGAGAAGCTCTCTGGTAAACGATTCTTCACTAGCCTGGATCTCTCACAAGGATTTTACCAAATACCGATGAGTAAGGAGTCAATACCGAAAACGGAATTTGTAACGCCTAAAAAGCATTACGAATTTCTCCAAATGCCCTTCGGCTTGGCCAACTCTCCATGTGTATTTCAACGATTGATGGATAAGATATTAGGACCTTTACGTTTTAACAAGGTTTTACCATATATCGACTGATTCCCAGTACAACGGAAGAAGGACTGCAAGTGCTACGACAAGTACTACAAATATTACGAGATTCAAAACTGACACTAAATATTGAGAAATGTTCGTTTTTACAAAAGGAACTCGAATACCTTGGTTATGACGTAAGTGAAACAGGAATTAGGCCAGGACACAAAAAAATTGAAGCTGTTACCAAATATAAAGAACCAACAAATGTGCACGAGTTGCGTATGTTTCTTGGATTGACAAGTTATTTTAGAAAATTTATTCAACATTATGCAATAATAACACACGATTTGTATAAATTACTAAAAAAGGACCAGGACTGGGTTTGGAGTGAGCTACAACAAAATGATTTTGACCAGTTAAAACAAATTTTGACAAATAGACCTATTTCGGCAGTGTATGATGCAAAAAGGGAGACTGAAGTGCATACCGATGCGTCGAGTAAAGGTATAGCAGGAATCTTACTTCAAAAACATGACGACGTAATGAGACCAGTGGCATATTTCAGTCGGAAAACAAGTAAGGAGGAAGCACTTTATCACTCATTTGAACTGGAAACTTTAGCAGTGGTTGAGAGTCTTAGAAGGTTCAGGGTTTACCTAGCCGGAATACATTTCTGTGTTATAACAGACTGTGTCGCAGTAAGACAAACTTTTGAAAAAAAAGATCTTCTGCCGAGAGTAGCAAGGTGGTGGTTATATATAGGAATATGATATGGAAATCCATCATAAACCAGGCACTTCTCATAAACACGTCGATGCTCTAAGCAGAACACCCATTGAGACAGTAGAGGTACGTGTACTTGATTTATTAGATTGGATTGTATGTTTACAATCGCAGGATGAGAGCATTCGTATCATCAGAGAAAAGTTGGAGAGTAACGCGGACGATCCTGATGTAAAGAACAACTTTACTTTACAAGAAGGCAGAATTTATAGAAAATTAGGTGACGGTAAGCTAAGAGTGGTTGTTCCCAAGATGGCTCGATGGAATGTTATGCGAAAATACCATGATGACCTTGGTCATCCTGGTTTAAAACGATGCGACACAATTATCAAACAAAATAGCTGGTTTCCGCGCATGACAAGATTTATCAGGAAGTATGTCAACGCATGTATAGATTGTCTTTACAAAAGGGGTCAGTATGGAAAGGCTGAAGGACAACTACACCCAATTGAGAAAATTGCAGAACCGATGCACACCTTACACATCGATCATTTTGGACCATTTTGTAAGAGTGGTAATGGTATGTCATACCTTTTTGTAATCGTTGATTTGTACACGAAGTTTACATGGGCAAAACCAACGAAAACTACAAAGTCCTTAGAAGCAGAACAAAAGCTAGAAGAAATATTAAGTTCCTTTGGATATCCTAAAAGGTTAGTGCCAGACAGTGGTGCTGCTTTTACAAGCAAACTTTTCAAACAATTTTGCAATGCAAAACAGATAAAACATGTGGTTAATTCCGTTGCTTCACCACGATCAAATGGCCTAACTTACTAAAAGTAAGATGGAATCTGAAGAAGATATCCTTCGCCCAAGTAATAGAGCTCAAACTCAAGTCATATACCTACTCTTCTGATGACACTTCAGATGATAATTTAGACTGTGCAAGTAATGATAACTCTACTAACAATAATTTACGTGTTATCCATCCATCTATAATAAATAAATAAAAAACGTTTATTTTACCATCTAGTACACAGATACAATCATTTAGACGATCACAAAAAAAACACAGATTTAAAATAAACAAAAATACATACAATATAAACATATTAATTTGCGTATGGATGCTGCAGTGAGTAAAAAGGCCTGGGCTCAGCGATTTTTGTCAGTCTGTATTTCAGACTGGCAACACTGATTTTCAGCCCTCGCCTGTGAGTGGAACGCGGGGTGTAGAAATAATAAGGCTGTTGTGTTGTTTTGTGCGTGTTATGGTTGGTTATGTGTGATGTCTAGTGTAAGGGAAATATCAATAAATTAAACAATTATATGAATTAAGACGCTGACAGTCAAAGTGATTCAGAAGAATCTCAAATGGATAGCACGGAGTGCCACGGAGGAACTAATCGATTTATTGGAAGGATGACTTAGTTACAACTGGTAAGAGATATTTTTTTATATATTGTAGGAACAGTAAAATTGGGCCGTCAATCTGACGATGAAAAAATATGGTAAGATTTATATTTATATTTTAATAATGAATTGGGCCGTCTATCGGACGATGAGAAAATGAATGGTAAGAGTATTATGTCTTTAATAATAAATTGGACCGTCAATGTGACGATGAGAAAATGAATTGTGGGTATATTTTTAACTAATAAATTGGGCCGTCTATCAGACGATGAGAAAATGACAATGGTAAAAAAAAAATTCAGGGACCACCTAAATTGGTGATGAATGACGATGACACTTTGTGATATTTTGATAATACTTTTGAGATAATTCCATGGTATTAAAATCAAAACATGGACTTATAATACAGAAAAGTTGTATTTGCTGGTTACACCTTAATTTCAAAGGTTTTTGTATCCATTTTGTTACAGAAGAAGGACTCTACACCAGCCTGATGACAATGAGGAGAGAAGCTTAAATGAAGATTTTAGTGCATGGAATTGGCATAAGAGGTTAACATTGTCTGATTAAGTCTTTGTATTGATTTAAAAATATTTTCTTTTATTTCATTTTTTATTTTATTTTTCATATGATATTAAATTTGCGTGGTATCAAATTTAGTCACGATGAACGAGCTGTTATAATTATTAAAAATTTGAGCTGTAATTATTGAGTTATTACTAGGGATAATCCATTATTTAATTTAAAAAGTAACTATTATGATCATAATTTTGTTGAGTTAGTAATTTAACAAAAGAATTTTAGTAGCAACATTTTGTTTTTAAGAAATGGCAACTCCGTTCAGGACTGTCATCTTGTTTGGGCGTGATTGGTTGGCGCCTTTTTTCGGTAGCCAATAGGAACCCGTTATTTTCCCTCCAACAATGTGAACGAGAAGATTATTGGCTGACGCCATAGGAGACTTAAACCAATCAGAGCTCCGCATTTTACCGCTCAAAAAATAATAAAAAGTCTAGAGGTGGCGATTGGTGCCTCATTCTTTACGCGGCAGTGTGAACAGTATTTTGACGAAACTGCTAGAAAAGTTAAGTATTATTTTCTAATAAAATTGTAATTTACTTTTGGTTAGTTCTATTTGTTTTATAATTATATAAATGTGTTATTAGGAAAGAAATAAAGTTTGTAGAATATTATTTCGTTCTGCATTTATGCGTGTAACTACTTGGACAGTAAAAATATATTTCCGTTAGAGTCATCATATCATCATATCAGCCTATTGCAGTCCACTGCTGAACATAGGCCTCCCCCAAGGTGCGCCACTTTGCACGATCCTCCGTTGTTTTCATCCAGCCACTACCCGCTATCTTCTTTAGGTCATCTGATCATCTGGCTGGGGGGCGTCCTACACTACGTTTACCAAGACGTGGTCTCCATTCGAGAACCTGTCTACTCCAACGCTCGTCGGTTCTGCGACAGACATGGCTAGCCTACTGCCACTTCAGCTTGCTACACTTTTGGATAATATCCATCACTCCGGTTTTCTGTCGGATGACCTCGTTTCGGATTCTATCCCTTAGCGAGACCCCGAGCATGGAGCGCTCCATTGCTCGCTGAGCGACGTGCAATCGGTGGGCCAACCTCACTGTCATGTTCCACGTTTCGGCTCCGTAGGTCATGACTGGTAGGACGCATTGATTAAAGACCTTGGTCTTTAGACACTTCGGGAGTGGCGACGAAAAGATATGACGCAGTTTCCCAAATGCTGCCCAGCCAAGCTGCACTCTTCTGGTGATTTCCCGATCGAAGTTGTCTTCACCTAACTGCAACGCTCGCAAGAGGTATATGTATTCCTGAACAACATCGAGCGTAACACCGTCAACAGAGATCGGCCTGGACACGACATTATCATGGAACATGACCTTGGTCTTGTCCAAGTTCATCCCAAGGCCGACACGTCTCGAGGCAGCGTTAAGGCTGTGCAGCATTTCTTGCAGAACTTGTGGTGTTTCTGCCAATATTATTATGTCGTCAGCGAAGCGGAGGTGCGATAGAAATTTGCCGTTGACATTGATGCCCAGTCTATTCCAATCTAGCGTCTTAAAGACGTCCTCTAGAGCATTGTCAAACAGTTTCGGGGATATGACATCCCTCTGTCTAACACCTCTGAGCAATTGGATTGGTCTGGTACAGTGGTTTTGTACTTAGACTGTCATCGTTGCCGTATTATATAGGCTTCTCAGCACCTCCACGTATCGCCAATCGACTTGGCAACGCTGCAAGGACTCCAGAACTGCCCAGGTCTCGACTGAGTCGAAGGCTTTCTCCTAGTCCACAAAAGCTAGACACAGTGGCTGGTTATACTCTTCGCACTTCTGCATAACCTGCCTTACTGTGTGGATATGGTCTACGGTACTAAAGCCTTTGCGAAACCCTGCTTGTTCCGGTGGCTGGAAGGCGTCAAATCTAGCGGCCAGACGATTGGTGACGACTCTCGAAAACAGCTTATAGGCATGGCTCAGGAGCGTAATCGGTCTATAGTTTTTCAAGAGAGTTTTGTCCCCTTTCTTGAAAAACAACGCTACTACGCCCCTGCTCCACGCTTCCGGGGTAGTCCCACTGGTTATTACGGAGTTGAAAAGCCTTTTGAGCTCCTTGACTACCGGTCTTCCTCCTGCCTTCAGGAGCTCTGAGGTTACTCCGTCTTCGCCGGGAGCCTTCCCATTGCTAAGCTGTTGCGGCGGCTCTCCGTTAGAGTAATTAAATTAATATATATTTCAATATTATTTAAATTCTATTAAGCTTTTATTATAAAGTATTTAGTTTATCACAATATTTTGGCTTGTTTATAATTAATTTAAAATGGCATTGTTTGTGAACAGGAAATAAATGAAACAATTGGCATTTACAGCAGTTTACATATTTTATTTAAATATCCCTAACCCTTTTGTTTTAACACGGTAACACCGCCTGCCTGCTGTAGCGAGGCGCGGGTTCGAGCCCAACTGTCGCCTAATAGCTACTACGTTTTGTTAGATATGTTTTGGTTTTCAAACATTTTTATAGTCATAATTGAATGCAATGGAGTTAGTTTAGATTCGTTCGGTTCGGTGTTCATGAGCAACCTGTTTGTCATTGCTAGATCATTAGCGAAGTTCTAATGATCTAGCAATGACAAACAGGTTGCTCATGAATTTTTCGACATGCATAATGCATATAAATACATATAAGTTTGCAGGAGAGGCAGCGTATTGTTGCGCTGCACAATATAGGATATAATATCCCAAATTGCTAATGAGACTGATCTTACTGTGAGTATCATAATGTTTACTTAATATAAACACTGTTTTTAAATTTATAATTTATTTTGAGAACGTAAACATGTCATCTAAATGGTTAGCTTAACTATTTTAATGCATTTTATTAGTGGTGCATAGTTTCTTATTATATTAATCTTAATATTTTGGTTTTAGTGAAGGACCGTGCAATGTTGGGTGAATCGTTACGGAATGAGGGTAACGTGTAATCTCGGCCGCGCAGTGGACGCTCGCGAATTATCAATGAATCACAGCGTATGGTGCAAAAGTATAAATAAGTTTAATTAAATATTGTTATATGTGAAATTGTGATATTTATCTATAACTTATTCTTTAGTTGCTATAAACTATGTATCTACTGACTTTGTAGTGCAAGTTGAATTTAAATTTTTGTTGAGGTTATGATTGTCGTGGTAGATGCACCGGCTGGACGAAGGTAGGGTCGAGTAGGGTTGTAGTGAAACGCCGAGTGCCGTTGGATGAATGCTCGTTTATTAGATACGCCGGCCGTATTTATAGTTTGGCCGCGGCGATTTTATGTAGCTACCCTACATATACTGGGAAAGAAAACAACTTTCGTAAAAGAAAATATATTTCCCCTTCTGCGACGCCTAACACATAATACATAGCTAAAACTCAGTAGTACACTTGAGCCGTTTTCTTGCGACGTTGTGTTGAGCAGGCGCTTGTAGCGGGGTACGGTGGGAGGGTGCTGACGAAATGCAGCGTCATCGGGTCGGTCGCTGGAGCTCGCAGTACGTCGATGTCTTTCAGTCGATGCGGTCGTCGTGCGCTCCTTGCCTCGACGAGTGTTGATTGTTAACAGCTGCGTATTTCTCGTAACATAGTGCGTTTGTTGTGAAGCATACTGTTGCCTTTGGCTGGCAAGTAGTATCTAGTGCTTGGGATTGAAGTTGTAGATCGTGATGCGCTTAGTGTGAATGCGCGCGTTGCATGTATGGCACATAGCGCATAGCGTAGCAGGGTAGGCAGAGCTTCTAGTGTGTGTTGTGTGAATCTTCTGCCGTCCACCTGTCTCTTGATTTCCCTAGCCGGTGAGATCCGCTTGTGGAAGGCCGGTAGGAAAGTACAAGTGGAGAGCTGTAGTTTGTATTAAATGTGTGTGTGGGTATGCTAATTCATGTTCGAATGAGCGAGTGAGGTACTTAGCTATGATGTAAATGTATGTGCGATTTGGTTTGCGTTAAATAGTATGTAGCTATGTATGCAGACATATTACTTAGGTACATAATTGTGTTTATGCGATTGCTAAGTCGGTGCGTACCGAACAGGTGGTTTCGACACTCTGCCTGAGCGAGTTTGTATGCCTGTACTCGTTGTAGTAGTAGTAGTCTCGCTTTCGTGAGGCTTTTCGTCAAGTATGTAGGCTGGTTTCAGCCTGTCGATCAATATGTTCGTTGTTCGTAGCGGTAATTGGATCTTAAAATACTTCTCTTTTTTCTCGAGTACTTCGTATGGTCCATCGTACGGTGATGTCAGTGGTTTTTTCACTGTGTCATTTTTTATAAAAACATGAGAACATGTTCGTAGATCCTTATGAACGAAAGTACTGTGGTTCGTTTTATTTTCGTAAGTAGGTGAAATGTTCGCCATTGCGGTGACTAACTCTTTTACATAGTCGGCGTCGTTCGTGACTGGTTCCGTAGGTAGAATAAAATCGGATGGAATCCTGAGTTGCGTTCCGTAAGTGAGTAGGCAAGGACTCATTTTGCTATCTCTGCGTAATGTAGTCCTTAAGCCCAGTAACACCAAATTGATCGTGTTACCCCTAGCCATTAATGCAGCTTTTAGGGTACTATGCAGGCGTTCGACTTGGCCATTCGCTTGAGGGTGATAGTGATAAGGCGTCGTCCTTATGCGTTGTATACCGAATCGTTTCAGTAGGCAGTTGAAGAGATGTGATTCGAACTGACGTCCCTGGTCCGTTGTAATGCGCAGCAGACATCCGAACCGCGTGATCCAGGTCTCGTATAGTACCTTTGCTTGGTCGTTCCCTTCGCGGAGTGTCGTTTTCGCTAGGAAGTTTCGTGAGCGCGTTTACTAACGGCTTATGGTCTGTGTAGACAATGACGTCATTTCCTTCGATGAGTCGTCGAAATCGTTTCACGGCCGCGTATATCGCTAACAATTCGCGATCATATACGCTGTACCGTCGTTGTGTGTCGCTGATCGTTTTATAGAAAAATTATAGGGGTTTCCACTCGCTGTCTATCCTCTGTTGTAGTACCGCGCCTATGCCGCGATCCGACGCGTCTGACATTTTACATAACGGTGCGCCCGGAACAGGGTGTGAGATCATCTTAGCTTTTAAGATGCTTTGTCTGCAATCTTCAAATGCTTTTTCAGCTTGAGGTGTCCATTCGATGGGCGTCTTGTCGTTTTTTTTTTCGAGTTATGTAAGTATTTATTCAGCTCGTGCTGTAATTGTGCTTGTTGCGGTAGGCAATCGCGATAAAAATTTATCATACCCAGAAATCTACGTGATTCTTGAACATTCGCCGGTTTTTTGTAATTAGAGTTAATTTCGACTTTTTCTGCAGTTGGCGCTATTCCTTCGCTTGTCACTTTATACCCAAGAAAGTTTATTTCGTGTTGGCCGAATTCGCACTTATTTACGTTTAGCGCCAACCCTGGCGCAATTGAACAAATTGTTCAAGTACTTTCCGGTGTTTCTCTTCGTTCCTAGAAAAGTAAAGTATGTCGTCTACAAATGGAAACGCACCTTCTATTCCTCATAAGACTTCGTGCATAAATCGTTGAAAAGTCTGACTTGAATTTCGTAGTCCGAATGGCATGCATTTAAATTCAAAAAGGCCAAACGGTGTAATTATTGCTGTTTTCTCTGGATTTGCCATAGGTATCCAATAGTAGGCGCTCTTAAGGTCGAGTTTCGAGAATACCGTCATTCCGTGTAGTTTGTACGTGAAATCCATGACACGCGGTATAGGGTAGCGATCCGGTAGTGTCACTGAATTTAATCGGCGGTTATCGCCACACACGCGCATCGTGCCGTCCTTTTTCTTGACTACGTGAAGTGGACTGGCCCAAGGGCTCTTAGAGGGTTGGCAGATACCCATCTCCATCATTTTGGCGAACTCCTCTTTTGCAGCTTCGTACTTATCGGGTGATAGCGGTCTCGCCTTGGAGAATAATGGTGGACCTGTGGTTTCGATATGGTGTACCACCTCGTGTTTCGAAGTTTCTTTGAATGACATGGGTCGTAACGAGTCTGGATACCTCTTAAGTAAGTCGTAGTACGCATGGCTTTCGGTGACGGTGTGTACTGCCTCTTGGTCCGTTTTCACAGTTACCGTACTTACTGATAGATCTGTGACACGGTCGATGAGTTTTTTAGTATGTAGATCTATTAATAGCTTGAAATGTTTAAGGAAATCGGCTCCTATGATTGACATTTTTACGTCGGCTACGATGAATGTCCAGCGAAAGTTTCTACGTAATCCTAGATTTAGACATATTGATTTTTCGACGTACGTGCTTATAGGCGTTCCGTTCGCGGAATAGCTTGTACGCGGCTTCTGAACATTTTTTTACTTTTCGCTGTGCGGCTAAGACAGACATTTCCGCACCGGTGTCGATAAGAAACTTTTCGCCTGACTGTTTGTCCACTATACGTAAGCGGCTATTTTTGCTGACATCGACTCCCGCTTCCGTCGGTGTCGCATCTAGTTTTCCGGTTTTTTGTTCCCAACGCTACACAGAGACCTACATTTTTTTGCTTTTTCGGCATAGGACTCGTGATACCAACATTTTGTCGTGGTCGGCGCGCCGTGGGTTGCATCCCGGGTCTATCCAGAGCGCATGCGGGAGCGAGACCGGTTGTTGTCACGCCGTCGTGAGTTGGAGCGAGAGCGATAGCGCTGGTTACTTGTTTGCATTTCTTCGAACTTGCGAGTGAGTTCAGCTATTTGTTTTGCTAAAGAGTATTGCGTAACCTGTTTTTGCTCGATTGAAGCTAATGTTGAAGTACTTGTGTAATCTAGCATCTTGTCTGCCATTTCCGCGAGTTCGTTAAGCGATGATTCTCGATTGACTGACAGCACCGCGCGAGACTGCGCGGGTAGCTGTTTCATCCACTCAATTTTAATACCCTCTTCGGTAATTAAATTGGAGCCTAGTTCGCGCATCTGTCGTAATAACTGCGATGGTTTTTATAGCCTAATTCTAAACCACTAACGAGCTGTTGAAAGTTCTGGACGGATGACTTTTCGTACACAGATATCAACCGTTCCTTTATTGCTGTATATTTACCTTTTTCGGGTGGCTTTTTAAGAATATCGCTAACATGGCGTAGTTCGTCAGTTTTGAGTTTTTGTAAGACATATCTATATTTTTGTTCGTCGGAAGTCTTGAGCGGTTCGACTATAACTTCAAATTGTACGAACCATACGCTCGGCATTTCTTGCCAGAATGCGGTAAGCTTAGACTGTACAGACAGCGCACTCATGTCTAAACCTGCGAACGGCGGACTGTCATTAGCCATTCTCACGCGTTCCTACTTAGCGATCCCTTCCTATATAATTTAGTGTGTGTTGCAGCATTTCTACTTGCGATCTTTTTTATGTTCTCTTATTCTTTCCGGTCTAGTTTTCTTTTTAATTCAATAGATTTCAAAATTTTAGAACTTTCTTCATTTTTGCATTTTGTTTGGGATTGAAGTTGTCATCGGCATTCGACAAAAAATTTTTGGTAAGAGTGCACAAGTTTCCTAGTGAATAGTCTGTTTTTTTAAAATGAAATGAAATAAAATATCCGAAATAATTACCGGGATTAGTATTGGAGCTATATTGGAAATAATTTAACCGGATTAATATTGGAGCTTTATCTAATTTTATTATCAAAACTAGGTTTCGCGTGGTGCGCGACCTGCTAAAGCAGGTCGCGAGGCGGTTGTGCCTTTTTTATAAATTTTAAAAAAGATTTTAATTTTTTTTTGTTTTTCACGGCCGCCATCTTGGATTTAAAAATGGATGTTAATATCTTAATCAGCACCCCTGAATACCGAAAAAACGAGACCCATGGCGATATTTTGCAAAAAATTTATGTCCACCATCTTGGGTTTCAAAACGTATGTAATTTTCGGAATCAGCACCCCCGAAAACCTATTAAACGACACCCATGACGGTATTTTCCAAAAAATCCATGTCCGCAATCTTGGATTTCAAAATGGATGTCATTTTCGAAATCAGCACCCCTGAAAACCTATTAAACGACACCCATGTCGGTATGATGGCGGTCGGCTGGTAATATGCTTGGTGACGCTTCGGGCTTCGCCCTAAGCGGAGCTCGACCTACGGCCTCGCCCTATTCGCAGCTCGCCTCGGCCTACGGCCTCGGCTCGCGTGTTCGGCTCGGTCTGCGTCCTCGCCTCACCTTAATAATCTAAACTTGTATGGCGGCCCTCTTTGATTGGGGGGGGGGACGCTCCGGGCTTCGCCCTACGCGGAGTTCGGCCTTCGGCCTTACCCTATACGCGGCTCGCCTCAGCCTTCGGCTTCGCCTCACCTTAAAAATCTAAACTTGTATGGCGGCCATCTTTGATTAGGGGGGGGGGGGACGCTCCGGGCTTCGCCCTACGCGGAATTTGGCCTTCGGCCTCACCCTATACACGGCTCGCCTTGGCCTTCGGCCTCGCCTCGCGCGTTCGGCTCGGTCTTCAACCTCGCCTCACCTTAAAAATCTAAACTTGTACGGCGGCCATCTTTGATTGGGGGGGGGACGCTCCGGGCTTCGCCCTACGCTGAGCTCGGCCTTCGGCCTCGCCTTTTACGCAGCTCGCCTCGGCCTACCGCCTCTCCTCGCGGCGTGGCGTCGTTGTTCGGCTCGGCCTGCGGCCTCGCCTGACCACTCCTTGTATGGCGGCCATTTTGGAAAATGGTGGAATCGAAAAACTGACCCGATATTCGGAATCTTCGTCCCCCAAACCCACCAGATACCGATTTTCGTCCGGATCGGAGCAACTTCATTTCCGGCCGCCATCTTGGATCCGCCATCTTGAAAAAAATTTTGACAAATACCTGCCCCTCACCACCCTGTAAAACATTTGTTCGAGCACACTTCACTTATGTCAAACGGTTCCGGAGATACAGCAATAATCATTTTGTATGGCGGCCATCTTGTTTTTGCGAAAATCGAAAAAATGACGTCACCGGTAGAATTCGACCAGGGTATGAACCGACCTTTGTTCGAGCGCCACCGCTCCATCTGCAACGTTTCGCCCGGGAAGGTGGGTCGCCACCTGATGAGAAAAGGATCCGAAGATCTCAAGGTTTTCTCGTACCCTCCGCGACACCTTCTCCACATCCCTCATACAAAGTTTTCACCTCCCGCCGCTCCATCTGGGAGAACAATTCTGTCACCCAGTGAGTGGTATTGTTGCTTTATATAATATAATAACTAGGTTTCGCGTGGTGCGCGACCTGCTAAAGCAGGTCGCGAGGCGGTTGTGCTACCCTATTTGTAGGGTCAAAAAAGTTTGCTTTTTTTTTTTTCACGGCCGCCATCTTGGATTTCAAAATGGATGTTATTTTCTTAATCAGCACCCCCAAATACCCAAAAAACGACACCCATGACGATATTTTGCAAAAAATTTTTGCCCGCCATCTTGGATTTCAAAACGTACGTCATTTTTGGAATCAGCACCCCCGAAAACCTATTAAAGGACACCCATGACGGTATTTTCCAAAAAATCCATTTCCGCCATCTTGGATTTCAAAACGTATGTCATTTTCGGAATCAGCACCCACGAAAACCTATTAAACGACACCCATGAAGGTATTTTCAAAAAATCCATGTCCGCCATCTTGGATTTCAAAATGGATGTCATTTTCGAAATCAGCACCCCTAAGAACCTATTAAACGACACCCATGTCGGTATGATGGCGGTCGGCTGGTAATATGCTTGGTGACGCTTCGGGCTTCGCCCTACGCGGAGCTCGGCCTTCGGCCTCGCCCTATACGCAGCTCGCCTCGGCCTACGGCCTCGGCTCGCGCGTTCGGCTCGGTCTGCGACCTTGCCTCACCTTAAAAATCTAAACTTGTATGGCGGCCATCTTTGATTGGGGGGGGGGACGCTCCGGGCTTCGCCCTACGCGGAGTTCGGCCTTCGGCCTCACCCTATACGCGGCTCGCCTCGGCCTTCGGCCTCGCCTCGCGCGTTCGGCTCGGTCTTCGACCTCGCCTCACCTTTAGAATCTAAACTTGTATGGCGGCCATCTTTGATTGGGGGGGGGCCGCTCCGGGCTTCGCCCTACGCGGAGTTCGGCCTTCGGCCTCACCCTATACGCGGCTCGCCTCGGCCTTCGGCCTCGCCTCGCGCGTTCGGCTCGGTCTTCGACCTCGCCTCACCTTTAGAATCTAAACTTGTATGGCGGCCATCTTTGATTGGGGGGGGGGGCGCTCCGGGCATCGCCCTACGCGGAGTTCGGCCTTCGGCCTCACCCTATACGCGACTCGCCTCGGTTTCGGCCTCGTCTCGCGCGTTCGGCTCGGTCTTCGACCTCGCCTCACCTTTAGAATCTAAACTTGTATGGCGGCCATCTTGGATTTGGGGGGGGGGGGACGCTCCGGGCTACGCCCTGCGCGGAACTCGGCCTTCGGCCTCGCCTTTTACGCAGCTCGCCTCGGCCTACGGCCTCGCCTCGCGGAGTGGCGTCGTGGTTCGGCTCGGCCTGCGGCCTCGCCTCACCACTCCTTGTATGGCGGCCATCTTGGAAAATGGTGGAATCGAAAAACTGACCCGATATTCGGAATCTTCGTCCCCCAAACCCCCCAGATACCGATTTTCGTCCGGATCGGAGCAACTTCATTTCCGGCCGCCATCTTGGATCCGCCATCTTGAAAAAAATTTTGACAAATACCTGCCCCTCACCACCCTGTAAAACATTTGTTCGAGCACACTTCACTTATGTCAAACGGTTCCGGAGATACAGCAATAATCATTTTGTATGGCGGCCATCTTGTTTTTGCGAAAATCGAAAAAATGACGTCACCGGTAGAATTCGACCAGGGTATGAACCGACCTTTGTTCGAGCGCCACCGCTCCATCTGCAACGTTTCGCCCGGGAAGGTGGGTCGCCACCTGATGAGAAAAGGATCCGAAGATCTCAAGGTTTTCTCGTACCCTCCGCGACACCTTCTCCACATCCCTCATACAAAGTTTTCACCTCCCGCCGCTCCATCTGGGAGAACAATTCTGTCACCCAGTGAGTGGTATTGTTGCTTTATATAATATAACTAGGTTTCGCGTGGTGCGCGACCTGCTAAAGCAGGTCGCGAGGCGGTTGTGCTACCCTATTTGTAGGGTCAAAAAAGTTTGCTTTTTTTTTTTTCACGGCCGCCATCTTGGATTTCAAAATGGATGTTATTTTCTTAATCAGCACCCCCAAATACCCAAAAAACGACACCCATGACGATATTTTGCAAAAAATTTTTGTCCGCCATCTTGGATTTCAAAACGTACGTCATTTTTGGAATCAACACCCCCGAAAACCTATTAAAGGACACCCATGACGGTATTTTCCAAAAAATCCATTTCCGCCATCTTGGATTTCAAAACGTATGTCATTTTCGGAATCAGCACCCACGAAAACCTATTAAACGACACCCATGAAGGTATTTTCAAAAAATCCATGTCCGCAATCTTGGATTTCAAAATGGATGTCATTTTCGAAATCAGCACCCCTAAGAACCTATTAAACGACACCCATGTCGGTATGATGGCGGTCGGCTGGTAATATGCTTGGTGACGCTTCGGGCTTCGCCCTACGCGGAGCTCGGCCTTCGGCCTCGCCCTATACGCAGCTCGCCTCGGCCTACGGCCTCGGCTCGCGCGTTCGGCTCGGTCTGCGACCTCGCCTCACCTTAAAAATCTAAACTTGTATGGCGGCCATCTTTGATTGGGGGGGGGGACGCTCCGGGCTTCGCCCTACGCGGAGTTCGGCCTTCGGCCTCACCCTATACGCGGCTCGCCTCGGCCATCGGCCTCGCCTCGCGCGTTCGGCTCGGTCTTCGACCTCGCCTCACCTTTAGAATCTAAACTTGTATGGCGGCCATCTTTGATTGGGGGGGGGCCGCTCCGGGCTTCGCCCTACGCGGAGTTCGGCCTTCGGCCTCACCCTATACGCGGCTCGCCTCGGCCTTCGGCCTCGCCTCGCGCGTTCGGCTCGGTCTTCGACCTCGCCTCACCTTTAGAATCTAAACTTGTATGGCGGCCATCTTTGATTGGGGGGGGGGGCGCTCCGGGCATCGCCCTACGCGGAGTTCGGCCTTCGGCCTCACCCTATACGCGACTCGCCTCGGCCTTCGGCCTCGTCTCGCGCGTTCGGCTCAGTCTTCGACCTCGCCTCACCTTTAGAATCTAAACTTTTATGGCGGCCATCTTGGATTTGGGGGGTGGGACGCTCCGGGCTACGCCCTGCGCGGAACTCGGCCTTCGGCCTCGCCTTTTACGCAGCTCGCCTCGGCCTACGGCCTCGCCTCGCGGAGTGGCGTCGTGGTTCGGCTCGGCCTGCGGCCTCGCCTCACCACTCCTTGTATGGCGGCCATCTTGGAAAATGGTGGAATCGAAAAACTGACCCGATATTCGAAATCTTCGTCCCCCAAACCCCCAGATACCGATTTTCGTCCGGATCGGAGCAACTTCATTTCCGGCCGCCATCTTGGATGCGCCATCTTGAAAAAAAATTTTGACAGCCACCTGCCCCTCACCCCCCTGTAAAACATTTGTTCGAGCATACCCCACTTATGTCAAACGGTTCCGGAGATACAGCAATAATCATTTTGTATGGCGGCCATCTTGTTTTTGCGAAAATCGAAAAAATGACGTCACCGGTAGAATTCGACCAGGGTGTGGGTCGACTTTTGTTCGAGCGCAACCGCTCCATCTGCAACGGTTCGCCCGGGAAGGTGGGTCGCCACCCGATGAGAAGGTGGATCCGAGGATCTCGAGGTTTTTCCGTACCCTCCGCACCACCCTCTCTACACCTTCTACACAAAGTTTTCACCTCCCGCCGCTCCATCTGGGAGAACAATTCTGTCACCCAGTCAGTGAGTGAGTGAGTGAGTGGTATTGCAGCTTTATATAATATAACTAGGTTTCGCGTGGTGCGCGACCTGCTAAAGCAGGCCGCGAGGCGGTTGTGCTACCCTATTTGTAGGGTCAAAAAGGCGTTCATACTTTTTTTGGTTTGTCACGACCGCCATCTTGGATTTCAAAATGGATGTCAGTTTCGTAATCAGCATCCCCGAAAACCTATAAAACGACACCCATGACGGTATTTTCCAAAAAATCCAAGTCCGCCATCTTGGATTTCAAAATAGATGTCATTTTTGCATTCAGCACCCCAGAAAACGTATTAAACGACACCCATGACGGTTTTTTACAAAAAATGCATGTCCGCCATCTTGGATTTCAAAATGGATGTCATTTTCGGAATCAGCACCCCCGAAAACCTATTAAACGACACCCATGACGGTATTTTCCAAAAAATCCATGTCCGCCATCTTGGATTTCAAAATGGATGTCATTTTTGAAATCAGCACCCCTGAAAACCTATTAAACGACACCCATGTCGGTATGATGGCGGTTGGCTGGTAATATGCTTGGTGACGCTTCGGGCTTCGCCCTACGCGGAGCTCGGCCTTCGGCCTCGCCCTATACGCAGCTCGCCTCGGCCTTCGGCCTCGGCTCGCGAGTTCGGCTCGGTCTGCGACCTCGCCTCAACTTAAAAATCTAAACTTGTATGGCGGCCATCTTTGATTGGGGGGGGGACGCTCCGGGCTTCGCCCTACGCGGAGCTCGGCCTTCGGCCTCGCCCTTTACGCAGCTCGCCTCGGCCTACGGCCTCGGCTCGCGCGTTCGGCTCGGTCTGCGACCTCGCCTCACCTTAAAAATCTAAACTTGTATGGCGGCCATTTTTGATTGGGGGGGGACGCTCCGGGCTTCGCCCTACGCGGAGTTCGGCCTTCGGCCTCACCCTATACGCAGCTCGCCTCGGCCTTCGGCCTCGCCTCGCGCGTTCGGCTCGGTCTTCGACCTCGCCTCACCTTAAAAATCTAAACTTGTAAGGCGGCCATCTTTGATTGGGGGGGGGGGACGCTCCAGGCTTCGCCCTACGCGGAGTTCGGCCTCACACTATGCGTGGCTCAGCTCGGCCTTCGGCCTCGCCTCGCGCGTTCGGCTCGGTCTTCGACCTCGCCTCACTTTAAAAATCTAAACTTGTATGGCGGCCATCTTGGATTTGGGGGGGGACGCTTCGGGCTACGCCCTGCGCGGAGCTCGGCCTTCGGCCTCGCCTTCTACGCAGCTTGCCTCGGCCTACGGCCTCGCTTTGCGGCGTGGCGTCGTGGTTTGGCTCGGCCTGCGGCCTCGCCTTACCAATCCTTGTATGGCGGCCATCTTGGAAAATGGTGGAATCGAATAACTGACCTAATATTCGGAATCTTCGTCACCCAAAACCCCCAGATACCGATTTTCGTCCGGATCGGAGCAACTTCATTTCCGGCCGCCATCTTGGATGCGCCATCTTGAAAAAAAATTTTGACAGCCACCTGCCCCTCACCCCCCTGTAAAACATTTGTTTGAGCACACTCCACTTATGTCAAACGGTTCCGGAGATATAGCAATAATAATTTTGTATGGCGGCCATCTTGTTTTTGCGAAAATCGAAAAAATGACGTCACCGTTAGAATTCGACCAGGGTGTGGGTCGACCTTAGTTCAAGCGCCACCGCTCCATCTGCAACGGTTCGCCCGGGAAGGTGGGTCGCCACCTGATGAGAAGGTGAATCCGAGGATCTCGAGGTTTTCCCGTACCCTCCGCGACACCCTCTCCACACTCTCCATACAAAGTTTTCACCTCCCGCCGCTCCATCTGGGAGAACAATTCTGTCACCCAGTCAGTGAGTGAGTGAGTGAGTGGTATTGCAGCTTTATATAATATAATAACTAGGTTTCGCGTGGTGCGCGACCTGCTTAAGCAGGTCGCGAGGCGGTTGTGCCTTTTTTTATAAATTTAATTTTTTTTTTATTTTTTTTTTGTTTTTCACGGCCGCCATCTTGGATTTCAAAATTGATGTTTTTTTCTTAATCAGCACCCAAAAACGACAACCATGACGATATTTTGCAAAAACTTTATGTCCGCCATCGTGGATTTCAAAACGGATGTCATTTTCGAAATCAGCACCCCTGAAAACCTATTAAACGACACCCATCTCGGTATGATCACGCTTTACACTACCAGTTTAAGCTGAGCTCTGATTTATACTGCGCGCCATACAATGCAGGGCCGGTCAAAAGTGTCAAGCTTGACGTGTTCTTGAGTGTACTATGACAGTGCATGTTGTTATTAATTTTTTAAAAATCTTAACCAACATTACTTAACTTTAAAAGTTATAATCTTTACTAACTTTAAGTTCAATTTGTAATTTATTTTTTTAACATTAATATAAGAATTGATTTTTACATAGATAGCTCTTTTTATTACGAGAACAATTCTTTAGGCTTTTTACTAAAACAAAAATTATTATAAAAATTACACTTATCTATCTGTCTTAGAACTGTTTATATTTTAAGTGAAGCCAATCATTTTTATTTCAAAACCGTTTTTATCAAAATAGGACAGAATGCAATGCACACATGTGACAAAATTATATATTACTTTGTTGTTTGTAAATTTTGTTCTACTTTAATAAAATTAATTTTGAAAATATTGAATTGGCCAGAACTGTTGGCCACTACAAAAAAATGAAATTATTGTGAATGGACATTAATATTAATATTATAATTGAAAACACAATCTTAGCTTTAAATCTAACTTAGTCAAATAAGCCACTCCGTTTCATTCCTGGGGCAAAGCATTCGTGGTGCAAAGGTTGTCCCTTGCAATTCAACGCGGCTAGCGTCGTGGGAACCTTTGCTCCAGGAATCAAACGGGGTGGGTTATTTGACTAAGTTAGGTTATAATATTATTAAAACATCAATTTTATTATTAAGAAAATGGAAAGTAGAGGTCATTATGAATGAATAATAAAATCTGAACTACTTACTATTTTTTTTTTCTTAACTAAAATGTGTTGCTTATTCCATGTTTTTTTTTTTTTTTTTTTACTTTTTTTGGTTGATTTTTTTTTTTTTTACTTTCATTGGTTATATGTTTTTTTTTGTTTTTTTTTGTTTTGTTTGGTTTTTTTGTTTTTTTTTTTGCAACACATTTTTACAATCACCATCTGGAACTGTTATTTTTGATTTGTTTCGACGCAATCTTCGTGTTTAGTTTCTGAAATGGTCTTTCATAATTATAGTAACGGCATTTTCAATCATAAGTGACATACAACTTCATTACCAACACGTATCTTACTTTGGCATACATTGTGAACATGTTATTAGATTCTGACGTCCACATATTATATTACTCCAACCAACTCCAAATCTTAAATCGGTGAATCGAAGGTGATTCAAACTTGAGGCGGCATGCATCGGTAAATAAGCTTCTTTCTCATGTTACAAGTTGTAGACATGAGAAGATATTGCAGAAAAACAAAAAGGACGAGCGGTGGATGAGAAATATTGGTATAATTCCGTTGAGTATTTGTGGTAGGGTTCTCATCTCAACTTTTCACAGCACTTACAAAACCACTTTATACATTTTCATTTGTAAAATTTCTTGTCATTTTGTATGCTGAACTTTGAAACTTCAGTGTAGCACCATATATTGATAAATAAGTAGCATTTGTTGAGATAATCACAGATATCTTCTTTTTTAGATTGTCGCTTTTAGGATTGCCAAGTCCAGCGTACGGTGAACATGTAGTGGTGACGAAGTTGCTGGGTTGAATGTGTGCTAAAACATTTGTGGCTTGTGGGCTGCTTTAGGCAGTGCAGATGCGACATTGCCAGTATTGCCATTACAGATGAGAAGCACGTGTTGCGCCAACTATGATCTGGACCAGAAAGCGTGCATTGTGTTAACGATGATTCGTTGCTGTGCCTGTTGTTGATGTCGTAGAGTTTGATGCGATGAAAATTGCTTCGATATAAGATTGAAGAGATTGATTTTTCGGACGATTAAATAAAAAAAATGTTTCATAAATAAAATTAAGGATTAAATTTTAAGAAATGAAGGTAAATTGTCTAGTTAGACGATAGTATAGTAAGTTCCACTTTCATACTTGTTTTACATGATATTTCATAACTAAAGTAAGAAGTTAATTACACATAAGATTTTTTAAAGATATATTTAAAAATATAACTATACTTTTTGGAAAAGGTATTTTGGTGTTTTTTAATAAATCAAAAGCAACAGTCAAAAAACAGACTTTTCATATATTAGAAAAAACATTTGAATGAATGAGAAGTTAAAAGGTATTTTTTTTTTTTACATCATTACTCTAATTATTAGATAACTCATAAGTAAACATCTTAGTCGAAAAAAATGTAAAAGCCGAATGTAGAAATCTTGTTACAATTTGTAACAAGTAATTTAATATAATTCATATTTAAAGATTGTCGCTGTTTTAAACGAACAGAAAAGGCCACCTAAGTTTTACGTAAGTATGTAATTTTTAATTAAAAATATTCCATGCAGGATGTTAAAGACAGCTTAGCAAATACAAGAACGGTTGAGTTGTCACGGTTACATATTAGATAACAAAAAATCTAATTACTTAATTTTTTAAAAACAACAAATTATAAAATATAAAAATACAGTGCTTCGTTTTTATATTTCATCAAAAGTTTAGTTGAACAAATCTAGAATATGAACATTTGAATCATCAGTTATAGTCTATGGGTAAATTAATAAATCGTAAATCATCAACTGGATAAATTAAAAATAGTCAAACCGTTTTTTGTTTTTAATCCTTTAGGTTAACTTTATTTTTCCCCCTAGATGTAAGTTTTAAACACTTGAGGAATAAATTATTTGCGATTATAGAATTTGATGAGAAGTAATTTTGGTACAGACAACAGAAAGTCAGGTTACCTATTTGCGATACGAAAGCAAACGTTAATACGAGCAAGATAAGGGCGACGTCAAAGTTAAATTGTATAGCATGATGTGTTGCCGAAAGTATTTTAAATTGATGTTTAGCAACTTTTGGTGAGTCTAAAATTTAATAGACACATATATTAAATTTTGCTAAAAATGTAGATCATTTAGACTTTTAAAATTTGTTATCCTGTTTGTTGTTCTTTTAAAATTTTGTTAATAAATTTTATATTTTCTAATATGTAATCATGTACACATAATTATGATCGGCTAAAACTACGCAACGAATCGCGTAGCTGCGCCGTGTCGCTATTATTCTGAGATGATATTACAGTTTTTCTCGTGTTTTAATCCTTGACATGGTGAATGAAAATGACATCATATGCCTGGTAGGGTCTGAGAGACATATTTAATAGCCAAAAATATTTGAAATTCAAGAATTTTTGTTAAGATTCGGTTAGAATATTTATTCTTGTTCATTATTAAGAAAATTATAGATTACTTTCACATTAAAGTTTAGATTCTAACTGAAATAAACCTATTTTGGATAGCACAACAAAAACAAAGAATTCATATTTTATACACAATTTATCTTTTAAGGTAAAATTTTATACTGGCATGCAAAAAGGAGACAAATGGAATTAGTCAAAAGAAAATGTTAGGTAGACCCTACCAAAATCTGAATACTTTCCGCATGTCTTTCTCAGGAGAAAGTCGGCTAAGGATTGCCTGTAGAAAGGGGAATCTTTACATGGCTAGTTTATAAGTGAACTTGCCATAAGCGACATTAGACATAAATTTATATATGTTTAAAACAATAGGTACGAAGGATTTTCCAGTAAGGCGGGCCCTGAGACTCACCAGGCATGCCGATGGTTAAGCGTCAATAATGTTTTTATGAGTAAAATAAAGTATTATCAAATAAGTAATTTCAATTTAATATTAAAATTAGAAAATTGTGAAGATTTTCTAAAGGAAAAGTTTTCGGAATAATGGTATGAATTTAGGGTTACAGTTTCTGCTAAGCTGTCTCTTACATCTTGTATAGCTGCATTAATCAACATTCAGATTATCATCCCCCTTGTCATCAAACATAATCAAATACCTACCCCCTCCCCTACTGATGCTTTTGAATGGCCCCAAAAACAATGATGAATACTTCTGATTTTTTTCGTTGAACCCACCCCTGCCCCCAATTGCGATTGCGAATCCAAACTTATCGCAATGGAGGGGCTGGGGCTGGGTTCAACGAAAACGATTGCGGTAAGTTTGAAAGAGTTAACCAAGCCTTTCAACTTTGGTAAACACTTTCAAACTTACCGCAATCGTTTTTCGTTGAACCCACCCCAGGCCCACGATTGCCATAAGTTAGAACGTGTTTATCAAGCGTTTAAGCTTTGGTAAACACGTTCAAACTTACCGCAATCGGGGGCCTTATTTCACATGCAACTTACCGCGCAGTCTACAAACAGCGCATTAACGTGTCAAGCTCGCCTCGTCATCATCTCCATCCGTCTCCGAGTCATCCTACGGTGAGAGAGCTTTTACCAGTGACCTTCTCGTTCTGAATCTGTACAGCCAAACCGACGGTCTACTTTGGGTTGGCTACTTGATCTGAGTGAGACTTGACTCGAGAATCAACGGCTCTCCGACATCATCCTCATGCTATCTCCACGTTACTCCCAGCTATCAACCGAAACACCCCCAATACGCTCGCCCAGGCAAGTTTACTTCTCACTCGATCACTCAGCGTCCACAGACCGGTCGTCACTGTGTTAACAGCCGAATAGCACACCTGATCATCGATGACTAATCCCTACACATTTTTCCTAACTTTACTTGCAATTTCTATAGTCAGTAATAAGTTTACTCACTATAAATACCCAACTCAATTACAGTTTGTCAAAAATATGTTTAACAATTGTACACAACGACATTGAATGATGAGTGTTATGTGTGTATAGTGTACAAAAAAAGCGCAGTGTACATCCATTGCAGCACATGATTTATGATTTGAAATTTACAAATATAGTCAACAACGTATAAAAAAAACAATGATAATATTACGGTGTAACGATGATAATAAAAAGATGATAACGATTAATTAATATGAAATAAATTACTTAAAACTAATGGAACCATTCAACCGAATTCTACAGAAGTGAACAGTTCTATAATAAACGTTTTCAGGAAGTACCATATGTCAATTTAAAAGTTGAGAAATAACTACATTATTTGAGTAGGGATGATTATTAACGAATCGGCCTCTAGGTATTAGGATTTTAATGTCTTCTTTTTTGCGAACGCGACCTAAGGCCACATAGAGTTGGCCGTGACTAAACACATCCGACCGAAGATCCACTCCTACTCGTTTAATCGTCTGACCCTGACTCTTGTGAATCGTCATAGCATAACATACCTGCAACGGGAATTGGCGGCGCAACATTTCAAAAGGACTATTGCGATCTATGGGGGCTTTAAAGAGAATGCGAGGTATCAAAAATTCACGCGGACTATCGAATTTACGAACAGTGATTAAACGTGCAGATGCAGCTATGACGACCACCTTCGTCCCGTTAACCAACCCGTCAGCGAAACTAAGATTACGCATGATCATACAAACGGAATTGACTTTAATTTTTAAATCGAAATCTGGAACTCCCTTGGGAGATAGTGTATTCAGAAGGTCGGGGCCCAGAAATACTTGATCGGCGTTTTCGCTTAAAATTTTGTCAATTGCATAAAAATGCAAGATATCCCCCGGCACACGATTTAATACTTTAATATTAATCTCTCCAACGGCATCATTGCGAGTACACAGAATTGCTCTCTCGGCACAAAAGATCGGATCCGAGAGGTTTTCAGCGGGAAAGACGAATTCAATCAAGTCGTCTAAGGTTGGAGCAACCTCGATTGAATCGAGCTGAAACAATTGCTCAGCAATTCCGTTTACTGGCAATACATGAGGAGGCAACTCGTTGGAGCCCAATTGCAAAAGAAAATCCGCGTATTCGGCGTCCTCCCTGCACCGTTGTGAAGTTAATAAAGAGAAAATTTTCAAATTAGGCCACAGTTGCGAGGTTTTGATAGACGAATTTAGAATATCCCAATTCGAGCGCGCACCCACTACGACCGGGGGAATTTGCCTGAAGTCCCCAGCGAAAACGATAATTTTGCCCCCAAAAATTTTGTCCGTTCCCATCAAATCTCGCAACGATCTCTCTAATAAATTGAACAAGTATTTGTGAGCCATCGGCGCTTCGTCGTACACGATGAGGTCGGCGTTATAAATCAGTTCAGCCCTTTGAGAACCATTTGTGATGTTCCAGACTCCGCGGTCATCCACAAGATCTAAAGGAAATTTGAACAAGGAATGCGCGGTCATTCCACTGGGATAATTTTGGGCGGCTATTGCGGATGACGCACAATTCAAAACTACGCCGCAGCTGCTACGAATATGAGCGGAAATGACGTTTAATAAAAGTGTTTTGCCCGTCCCGGCGGGTCCATCAATGAAAATAGCAGTATTATTTGAGTCACGGAACTCCCTATCCCTGCAAAGCCTATCAACGTAATCGAAAATGGATCTTTGTTCGGACGATAACCGCGGTAACCATTCGTCGACGAATGATTTAGCACTGTCAAAATCGTGCTCCGTACGTTCCCTATCTAGCTCGGTACTACTATCAAAGACTTCCGGCAAGCCTTGATCTACTAAAGACGACCCGTGTCGTCGTAGCAAGCGACTTATTTGAATGAGGCACATTTTAATCGCGTCGTCTTCGTCACCTGGCATTCTATGCAAAAAGTCCTCAGCCAACTGACGTTTAAATTTGTCCCACAGTGTTGCGACCGGGGCACCGTTAACAGCCAAGAGCACGAAAAAGCTACGAAGGCGTGGTCCTGTGAAAAAAGTTGAAGCTTCCGACATAGCCATATCGTACTCGACTTCATCATCCGCGAGACCTACTGCTTTGGCAGCTTCCTGAAAGGTTGTGCAATTCGGACCACCAATCAACAATAAATCTGTGTAACTGCGACACGGGTAAACATTTAATAAAATTCTTAAGTAGAATTGCTCACCCCTGTTCGGCTCGACCCAGAAAAGACGCGCGACGAGCTCACCCCTCACTCTTTTAGTAACGTATTTTCCGTTTTCAGTGCGAATGGATTGGACAGTTTTCAAATTTGGGTCCTTTGCATGCATGTTATATTGTTCAAAAAAGTCCAGGTAAGTCAGTCTGTCAAATTCTGCAGTTAAAGGTCTATTGAAATAATCTATAAGATCGGAACTTGCGCGGTTTACTGAATTCTCTATGTCGTTGGGTCTGAAAAAAACTGAATGTTGATTGGGCAAATGGACACAAAGGTTTTTAACTGTTGGCGCCAATTGTGTCAACGGAAACGCTAAAGTTCTCCACGCTGCATCGCTAGATCCGATGTAGCGTTTCGTGACGTATTGTTCGATTTCGTTGTTACGATTGGCTTCGTCAACAACGGCGACACGGGCTTCGTCAGGACCTTTGGTCATATACTTAAAAAGATATTTAATTACGGTGCGCTGTGAAGAAACTTCTAAATTTATGTGAGCGTCATATTTCAAAAGCAAGGCGGCATTGTACGGGACGACCCATAAATCGCTAACTTTAACATCTCTGCCGCGGAATTTAATGGTGGCCTCGTTTTTACCATTGCGGCGGAGATTAATAAAACCCTTATCGTCACAGAAGGTGACAGACTCGCTATCCCAACACGGAAGATCTGTGCGGTGAGACGGGCCGCACGGTCCGTGAATCATATGGTCGAGGACTGCCTTACGCAACCTGCCCTCAGCTTCGGACGGGTCAGGTATGTCAGTACGAACAAATGTATCTATCTCTACACTATCTGCAGGCCCACCGCCTTCAACCCTGAAACAAATATGCGCATGCGGCAGTCCTCTTTTTTGAAACTCTATTACGTGCATTATATATGAAATATGACCAAACCATTGCCCGCTCTTCAAATCCCTAATCAACTGAGCCAAACGCAACTTAAAAACTCGAGCACAAATTTGGGGGTTCGCTCGTTGACCCGGCATTATTGACTGCCTTATTTCGGGCCAACGTGTGTTGCAAGTGAAAGTTAAAAAGAACGACGGTGGGCCTAACCTGTTCACTAAGTATTGCTATAGCGTCCAGGTACCTCATTTTCATGTAACGCGGACCCCCTGTAAATGAACTGGGCAAGTAAATTCGTCCCGGTACAACACCACCTTCGCCTAATATTGTCTCATCGTTTTGAATTTGCGTTCGCGTCTCTAATAATTCTGAGAGTGGTCCAACCCTAAGCGGGTCTTGTTGACCTCTCGCTTGGGCATGTTCTATAAACCGGAGACGCTCTTCAATGATTCTACAATATAAATCAACTAACCACTCCTCAGACAACCGGCTAAAATTACTAAATCGCGATTCGGACAAGAGTAAACAACGAACATATTGAAGCTGACTAAGCTTGTTGCCGCTGTTGTCGACTTTCCCAAGGCACCAGCCCGGATTCCCATGTGGATATAATAAGGGATATTGAAAGCTCTCATAAAGAGGATGCATTATATCCACGGGATGCGGCCTGCTGTCTCCAATTTTCCATATCGCAATGCTTCGCGGGACGTACTGTTTACGATCCGTACTGATAATGGCCGAAACTTCGTGACCGAAAGGTTGGTCACCAAGAATGTTGCCGTGAGTGGCGCGAGAAGTTCTCTGGAACTGTATAAAGGCCTCGGACGATGGTTCTAAACTTAATCTCCTAAAACAGTCTATATAAGGATTGACGCTATGTAAAAAACTCGAAATCGATCTAATTACCTGTCTATCGAGGCTTAGATCGGCGGCCAAATTTTCCCTTTCGGTGTTGTCGTTAATGTAAAAATTAATGTTATTGGGAGTTTCATTATAAGATAAATCAAAACCCTGTGATAAATACGGCCCTGAATTTTAATAAAAGATAAACCCTCAAGATGCTGAAACCCATGCGAAACTCCCAGTGCGGAAAACGAAAACAAGTTGTTATACGCACGGGGCCTACCAAGAAAAGCTGGATGAGAGTAAAAATCTTCATCCAGAGGGGGAAAGTTTTGAACTTTGCATGCTCCCTGACGACAACACCATTGTCTACTACTTTTTTCCTCATCAAAAAGAGGGGCCCCACAATGCGGACATATAAATGTCTGCTGACTCAACAGTGATGTGTTTTTAAGTGAATAAATCGGAATGAGATCAAGTTCAGAACCACGTTTTTCTCCGATCAGATTCCTGGATCGCCGCAACGGTACGTCCACGTTCCGCATTGTTTCGTTATATTGTCGCGTCGCGGCTTGGTTTACTTCGGGGTGTTGCTCGCTGTAACGTTGCACGGCGGCGCGATTCACCTCGGGATGAATTTCAGAATATCTCTGAACAGCGGCGCGATTCACCTCGGGATGAATTTCAGAATATCTCTGAACAGCGGCGCGATTCACTTCCGGGTGATTTTCTGTATACCGTTCAACAGCAGCGCGATGCACTTCTGGTCGTTTTTCAGTATATTTTTGAACGGCGGCGCGGTTCACCTCCGGATTAGTTTTTTTATACTTCTTTACCGCGTCCAGGTGTGCATTTTCTTTTGTCGGTTTCCTGCCACGTTTTCGCTTTCTGGGCCGACCGCCTTTGTTGGTTTCGGTGTTTTTTTCAGTTTCGAGTGGCTCTACGAGGACAACTGGCTTTAATTTCGTTAATTTGAAATCCCTAATTTTTTCAACCACAACCACGGGTTTTAAAAGCGTCAATTTTTGATCTGTTTGTATGTTTTGCGCGGTGTTGCAATTTGTTGTGGTTGCAGGTTGAATTACTGCGGAATCATTTTGCACAGGACTTGACATAGTCCTTTCGGAACATTGGGTGGTACCTAACGAAATCGGTTCAGGCGTTTCAATGGAAGGAGTCGTCATTTGTTGGTTTAAAATTGATTCAGAGTTTTGAGTCGACGGCTTGGAAAGTGACCGAAGCATCTGTGTCAGAGATGAAATTGGTCCAGGAGATTGGTAATCTCTTAAAAGCGATTCAGAGTGTTGAGATGACGACGGCATGGAAAGTGACTTGAACATTCTTGTCAAGTCACTTACCGGTTCAGTCGTTTGGTTCATCGGTTCAGTCGTTTGATTCATCGGTTCAGTCGTTTGATTCAGCAAAATCGATTGGGAGTTTTGAGAGAAAGGCCTTCCCAGTACGCGCACTCTGTACATCACGTACCTGTCACCAAACCTGCCACCAGCAAAAAGAAGTCTAGCCAAGTGTTCAGTAGTGCTGCAACTGAACAAACGAGCAACAAATGGTCCTACGCTACTCATTCCTTCATTAAAGTTATGTGCATCCACAGCGTGACTATTGAATAAATAGTACACGTCCTTATGTCTCCAAAAGGAGTATGTGTAGCCCTGCCCTGTGAACAAAATAGTATCAGTGCCGTCGACATGAGCGGCACTGAATACATATTCTTGTAAAATTTTGTCAAGCGTCTTAATTTTCTCCTTGTAATCAGAAGAACTGCTCGGAAAACAGTCATATGCGACACAGTTGTCCCCCACATTCGCAATTTTTACGTCAACATTTTCAACGCGGAATTCGGTGAATAGTTCATCCGGGCATAAAAGACCTGATTCGAATCGATTTTGGGACTTCAGATATTGAATAATATCCTTATATAAAGAGTCCCCACCAAGCAAAATGGTGTCGATATCTGTATCGGTTAATATATTATCGCGGTTTTTTAAAATTGAAAATACTCCGGCATATGCTGCGATGGCAGTACACTGCGTACCTCTGCCTTGAAAAATGTCAGACCCTTGATGGAAGGAACCTAAAAATATAACATTTATGTTAGACGTAATGGTAAATAAACTATTTGTAATATCATAATCATAATGTATTCCTAATTTATTAGTGACTTTTCGTTTAAGCCGTTATTGTAGAGGTCAAAAATGTTCCAAAAAACAAATTAAATAATAAATTTTCAATTTAATAAGGAGAAAATATGTTATTATCCTATCACAAATCAGTAAAATCATGAATATAAAGCCCCCTATCACTGTTACTAAAAGTACCTATTAATAATTTTATTAAGGAACCTAATTGTAACAGATAAAAAAAGAGATCATTCCTATAAACCTAAACACGCTATATTTACAGTAACTTTCTAATGAGTTGTATACCTACTACAGACTATTTGATGGTACAGTATCAGTTCAAGGTTAACAAAAAAAATTTCAAATCAGTCGGACCTACAAAAATTAGAAAGACCCTTTTATCACGTCGGAATCACCTCGATCATGTCAGCTTCCAAAAAAAAATTACATCTAAATCGGTTCATTCGTTTAGGAGCTGCGATGCCACAGATATACACACAAATATACACGTCAAACTTATAACACCCCTTTTTTGTCAGTTTGCACGACGAAAAAGAAAGTCAGTTTGCACGACCCGCTTTAACTTGCTAAGTGATAAACTGATAAAATAAAAGTGACAATGATAACATAACTGTTTTAAACTTGGTGAAATGTTATATAAATTCATATCTACAGCACATACAACTTAAGGGCAAAATAGATAAACTAAAAAAGATTTCATAATAAGTAAGTATGTACAGAGGCCAGCACATTAGGTTACTCCATTTTTTCATAGTAAAACCGCTCTTTTATCTCAACAGCACAGAGTGCACGCGTGTGGTATTCTGAGTAACGGCCGTCATTATTATAATACCTACTGGACAATTTGAGTATGTTTCCCCCTTTTTGTGTATGATATTAAAATGATAAGTCCAAAATGTAAGCTTGATGTGCATTTGAGTATGCCTACTCACTCTGCAGTAGAAGGTACCTAACGTCAAGTTAATTATTTGTTTAGATTTCTTAATAAGGTCTTAATAAATAATAATAAAAAAAAGACTTAAAGAAAGCGATAAATAAAGACAACATAATTTAATGTGCTTCGTATTACCTACCTACTGATTTGTTTTAATTCAGTGTAAAGGCGGCCAACAAACTCATTTGGTTTGGGAGATTATGAAATCGGTTAATTTTATTCTAAAAAAATCACTTATTTTTCTATTTTTAGTGTACAGTCAACAGCACATCAGGTTACCACAAACTGTCAAATTTCCCCAATGGATAGTAAACTCTAATGCTCGGAGATAAAATTGAAAATCGATTGAAGAAATTTGACAGTTTTGGATAGCATGATGTGCTGTTGACCCTGTACTTACATGAGAATTATCCCGCACAAACATACATACATACGAATCAAACTGATAACCTTTCTTTTGAATTCGGTTAAAACACCAAAACCTTCTCCTAAATGTAACAAATACTTATCTAAAAACTGCATCAAAATCTGTGCAACCAAACGCGAGATAATCGCGGACAAACATACATACATTCAAACATACAGATGAAACTGAGAAGCTCTTTTCTTTTTAAGTGAATTAAAAAGTATAGGTAGGTACTATCTAGTGACTGTATCTTAATCGACACGGTTCCAGGTTCAATTTCTCGCTGTTAGTTTCGTATTAAAATGCATACCTAATAATTGTTCGTCTCTTATCTGGGTATTTATATTTATATATGTATGTAGGTAGGTACACTTCCTCATGTTGGACTGGGAATTAAAGAAACACTTAGAATATGCTAACTGCCAACTCTTCCCACAAAGTAGAAACCAGTAAATAAGACGCGAGCCTTCAGCTTTATCGCGGGCGGAAGGCTGTCTACCTATCACCACTATACCTATTCATGTTCTATCTTATGGTTATGATTATGACCCTCGAAATGTACTTATGTCAAATGTAGTGTCATATAGCTCTAGAACCACATGGTGCTCTCTGCCTGCTCCGACAGGAATTATAGACGCATATAGTATACATACGTATGTATGTGTACGGCCGGTTTGGTCGAGTGGTACTGGCGCCGCTGCCTTTTGATCGATTCCCAGTTGGGGTAAATATTTGTGTAAAAAGCATTTGTGTCCATCTTTGTGTATGTTCCGAGGCACTCACGACACAAATTAAAACCTTAATATTTGAGCTTAAGAATGTGCAGCGATTGTATGTATGGAGGTAGGTAGGCTTCAAAAGATACACGGTACTACAAGACAAACCTTTAATGTCATTAAGTGAGTAGGTATGTAATTTATAGATGACCTACAAATAAATTTACTATAATGATTAATTGATGGTAATAGCCAGACCGCCAATCAGTGTTATCTAAAGTAAGGTGTATAAATATGGTTGTGTTTCCCTAATAAATAAATAAATAAAGATCATGTGATATGGGGGTCGCTTTACTATACATAATATTTAAAGGGTACATCCAATTAAAATGCTCACCAAAATGTGTTTCCTGAAGTATTGTAGATATGAAGCTATATAACATCTACCTATTTATTAGGTACTTATTTGAAATATGTATTTATAAATTACATTTTAGCTAACATACCTACCTAAAACTCTTACTTCATCATATCTAAAAATACTTCCCTGCTGGACAAGGAATGAAAAAAAAACATAGAATGTACCAGTTACCAACTCTTCCCAGGCATACTGTAAAAGCCAGTAAGTGAGATGCAAGGGTTTTGCTATAACTACCATTATTGCTTACCCCTAAGAATAAAAAATTTGAGAGTATGGACCTAAAACTCTCATACTCGTAGGTCAAAAGAAATATTACTAAATTTAAAAATAAAGTGTAGGTAGCAGGTTTTTTTGTATTTATAAAGTTAAAAATACTTGGATAATTAGTTTTTCTAACAAATAAAACTACACCTACCAAGCATGCAGTTTTAAAAAGACAGAGAGAAAACACAACTAAAAAGAAAACCAATTCAACAATGAGATTGAAAAAAAAGGAAGGTTCAGCTTATTCTATATCAATAGGTATGTAGATTTCTTAGACGGTTATTAAAAAAAAAACAGTCTTCTGACAACATATTTTAGCATTAGATGGGAAACACAATTAAGTGCCTAATATTTTCTATAATAATACTATTGAATAGGCCTTGAGAAAATACTCTTACTTTTCATATTTTCTGGCATCATTAAATTAAAGTTATAAGAAAATCATTGGGTCAGAGGGTCATGTTAGGGACAATAGTTACTAACATGACCCACTGACCATATTTTTAGTTAATAAAAATAGGTACATACCGGCAGCTACGCTAATTGGTGAGGCTTCCATTTTCATTGATGATACTTGAACCTATGAAGTAAAATTACATTTTAGTTAAATATTCTTCCTATTAAGAGGTAGGTACTTAAGTAAGTACATACTTACTTCTATTTAAATTTACTTACCTAAGAATCCCATTTACATTTCAAACTTTATTAATCTCAAACCTAATAGCACAGAGGGAACACCTAATTAACATGACCTTGACGTGGGAGCCCCCTGCAAGTAAGTACCTACTTACGTACCTACAATACAATAAAATACAATACAATACAATATACTTTATTGCACAATTTGAAAATAAATACAATGATGAGACAATTACAAGTAACTTTACAAAAGGTACAATATAGGCGACCTTATCGCTTCAAGCGATTTCTTCCAGGTAACCTTTGGGTATGAAAAGTCGCATAGTGAAATCAAGAGCGGGCGCAATATATAAACCTTAACAATATATATTAAACAAAATATAAACATATATTTAATATAAATACATATATACTTATATATAATATATACAGCTTAACAAGAATACAGTTTTACATGTAATTATTCGATACATAAGACACACACACACATAGTTAAAGAGGAGATGGAAACAGGAGAAAAAAAACAACTAAGTAGGTAAAAGGAATACGGAAAACAAGAGAGGAAAAGTAATTAAAAAGTAAAAAAGAAAGTTAGGAAAGGAAACCATTTATTTATAGCCACACTGGGCTTCAAAGTAGCCCTTGAGACGCTTCTTGAAAGTATCCGCTGTTTTAGCCATCCTAACATCTGGAGGCAAGGAGTTCCACAGGCGCACTGCCTGCACAGTAAATGACTTGCTATAAAAGTCGGTGCTGTGGGAGGGACAGTCCAGCATCATAGCTGTACATGTACGAGGTTCTCGCCCACTGGCTTGAGCTCGCACTTGAAACCTCTCCTTAAGATAGGTGGGAGTCAATGGGTTATGGAGCATATTGAAGAGGAAAGAGAGGATATGAAGATTACGCCGAAGCCTGACAGGGAGCCATTTCAGTTGAGCCCGAAACTCTGAAACATGATCAAATTTCTTTAATCCGAAGATAAAGCGTATCGCTACATTTTGTAGGCGATCTAGTTTATTAAGCTGCTCAACAGTCAGGTCCAGATAACAGGTGTCGGCGTAATCAAGGATAGGAAGAAGGAGAGAATTGGCCAAGGCAATTTTGGTTTGGATAGGCAAGAAGTTCTTCAATCGTCTGAGCGAACTCAAAGACGCAAAGATCTTCCGACTAACCTCACCTATTTGACGAGACCAGGAAAGGTTAGTGTCGAAGAAGATACCCAAATTTTTCACAGAGGAGCAGTAGGGAATAGGAGTATTAAGGAAGGTAACATGGGGAAGCTGAGTCATGTCGATACATGCCAGCTGTCGAGAACTGCCAATCAGAATGGACTGAGATTTCGCGGGGTTGACAGCTAGTCCAAAGGCTGCCGTCCACGACGCGATAGCATCCAGGTCTTTGTTTATGGCTGCGACAGCATCGACAATGGTGTGAGCTCCAGATTGAGAATAAATTTGCAGATCATCTGCATAGAGGTGATAGGAAGAGGAGATGTGGGAGGTAATACTATTTATAAAAATGGAAAAAAGCAAAGGAGAAAGGACACCACCTTGTGGAACACCAGCCGCAACATCACACCAGTCCGATAATTTATCATCAACTTTGACGCGCTGGCGGCGTTCACACAGGTAAGTACGGAACCAGGATGTGACGGAATCGGAAACGTTTAAGGAAGAAAGAATAGAGATGAGAACATCAAAATCAACTGTATTGAAAGCATTACTAAAGTCTAAAAGTGTAAGGACTGTAACCTTTTTATTTTCCATGCCAAGCCGGATGTCATCCGACACCTTAACTAAAGCTGTGGTAGTACTGTGACCTGGGCGGAAACCAGACTGTAATGGGCTCAATAAGTTGTTTTTAGATAGGAAAAGGGATAGTTGGTGGTGAACTACACGTTCAAGCACCTTGGAAAGGAATGGTAAGATGGAGATCGGCCTAAACTGACTTGGAGAAGAAGGATTATTGACTTTTGGCAGTGGGATAACAAATGCATGTTTCCAAGCTGAAGGGAAAACACCAGAAAAGAGTGAAAAATTCAGGATATGGGAAACAATAGGGAGAAGGATATCAAGGATGGGAATTAGCATCTTGCGACTGATATCGTCACTACCAACAGCATCGGAAGAAATAGACATGATTATCTTCCGCACGGAATCGACAGAGACAGGCACAAAAGTCAGAGGATCATGGGCCGGGGCGTCCAAAGAAGCCAATCGCGCTAGAGTAGAAGATTTAGTAGCCGTGTCAAAGCCAGCAGTGCCCGACGCAAAGTGCTTATTCAAGGCATTCACATCAGTCACCTCACTTGCATCCTGCCGAGATTTCCCCACGCCAAGCGACTTAAGAAACCGCCAGACCCTAGCTGAGTCAGCGTTTTCGACAGAAGAGTGGATATGCCGGCGTTGGGCGTCTCTGCATGCAGTGTTGCAACGGTTTCTCAAACTTCTGTACCTGTCCCGGTTAACAACGCTAGCCTGAAGTTTGTACCTGGTTTTTGCCGCATCCTTCTCGGCCATGAGATCTCGAAGTTCCCGAGTGAGCCACGGTGCTGGTAAATGTTTCAAACGAATAGCACGAACGGGAGCATGCTGATCGTAAAGATTAGTAAGGAGAGAATTGAAAATGTCTACTTTAACGTCAACAGTCTCCGCCTCGTACACTGTGTTCCAGGGCACTTTCCTGGCGTCACACCTAAGAAGTTCGAGATCCATGGCATTGAAGTTACGCTGCAGAACAATTTTGGGTTTAGGCTTGGGGGGGCGGATTTTATATGATATGTATATTAAATCATGATAAGAGAAACAGTCCGCCGCAAATTGCCCGTGGGATTCGACATGCTCCAGCGACGACACCATCGCAAGATCAATCAATGAGGGACCACAGTTAGGAAAGTGATGGGTGGAATTAGAAGGTATTATATGCAAGTCAACTGTGTCAACAATAGATAGAAGGCGTTGTGCACGGAAGTCTTTCTTTAAAAGGCACGTGTTAAAATCCCCCATAATAATAACATGACCGTACATGGGAGAAAACCTTTCAAGAAGGTTTTCAAAGTTGGAAAAGTAGTCCGTTTTTCTATCGGGAGAATAGACTACCCCAAGTAGCACCTTGGTATGTGACAAAATTACCTCCAAGAACAGGTGTTCGGCAGATCCGGAAAAATCTGAAGGCGATTTGCTAATCACCTGAAATGGAATATGACTGCGTAGGTAAATAGCAACACCACCACCTCCCTTACCAGTCCTGTCATTCCGTACCAAGTGGTAGCCTGGAAGCGGATAAAACGAAGAAGCGAGACTCGGTTTCAACCAAGACTCCGAGATTAGTACAGCGTGAACATTAGCATTCTCTTCAAAGGCTGCCAGTAAGTCTGTATAGTGCTTAGAAACACTTTGAGCGTTAATGTGGACTACATTAAAATTTTTTGGGGCGTCCGCAAAGCAGTCCCCAATCATATCAGACAAGGGCGTAGCCCCAACTGCACTGTGGAAACTGTCATCAGATGAGAGTGAGAAGAAAGAATTATTAATACCTAAGCTGTCGTCATTCGACATTTTGTGTGTGTATTGTGGGATAACAAATATATATATCAACAAAAAATAAATAAAAAATGAATTAAAATAAACTAAACTAATTACTTACGCAAAAAAACAAAACAATTATAAACAAAAAAATCATTTACGCTACCTGCCAGCAACCGGAAGATGATCAATTAATATTATGGCATTTCACAGGCATTAAAATAGCAAACCAAACTAGTGAGATATATTGGGTTCATGCCTGAACACATTACACTAATTAATTCCAAGCCCAAGAGAAAAAAAAAAACAAATAAAACATTAAAAAAGAAAAAAAAATTACATTGGCTCCAGAAGGGCTCCATGCTTTGCCAAAATTAGGTAAACAAAAAAGAAAAAACAAAAATACCACCCAACAAGCCTGCTTTGTACCTACCTACATTAACTGCATAGGTACCAAGCTTTGATTATAATCATAGGTACCAACCAACTATACTTAAAAGACGCTTTTACGGCGAAGGAAACATTGTGGAGAAACTTGCATACCTATTAGTTAGAATATTAATATGATTCAACCCGATTGTGAGGTACCTACTTAAGTGGTTGGCGCGCCGCGTCGCAAAAGGTAGATAGTGTAAGAAAATACGTTAACCTAAAATGATAAGGAGGTATTACTAAAATTATAAGCACATACAACACTTGAACACTTTTATTTATTTCGGAACGATACATTACTAGAATCTCAATTTTAACAGCTAACAATATTTTATACGATTTTAAATCCCAATTTTCTACGGAAATAAAGACGCAAGGGGTAAGTACGCGAGCTTCGCTTACAACGAACACGAACAAAAATCAGCCCGAGCAATCGCCGTCGGTCCGTTTTATACAAAATTAAAGGTGGGGCTAGTGGCGGTGGTGGAAAGGAGTCGTCACCGCTACGGTGTTGCCAACACGGCCATGCTGCATCCGTGGATGCCCTCAGACACGCGGACATCTAGCTAGGCATCATGCTGTATCATCATGGGCGAGCATAGGGAACTAGACATCATCATGGACCGCTTCGCGTATCTGCAAATGTGAAAATATAATGTCAAAATAAAGTATAAAATGTATGACCTTACTGTTCGGCCAATCGTGACAGTTTTGGTATTTATTATGAGGCTTTCCACCACTCCCTTTGGATTATTCCTTTAGACTTAGGCAACAATCTATCGGGAAGACGGGAACCCTTATAGTGCCAATCATATCAGCAGAACTAGACAAACTCTTTATGCTTAGAGTTTACTAGACTAGATTCACTTTGCACAAGCCGTTACCTTTAGTCTTAGGTACGACCTAGCGTGAATGCTTTATGAAAGGCTCATAACTAAGAAGCTGAAAAATAATTAGACTGTAAAATAAGAATGAAAATTGTTTTTAACAAAGGCAACAAAATAAATTATAAAAAATATGGTTTTTATTGATTAATTAGCTATTTAAGAAGTAAATCTTACCAATTAACCTTTATTGCCAACACGGACAGAGAATGATGCTCATCTTAATCATCTATTTTCCAGTCTTCTATTCGGACCCAAGACTTCATATTCTCTGCAGCGGTATTTCCGGTATATTTTCTAGAACTTCGGTCACTGCCTCGCAAGTCGGAAACTTCATATCGATCACAACCCAGAACCTTTGTTACCTGAAAAGGGCCTTTGAATAAAGGCAAAAGTTTGCGGCTCTGGCCGTCATTAGCTTGACTCTGAATTTTAACCATGACTAGATCTCCTTCTGCATATTTCTTTGCCTTAGTGCGAGTACTATCAAAACGATCTTTTTGTGTAATTGCATTGGACTGAATGTTTTCGTCTACAGTTTTTCGTAGTTGTGTTACGTCTGTTAATGCTTCGCTATCACAATCTGGGGCTAACATATCACTATCACTTCGTAATCGATATCCAAGAAAAACTTCAGACGGGACGGCTTTTATTGTTTTATGGAAGGTACTATTTATGGCTTGTTGAAGAGGCTTAATACATTGGTCCCATCTATCATCGGATAGGTCGGCACTCATGGTCTTCATGCAATCTAAAATAGTTTTATTAAACCTCTCCACCTGACCATTCGATCTAGGCATACCTGTAGCGACACTGTGTAGACGGATATTTTTACTGACGCAATATTCTTTAAATAAATGAGAAGTAAATGCAGATCCCGCGTCGGTAATTATTCTACGCGGATTACCAAATATCTTGGAAATATCGTTCATCTCTTTTATAACATTTTCAGAGTCTGTGTTCTGTACGGCGGAAATAAACACAAATTTTGTGAACGAGTCAACAACGACAAGTAAATATCTATTGTTTTCTGTTGTTTTAATAAAGGGACCTAAATGGTCGATGTGCAACGTATGAAAAGGTTGGGCGTATTTAGGTAACGGAAAGAGTTCTCCTTCTTTAGGGCCTGCTTTGTTTTTGTAATAAATACAGTTTAAACAGTTTTTAATGTACTTTTTTTATTGTATTTCGCATTTTCGGGAACCAATAAGAATAAGATATCCGTTCTAATGTCTTTTCCACAGAAAAATGGCCAAGGTCATCGTGATTACTCCTAATGATTTGCCAGATGCATCTCTTTGGAACTACCCACCTGCGACCTTTATCAGTCCGCCTATATACTTTGTTCCCTAAAAGTTCGTAGGAATTAAAAATGTCTGGATTCTTATCGGACTCGCCCGATTGCAATATTTCTCTGATTTCTACAAGTTTAGGGTCTTGCAATTGCACTGAAAGTAACCAGTCCGCTTCAGTGATCGATAAAATCATCTCTACTTCCGATTTAAGGCCAGCCTGAACAGGATTTCTGCTGAGTGCGTCCACATGACGCATTCGTGTGCCTTCCCTATGTACTATTTCAAAGTCAAACTCTTGAGTCGACAAAACCCAACGAGCTATTCTGGGAATAATTTCTTTTTTTGTTAGGGCGAATCGAACTGCGTTACAATCGGTTATTATTTGAAAATGGGATCCAAGGAGGTAAAGCCGGAATTTTTGAAGGGATGCTACTATCGCTAATAATTCTAGTTCAAACGAATGAAACTTTTTCTCGTCGTCAGTAGTTTGCCTGCTGTAGTAATGAACTGGTTTTTCGCCCTCGTCTGTAACTTGCATTAGAATACCCGCAATTCCCTCGCGACTTGCATCAGTATACAAAACACAAGCTTTATTGGGGTCATAAATGGTCAACATATTATTTGACGAAAGAGTATTTTTTAGCAGTTGGAATGCCTTCTCATGATCGTCTTTCCACGCCCAAGTACTATCTTTTTTCAGTAGCATAGTCAACGGTCTGGATAATAGAGCACAATCACGAATGAATTTTCTAAAGTAGCTGATGAGTCCCAAGAATTGCCGAAGTTGATGTATGGTTTTTGGAACAGGAAAATTTTTAACTGCGTTAATCTTTTCTTCACTAGGCATAATTGTATTAGCTCTTACTTTGTAGCCGAGAAATTCAATTTCAGTTTTGAGAAAATGGCATTTTTTTAGGTTAAGCGTCAAACCGTTTTCTTTAAAAATGTTTAATACCTGTTCCAACAATCCTAAATTTTCTTCAGCAGTTTCACTAACAAGCAAAATATCATCCAAGTACAGTATAACTTTACCAAAACGTAGGTTTCCTAAGACTTTATTCATCATCTGTTGAAAAAAAGATGGTGCATTGACCAATCCGAAGGGTAGCCTCAAAAATTCATAATGACCGTCCTCAGTAATGAAAGCGGTCTTATGTACAGAGTCTTGATGCATTTTGATTTGGTAGTACCCGCTCTTCATGTCGAGACTAGTGAAATATTTACTTCCCTGAAGTCTGTCAATTAGATCCTCTATACGGGGCATAGGATATTTATCTTTAGTTGTGACTTTATTTAATGCGCGATAGTCTACACATAACCTCTTTTCCCCATTCTTTTTATTTACAAGAAGAGCTGGGCTAGCGTAAGGGGAGTGGCTCTCCTGAATAATCCCGTTTTCTAAAAGTTCCTTCACCATATCCCTAATCACTTGTCTGTCGGAATGAGACGATCTGTAAGGTCGCGCCTGAACTGGTTTAGTACTCTCTAACTCAATTTTCATTTCGTGATTATTAACTTTTCCTAATTCTTGTATAGTTGAAGCAATACATTCTTTATAAGTTTTCAATAAAGCCACCAGTTCCGACCGGTTAGAATCTGCGTCCAATTCAAAAGTACTTGCATCTACCAATTTACAAAAATTCTCAACAGCTTCAGCATAGGCAAAAGTCAGAGAGTTACCTACACGCGAGTACATCAAGTCTTGTCTCTCAGTAACATTTCGGCCTATCAGAATATCACATCCCGACAGCTCTTGTAAGACGTACATATTAACTTCATTTACTGTAACTGAATCGATCTGAAGAAGCACGCAAACTGACGTATTAACTGTTTTTAAACTATCCTTCGAGAAACCTTGAAGAGTGACGGGTGGTTCTAACGGGGTGACGTGCAATGAAAACCGTTCAACTAATGATTCTGAAATTAACGAGCAACTACTGCCTGTATCTATAAACGCATTGTGCTCGAAACCATTTATGAGTACCTTTTTGCAAAATTTGTCTTTGTTATTGGATGAACAAACAAATTTAGTTTCTTGTTTGTCGTTGCTGTCTGATTTTGTATTTTCTTTAGAGTTTTTCAATTTTTTATGAAAACAACTGGACTCTGTGTGACCCCTTTTACCGCAAAACTCACATTTTACATTACACTGGGACCTTTTATGATTTCCTCCACAGCAATAGCACTCAATCGGTTTACGACTTGACAATTGATTCGCATTGTTAATAGGTTGTGAGGAAGAATTTGCATTAGTTGAAATTCGATCTGATAAATTAGGAGCAGACTGGGATACGGAACTTGAATTTGCTTGTTTGGAACTAAAATCACGAGTTGCACCACTATTTCCTACTTGTTTCCCCATTTTCCCCTGTATTTCCGAACGATTTCCTATTTCCCTATTATTTCCATGTACCGTCTTGTGAACGCGACTATGCAAAAATCCCGCTAAACTTTCACATGTTTGGAAATTACTAGCTTCAATAGATGCAGTAATATTGTTATCACCAATGTTCCCTAAGATAATAGAGATTATATCGCCTTCCGAAAAGTTTAAGCATAAACTATCGATCTTAGCCTTTTGTTCGAAATAGAAGGCGTACAGAGATTGATTTTCCGACGGTTTTTTATCTATAATTTCCTTTAACAATTCGAACATGTTTCTTTTCACTTGAAAGGTAGTAGAAATTTTTTCCTTCCAATCTTTCCATGACCACCTTGTCCACGAAAAATTGTTGCGTAATAACGAATCGTACCATGTTTTTGCAGAACCTTTTAATTTATTCAAAGCCTGGTAGCGAATCATACTGTCGTTCCACGAAAAAGTTTTAGCGTAAGATTCGATAACATTCAGCCAAGCAGAGACATTATCCGTCAAGGGATCGAACTCGGGAATCATACTATGTAAAATCGTACTCGCATTATGAAATGTACTCGCACTCACGGTTTCGGCATCTTGTGGTACTCTGCTGCGCTTCCGCGGCGGCGCAGGAGACGGCGTCCTTGCACTGCTCGATGACGATGAAGTTGACGACGGCGATCGAGCACGCTTCCTCTTACTTCGTTTGCGCTTATGTTTGCCCATGGTGATGGCGCGTAGGCTATAAACCGCTTAGCACTTCTGATGTAAGAAAATACGTTAACCTAAAATGATAAGGAGGTATTACTAAAATTATAAGCACATACAACACTTGAACACTTTTATTTATTTCGGAACGATACATTACTAGAATCTCAATTTTAACAGCTAACAATATTTTATACGATTTTAAATCCCAATTTTCTACGGAAATAAAGACGCAAGGGGTAAGTACGCGAGCTTCGCTTACAACGAACACGAACAAAAATCAGCCCGAGCAATCGCCGTCGGTCCGTTTTATACAAAATTAAAGGTGGGGCTAGTGGCGGTGGTGGAAAGGAGTCGTCACCGCTACGGTGTTGCCAACAATAGGTAGGTATCTACCTAACACACTCCTACCTATTCACAATGGTTTGACCTCATAAATCTTTCACGGTTTTTAAGCGTAGAGTACCCACTCTAAATGAAAAACTAAATAAAGCACTAAGAATAATTAAGATATTACACAGAAATCTCGTACTTAACATAAAACAATCATTCCAACGGTAACTAAGTTACTTGGGAATTTTCAGGGGTTATTTTTAGTCTTACTTACCTATATGACAATCGTTTTAGTAAATATCACTTCAAATACTTATCAACACTGTTTGCATTAAATATTATTGAAACACAACATTTAAAAACAAAAAAAAGACAAAAGATGCTACTGATTTTTTGAAATGATAGCTACTTTGTAACGGTCGTTACTAACTGTAACAAATGCACAAACTAAAACAAATAAACTTAGAAACAAATGTTACACATATAATAATAATCACCAATAACTTAATACATTCATAAAAACATTAAAAACTGCTAAATTTATTAATAAAATAGAAATAAAACACAGTACTTACCAAGCTTCATCAAAAGGAAAATGAATTTAAAAAAATGGGAATACCATACCATGCTAAATCAAAATCAATAACTCAAAAATGTCCTAAAATAATAAAAATTAAATAGATTTTGTCGCAATGCTTTTTTTCATACAGTTGTCATAAAAAAGGATTTAACATTTAACATCATTTACATAACAAAAAATGAGGATTTCCGGACCATTATTGGCTTCATAAGATATTAAGTAGCCAAAATTACCGAAAGTAAACCGAAAACCGAATTTGATAAACTAAATTGTTTATAAACCCATAAGTTATCGAAATAAATCTAATAAAACTGTACACGTAGTGCCAACAATGGACAGTATTTTGCCTCAATGGAAACAATGCTGACCTTTTAAAGATTCAGATAGGTATCATATCATAAAGTAACTTTCTATTTATTGTCTTTATTGTGTTTTACAGCAATAATTGAAACGTGTTGTCAAACAAGTTACCGCCTGCCATATAAAAAAATATTTAAATATGTAAAAGGAAAATAAAAGGAAAATAAAAATAAAATTAAGGAAAATAAAATATTTAAATATGTAATGATGAAATAATTTTAAAAAAATGGCTGTACGTACGGCTCAGTTCTTTGCCTATTTAAATACACTCGTGCTCGTGCCTATAGTGCATCTATCTATTATTGTGATTTTAAATTTACTTTGGAAACGAAGGAAAACTTCTTTCCTCATTGCCCTATTTGCCCTAGTCTTATCTCGATCTTATCCTCGTAGGTACCGCTTATTGTTTGTACCGTAATCTCTTGTAGTTTCCAACCTTGACATTGGTCGCTGGGTCATTATCTTAACCTTTAAAGACAGAGCCCTAAACATAAAAGTTGATTGATTGATACTCGGATCTGTTTAGAAAGTCATAGTCGCTTGATTGTGTGTTATTAGAGACAAAGGTAAATCTTATTTGTTTCCTAATTTAATTAATAAGTCACTAACTACTCAAGAGATAAAAATAAATTTTTATATTTCATTGTAATTATAATTGGTTAAAGTTATCATTAGTCACTGCTCATCCAAACTTGCCAAAGTTATTATAGTCGGACAAAGGAAAAGGGGCAGTTACATAGAATTAATGTTTTAATGTTGAGGGTTTATATCTATTTCAATTAATTGGCTTTTAAAGATTATTAACCCAACATGGAGTAATTCTAACAAATAATTTGTTTTACAGATTCATGAAACGCTTATACAACCAACTAAGTATATGAATGAGTTACCAGCAGACTTAAACTTAATTAAGTACCTTGTTCACAAAAGTGATAGCCATTGAGGTAGATATGGTCAGGAGCAGTGACCACATACTGGAAAGCATGGTGAAAGGAGACAAAGTGAGCAAAGTGGACCGATGATGATTGTGGCTTTAGTAACAAACGCATTAGAAAAATTATAGCCATTGAGGTAATACGGTCTGGAGCAGCATCCACTTACTGGAAAGCATGGTGAAGGAAGGCAAAGTGGACCCATTATGATTGTGACTTTAGTAACAAATGCATTAGAAAAATTAAAGGCTTCCTACCTGAAATAATATTGTTTAATTTGATCATTTAAGTACTTACTTCAATTTGTGGGGATGAAGAAATGTTTGTTAGTCCTTTTAGTAAAATTTACTGGATGGATTATAACAAAACTGCTGTAATATTATTTAAATAGTGAATTTAATTGACTAAGTAACACAGAGAGTACCACTTATCAAATTTCCATAGGAATGAAGTCTCTAACGGTAAGCTTGTATAGTAGCTATTTATGTTTCTATGGGCTACTCTCAGTGACCATAAACATACACCTACATGACCTACGACCAGAATCGTGTTTTAAATAGGTATGTATACTTACTGAAGAGAAGTATCCCAATGGTAAAGCTCGTCTTCAGAATCAGTTTTTGAAAGCAGTGTGGTCTTTTTAAACAAGTTATGAGTACCTAACTACTAACGAGTAAAATATTAGTTAATGCTTTAATAGGTAATGCTCTTTTTAATTAGCGTTGAAAAAGCCAAAATTTTGTTAGAAATTCTAATTCTTGTTTATACCTACTTACTTACCTGAAAAGTATACTTTTACTTTCTAAATGCTTCCCTATACTTATTACACAATTGCTCTAAAAATTTTTTAGGTTAAGAATTGTGTGAAGATTGTAATTATGTATACTTACCAACCTACTTAATAAGTCGCTAATTTAGTTTCGACACACATACTTAGGTACTTAAATGTTTCTATATAATTAAAAAAAAATTCACTTCACCATAGGCACCTAACCTAAAATAAAATAAAAACTTATTTTAAGTATTATTTACTTAGTGTTTTTTGTACATACACTAAACATACCTACTTATAAAAGAAATATGCAAAGAGGAGACGACACAACAGGCACGGCTTATTTATAGGAATACATTTCTTACAGCAGACCTAACAACATAGATTGGATTGGTTTTGTATAAACCAAATTTGTATTTTACTTGCCTAAAACTTATAAGTCATTTTTATTTTGTGAGCAACAATAGCCAAAGACAAACTAAACAGGTAATAAAATAAGTAAATACTTACTTAGGTACCTATTTATTTCTTGGAAATGTAAGTACTTATATAATTCACTTAAATTACCATGGTAGCAGCGTAAAGAATCTATTAAGTAAGTAAATAATTAAAAAGCAGCTCCCCTAAAAACAACCTAGGTACAAACCTATGCCGATGAGTATGGTATACCGATAGGTACTTACAATTAAATACGTGTCCGTTTCTATTTTTAATAGATAACATTTTCAAAATCAATAACTCAGAAAACCTGTTAAACAAAACCCGTTCTCAATAGGTACCTACCTAGTATCAAAAAAGTGCAAGTCCGCCATCTTGGTTTTAAATTTAAAATCAATGTCATACACGGTATTAAAACCTTCAAAAACATATTACCTAACCGACACCCATGACGTCATTTTCAAAAAAAGTGCACGTCCGGATTCAAGATGTTGAATTTCGAAATGAATGTCGTAATCGAAATAAGCATCCCCGAAAACCCAATATATAACACCGATGACTGCTTTTTACAAAAAATACATATCCGCCATCTTGGATTTCAAAAAAGATGTCATTTTTGGAATAAGCACCCCCGGAAACCTAAGAAACGACACCAATGACGGATTTTATTCAAAAATGCATGTCCGTCATCTTGGATTTCAAAACGTATGTCATTTTCGGAATCAGCACCCCCGAAAACCTATTAAACGACACCCATGACGGTATTTTCCAAAAAATCCATGTCCGCCATCTTGGACTTCAAAATGGATGTCATTTTCGAAATCAGCACCCCTGAAAACCTATTAAACGACACCCATGTCGGTATGATGGCGGTCGGCTGGTAATATGCTTGGTGACGCTTCGGGCTTCGCCCTACGCGGAGCTCGGCCTTCGGCCTCGCCCTATACGCAGCTCGCCTCGGCCTACGGCCTCGGCTCGCGCGTTCGGCTCGGTCTGCGACCTCGCCTCACCTTTAGAATCTAAGCTTGCCGCCATCTAGAATTGGGGGGGGGACGCTCCGGGCTTCGCCCTACGCGGAGCTCGGCCTTCGGCCTCGCCCTATGCGCAGCTCGCCTCGGCTTACGGCCTCGCCTCGCGCGTTCGGCTCGGTCTTCGACCTCGCCTCACCTTTAGAATCTAAACTTGCCGCCATCTAGAATTGGGGGGGGGACGCTCCGGGCTTCGCCCTACGCGGAGTTCGGCCTTCGGCCTCACACTATGCGCGGCTCAGCTCGGCCTTAGGCCTCGCCTCGCGCGTTCGGCTCGGTCTTCGACCTCGCCTCACCTTAAAAATCTAAACTTGTATGGCGGCCATCTTTGATTGGGGGGGAGGACGCTCCGGGCTTCGCCCTACGCGGAGTTCGGCCTTCGGCCTCACCCTATACGCGGCTCGCCTCACCTTTTGAATCTAAACTTGTATGGCGGCCATCTTGGATTTGGGGGGGGGGACGCTCCGGGCTACGCCCTGCGCGGAGCTCGGCCTTCGGCCTCGCCTTTTACGCAGCTCGCCTCGGCCTACGGCCTCGCCTCGCGGCGTGGCGTCGTGGTTCGGCTCGGCCTGCGGCCTCGCCTCACCACTCCTTGTATGGCGGCCATCTTGGAAAATGGTGGAATCGAAAAACTGACCCGATATTCGGAATCTTCGACCCCCAAACCCCCCAGATACCGATTTTCGTCCGGATCGGAGCAACTTAATTTCCGGCCGCCATCTTGGATCCGCCATCTTGAAAAAAAAATTTGACAGCCACCTGCCCCTCACCCCCCTGTAAAACATTTGTTCGAGCACACCCCACTTATGTCAAACGGTTCCGGAGATACAGCAATAAACATTTTGTATGGCGGCCATCTTGTTTTTGCGAAAATTGAAAAAATGACGTCACCGGTAGAATTCGACCAGGGTGTGGGTCTACCTTAGTTCGAGCGCCACCGCTCCATCTGCAACGGTTCGCCCGGGAAGGTGGGTCGCCACCTGATGAGAAGGTGGATCCGAGGATTTCGAGGTTTTCCCGTACCCTCCGCGTCACCCACTCCACATCCCCCATACAAAGTTTTCACCTCCCGCCGCTCCATCTGGGAGAACAATTCTGTCACCCAGTCAGTGAGTGAGTGAGTGGTATTGCAGCTTTATATAATATAATAACTAGGTTTCGCGTGGTGTGCGACCTGCTAAAGCAGGTCGCGAGGCAGTTGTGCCTTTATTTATAAATTTTAAAAAAGTTTTTAATTTTTTTTTGTTTTTCACGGCCATCATCTTGGATTTAAAAATGGATGTTATTTTCTTAATCAGCACCCCTGAATACCCAAAAAATTGACACCCATGACGATATTTTGCAAAAACTTTATGTCCGCCATCTTGGATTTCAAAACGTATGTCATTTTCGGAATCATCACCCACGAAAACCTATTAAACGACACTTATTGACCACAGCTAAAAGGTGACCCCTTCTGGGTACAGCCTGGTCAATGAATTGTGTGGAGTGGGTTAAATATCTATTTAAAATCACTTTTAAAAATAAAATACGTTTAATCCACTAACATAAATTGACACAACACAAACTAAACAAAACAAGAGACATAAAACTCAAACTGAAAAGACATTCTAAATATAAAATATACAATAAAGAGTTAAAAACAATAAAAAGATTATCTTAAATAAGCGGAATATAAAACTGTCGCGAACATGGCACCCCGCGGTGCAAGAGCACCAGTTAGACAGCGACAGAAGAAGAGGAGCCAGCTTCCTGACAGGCCGTCTCAGCACACCTCCTCTTGTTGCCACATCTGCCACTCTTACTACGCCCCTGGGTCCGGGCCACACAGCTACTACACGACCCCTAGGCCAAGTTCCTTTGGGCAGGGTTCCATCTGCAACGATGACTAAATCGCCGACCTTCAACTGAGTCTCCGGTGTTGATGACGAACTCCGTCTGACAATTAAAGTGGGAAGGTTGTCTTCCACCCATCTCTTCCAAAAATGATCGGCCAATCTGAGCCCCTTCTTCCTTCTTCAATGCGACCGTGAAGCTCTGAATCGGAAAGCGGATGCATTGGTGGCTCATTTGTAGCTAAGCCAATTAGAAAATGATACGGTGTTAGAGCCTCGTCTTCCAAAGGTTCAACTGAAACATGAGTCTGGAGTTTACTAAAGCCTCTGCTTTTAATAGACGAGTGTAAAGGGTTTCTTCTCTCGGGGAACGCTGGTGTAAGGTGACAGAAAGAGCCATTTTAATGGATCTGACCAATCTCTCCCAAGTTCCGCCCATGAACGGAGAGGCAGGTGGGATAAACTTCCAATGAATTCTGAGGTTGGCTGCAAAGTCGTAAATCTCGTTTAATTTATTTTTGGCTCCAACAAAAGCTGTCCCATTATTCGACATAATAACGGAAGGGCATCCTTGTCTCGCAATGAACCGCTTTACTGCCATTATGGCGGAATCAGTAGTCAAGCTTCCGACTATTTCGATATGAACCGCACGAACAGTAAGACAGGTGAACAAAGCGACATATCGTTTTTCGGTTCTCCTTTAAGAGTGGCAGATGTGGCAACAAGAGGAGGTGTGCTGAGACGGCCTGTCAGGAAGCTGGCTCCTCTTCCTACTGTCGCTGTCTAACTGGTGCTCTTGGATAGCGGGGTGCCATGTTCGCGACAGTTTTATATTCCGCTTATTTTAGATAATCTTTTTATTGTTTTTAACTCTTTATTGTATATTTTATATTTAGAATGTCTTTTAAAAATAAAATACGTTTAATCCACTAACATAAATTTACAAAACACCAACTAAAAAAAAAGAGACATAAAATTCAAACTGAAAAGAACGACCCCCATGACGATATTTTGCAAAAAATTTATGTCCGCCATCTTGGATTTCAAAACGTACGTCATTTTCGGAATAAGCACCCCCGAAAACCTATTAAACGACACCAATGACGGTATTTTCCAAAAAACTCATGTCCGCCATCTTGGATTTCAAAACGAATGTCATTTTCGAAATCAGCACCCCTGAAAACCTATTAAACGACACCCATGTCGGTATGATGGCGGTCGGCTGGTATTATGCTTGGTGACGCTTCGGGCTTCGCCCTACGCGGAGCTCGGCCTTCGGCCTCGCCCTATACGCAGCTCGCCTCGGCCTACGGCCTCGGCTTGCGCGTTTGGCTCGGTCTGCGACCTCGCCTCACCTTAAAAATCTAAACTTGTATGGCGGCCATCTTTGATTGGGGGGGGGACGCTCCGGGCTTCGCCCTACGCGGAGTTCGGCCTTCAGCCTCACCCTATACGCGGCTCGCCTCGGCCTTCGGCCTCGCTTCACCTTTAGAATCTAAACTTGCCACCATCTAGAATTGGGGGGGGGGGACGCCCCGGGCTTCGCCCTACGCGGAGTTCGGCCTTCGGCCTCACCCTATACGCGGCTCGCCTCAGCCTTCGGCCTCGCCTCACCTTAAGAATCTAAACTTGTATGGCGGCCATCTTTGATTGGGGGGGGGGACGCTCCGGGCTTCGCCCTACGCGGAGTTCGGCCTTCGGCCTCACCCTATACGTGGCTCGCCTCGCGCGTTCGGCTCGGTCTTCGACCTCGCCTCACCTTTAGAATCTAAACTTGTATGGCGGCCATCTTGGATTTGGGTGGGGACGCTCTGGGCTACGCCTTACGCGGAGCTCGGCCTTCGGCCTCGCCTTTTACGCAGCTCGCCTCGGCCTACGGCCTCGCCTCGCGGCGTGGCGTCGTGGTTCGGCTCGGCCTACGGCCTCGCCTCACCACTCCTTGTATGGCGGCCATCTTGCAAAATAGTGGAATCGAAAAACTGACCCGATATTCGGAACCTTCGTCCCCCAAACCACCCAGATACCGATCCGATACCGGATACCGGAGCAACTTTATTTCCGGCCGCCATCTTGGATCCGCCATCTTGAAAAAAAAAATTGACAGCCACCTGCTCCTCACCCCCCTGTAAAATATTTGTTTGAGCGTATCCCACTTATGTCAAACGGTTCCGGAGATACAGCAATAATCATTTTGTATGGTGGCCATCTTGTTTTTGCGAAAATCGAAAAAATGACGTCACCGATAGAATTCGACCAGGGTGTGGGTCGACCTTTGTTCGAGCGCTACCGCTCCATCTGCAACGGTTCACCCGGGAAGGTGGGTCGCCACCTGATGAAAAGGTGAATCCGAGGATTTCGAGGTTTTCCCGTACCCTCCCTACCACCCTCTCCACACTTTCCATACAAAGTTTTCACCTCCTGCCGCTCCATCTGGGAGAACAATTCTGTCACCCAGTGAGTCAGTCAGTGGTATTGTAGCTTTATATAATATAATAACTAGGATTCGCGTGGTGCGCGACCTGCTAAAGCAGGTCGCGAGGCGGTTGTGCCTTTTTTATAAATTTAAAAAAGTTTTTAATTTTTTTTTGTTTTTCACGGCCGCCATTTTGGATTTAAAAATGGATGTTATTTTCTTTATCAGCACCCCCGAATACCCAAAAAACGACACTCATGACGATATTTTGCAAAAAATTTAAGTCCGCCATCTTGGATTTCAAAACGTATGTCATTTACGGAATCAGCACCACCGAATACCTATTAAACGACACCCATGAAGGTATTTTCAAAAAATCCATGTCCGCCATCTTGGATTTCAAAATGGATGTCATTTTCGAAATCAGCACCCCTGAAAACCTATTAAACGACACCCATGTCGGTATGATGGCGGTCGGCTGGTAATATGCTTGGTGACGCTACGGCCTCGGCTCGCGCGTTCGGCTCGGTCTGCGACCTCGCCTCACCTTAAAAATCTTAACTTGTATGGCAGCCATCTTTGATTGGGGGGGGACGCTCCGGGCTTCACCCTACGCGGAGTTCGGCCTTCGGCCTCACCCTGTACGCGGCTCGCCTCGGCCTTCGGCCTCACCTCGCGCGTTCGGCTCGGTCTTCGACCTCGCCTCACCTTTAGAATCTAAACTTGTATGGCGGCCATCTTGGATTTGGGGGGGGGACGCTCCGGGCTACGCCGTGCGCGGAGCTCGGCCTTCGGCCTCGCCTTTTACGCAGCTCGCCTCGGCCTACGGCCTCGCCTCGCGGAGTGACGTCGTGGTTCGGCTCGGCCTGCGGCCTCGCCTCACTACTCCTTGTATGGCGGCCATCTTGGAAAATAATGGAATATTCGGATATTCCCGATATTCGGAATCTTCGTCCCCCAAACCCCCCAGATACCGATTTTCGTCCGGATCGGAGCAACTTCATTTCCGGCCGCCATCTTTTATCCGCCATCTTGAAAAAAAAATTTGACAGCCAGCTGCCCCCTACCCCCTGTAAAACATTTGTTTGAGCACACTCCACTTATGTCAAACGGATCCGGAGATACAGCAATAAACAAATTGTATGGCGGCCATCTTGTTTTTGCGAAAATCGAAAAAATGACGTCACCGGTAGAATTCGACCAAGGTGTGGGTCGACCTTAGTTCGAGCGCCACCGCTCCATCTGCAACGGTTCGCCCGGGAAGGTAGGTCGCCACCTGATGAGAAGGTGGATCCGAGGATCTCGAGGTTTTCCCGTACCCTCCGCGTTACCCACTCCACACCTCCCATACAAAGTTTTTACCTCCCGCCGCTCCATCTGGGAGAACAATTCTCTCACCCAGTCAGTCAGTCAGTCAGTCAGTGAGTGGTATTGTAGCTTTATATAATATAACTAGGTTTCGCGTGGTGCGCGACCTGCTAAAGCAGGCCGCGAGGCGGTTGTGCTACCCTATTTGTAGGGTCAAAAAAGTTTGCTTTTTTTTTTCACGGCCGCCATCTTGGATTTCAAAGTGGATGTTATTTTTTAATCAGCACCCCCGAATACCTAAAAAACGACACCCATGACGATATTTTGCAAAAAAATTATGTCCGCCATCTTGGATTTCAAAACGTATGTCATTTTCGGAATCAGCACCCCCGAAAACCTATTAAACGACACCCATGAAGGTATTTTCAAAAAATCCATGTCCGCCATCTTGGATTTCAAAATGGATGTCATTTTCGAAATCAGCACCCCTGAAAACCTATTAAACGACACCCATGTCGGTATGATGGCGGTCGGCTGGTAATATGCTTGGTGACGCTTCGGGCTTCGCCCTACGCGGAGCTCGGCCTTCGGCCTCGCCTCACCTTTAGAATCTAAACTTGTATGGCGGCCATCTTTGATTGGGGGGGGCCGCTCCGGGCTTCGTTCTACGCGGAGTTCGGCCTTCGGCCTCACCCTATACGCGGCTCGCCTCGGCCTTCGGCCTCGCCACGCGCGTTCGGCTCGGTCTTCGACCTCGCCTCACTTTTAGAATCTAAACTTGTATGGCGGCCATCTTTGATTAGGGGGGGGACGCTCCGGGCTTCGCCCTACGCGGAGTTCGGCCTTCGGCCTCACCCTATACGCGGCTCGCCTCGGCCTTCGGCCTCGTCTCACGCGTTCGGCTCGGTCTTCGACCTCGCCTCACCTTTAGAATCTAAACTTGTATGGCGGCCATCTTGGATTTGGGTGGAGGACGCTCCGGGCTACGCCCTGCGCGGAGCTCGGCCATCGGCCTAACCTTTATGTAAGCTCGCCTCGGCCTACGGCCTCGCCTCGCAGCGTGGCGTCGTGGTTCGGCTCGGCCTGCGGCCTCGCCTCACCACTCCTTGTATGGCGGCCATCTTGGAAAATGGTGGAATCGAAAAACTTACCCGATATTCGGAATCTTCGTCCCCCAAACCCCCCAGATACCGATTTTCGTCCCGATCGGAGCAACTTCATTTCCGGCCGCCATCTTGGATCCGCCATCTTGAAAAAAAAATTTGACAGACACCTGTCCCCTACACCTCTGTAAAACATTTGTTCGAGCACACCCCACTTATGTCAAACGGTTCCGGAGATACAGCAATAATCATTTTGTATGGCGGCCATCTTGTTTTTGCGAAAATCGAAAAAATTACTACACCGGTAGAATTTGACCAGGGTGAGGATTGACCTTAGTTCGAGCGCCAGTGCTCCATCTGCAACGGTTCGCCCGGGAAGGTGGGTCGCCACCTGATGAGAAGGTGGATCCGAAGATTTCGAGGTTTTTCCGTACCCTCCACGTCACCCTCTCCATAACCCCCATAAAATGTTTACACCTCCCGCCGCTCCATCTGGGAGAACAATTTTGTCACCCAGTCAGTCAGTCAGTCAGTCAGTGAGTGGTATTGTAGCTTTATATAATATAATAACTAGGTTTCGCGTGGTGCGCGACCTGCTAAAGCAGGCCGCGAGGCGGTTGTGCCTTTTTTTATAAATTTTAAAAAAGTTTTTAATTTTTTTTGTTTTTCACGGCCGCCATCTTGGATTTCAAAACGTATGTCATTTTCGGAATCAGCACCCCCGAATACCTATTAAACGACACCCATGAAGGTATTTTCAAAAAATCAATGTCCGCCATCTTGGATTTCAAAATGGATGTCATTTTTGAAATCAGCACCCCTGAAAACCTATTAAACGACACCCATGTCGGTATGATGGCGGTCGGCTGGTAATATGCTTGGTGACGCTTCGGGCTTCGCCCTACGCGGAGCTCGGCCTTCGGCCTCGCCCTATACGCAGCTCGCCTCGGCCTACGGCCTCGGCTCGCACGTTCGGCTCGGTCTGCGACCTCGCCTCACCTTAAAAATCTAAACTTGTATGGCGGCCATCTTTGATTGGGGGGGGGGACGCTCCGGGCTTCGCCCTACGCGGAGTTCGGCCTTCGGCCTCACCCTATACGCGGCTCGCCTTGGCCTTCGGCCTCGCCTCGCACGTTCGGCTCGGTCTTCGACCTCGCCTCACCTTTAGAATCTAAACTTGTATGGCGGCCATCTTTGATTGGGGGGGGGGACGCTCCGGGCTTCGCCCTACGCGGAGTTCGGCCTTCGGCCTCACCCTATACGCGGCTCGCCTCAGCCTTCGGCCTCGTCTCGCGCGTTCGGCTCGGTCTTCGACCTCGCCTCACCTTTTTTTAGAATCTAAACTTGTATGGCGGCCATCTTGGATTTGGGGGGGGGGACGCTCCGGGCTACGCCCTGCGCGGAGCTCGGCCTTCGGCCTCGCCTTTTACGCAGCTCGCCTCGGCCTACGGCCTCGCCTCGAGGCGTGGCGTCGTGGTTCGGCTCGGCCTGCGGCCTCGCCTCACCACTCCTTGTATGGCGGCCATCTTGGAAAATGGTGGAATCGAAAAACTGACCCGATATTCGGAATTTTCGACCCCCAAACCCCCCAGATACCGATTTTCGTCCGGATCGGAGCAACTTCATTTCCGGCCGCCATCTTGGATGCGCCATCTTGAAAAAAAATTTTGACAGCCACCTGCCCCTCACCCCCCTGTAAAACATTTGTTCGAGCACACCCCACTTATGTCAAACGGTTCCGGAGATACAGCAATAATCATTATGTATGGCGGCCATCTTGTTTTTGCGAAAATCGAAAAAATGACGTCACCGGTAGAATTCGACCAGGGTGTGGGTCGACCTTAGTTCGAGCGCCACCGCTCCATCTGCAACGGTTCGCCCGGGAAGGTGGGTCGCCACCCGATGAGAAGGTGGATCCGAAGATTTCGAGGTTTTCCCGTACCCTCCGCACCACCCTCTCCACACCCCTCATACAAAGTTTTCACCTCCCGCCGCTCCATCTGGGAGAACAATTCTGTCACCCAGTCAGTGAGTGAGTGAGTGGTATTGCAGCTTTATATAATATAATAACTAAAGCAGGCCGCGAGGCGGTTGTGCTACCCTATTTGTAGGGTCAAAAAGGCGTTTCTCACGGCCACCATCTTGGATTTAAAAATCGATGTTATTTTAAGAATCAGTACTCCCGAAAACAAAAAAAACGACACCCATGACGGATTTTTCAAGAAAATGCATGTCCGCCATCTTGGATTTGAAAATAAATGTCATTTTTGGGATCAGCATCCCCGAAAACCTATCAAACGACACCCATGAAAGTTTTTCACAAAAAATGCATGTCCGCCATCTTGGATTTCAAAACACCCATGTCGGTATGATGGCGGTCGGCTGGTAATATGCTTGGTGACGCTTCGGGCTTCGCCCTACGCGGAGCTCGGCCTTCGGCCTCGCCCTATAAGCAGCTCACCTCGGCCTACGGCCTCGGCTCGCGCGTTCGGCTCGGTCTGCGACCTCGCCTCACCTTAAAAATCTAAACTTGTATGGCGGCCATCTTTGATTGGGGGGGGGACGCTCCGAGCTTCGTTCTACGCGGAGTTCGGCCTTCGGCCTCACACTGTACGCGGCTCGCCTCGGCCTTCGGCCTCGCCTCGCACGTTCGGCTCGGTCTTCGACCTCGCCTCACCTTTAGAATCTCAACTTGTATGGCGGCCATCTTTGATTGAGGGGGGGCCGCTCCGGGCTTCGCCCTACGCGGAGTTCGGCCTTCGGCCTCACCCTATACGCGGCTCGCCTCGGCCTTCGGCCTTGCTTCGCGCGTTCGGCTCGGTTTTCGACCTCGCCTCACTTTTAGAAACTAAACTTGTATGGCGGCCATCTTTGATTGGGGGGGGGACGCTCCGGGCTTCGCCCTACACGGAGTTCGGCCTTCGGCCTCACCCTATACGCGGCTCGCCTCGGCCTTCGGCCTCGTCTCGCGCGTTCGGCTCGGTCTTCGACCTTGCCTCACCTTTAGAATCTAAACTTGTATGGCGGCCATCTTGGATTTGGGGGGGGGGACGCTCCGGGCTACGCCCTGCGCGGAGCTCGGCCTTCGGCCTCGCCTCGCAGCGTGGTGTCGTGGTTCGGCTCGGCCTGCGGCCTCGCCTCACCACTCCTTGTATGGCGGCCATCTTAGAAAATGGTGGAATCGAAAAACTGACCCAATATTCGGGATCTTCGTCCCCCAAACCCCCCAGATACCGATTTTCGTCCGGATCGGAGCAACTTCATTTCCGGCCGCCATCTTGGATCCGCCATCTTGAAAAAAAAATTTGACAGCCAGCTGCCCCCACCCTCCTGTAAAACATTTGTTTGAGCACACTCCACTTATGTCAAACGGATCCGGAGATACAGCAATAAACATTTTGTATGGCGGCCATCTTGTTTTTGCGAAAATCGAAAAAATGACATCACCGGTAGAATTCGACCAGGGTGTTGGTCGACCTTAGTTTGAGCGCTACCGCTCCATCTGCAACGGTTCGCCCGGGAAGGTGGTTCGCGACCTGATGAGGAGAAGAATCCGAAGATGTCGAGGTTTTCCCATACTCGACGGAAAATTCTGACCACATCCCTCATACATAATTTTCACCTCCCGACCCTCCTTCTGGGAGAACAATTATGTCAATCACCCAGTCAGTGAGTGAGTGGTAATGTAGCTTTATATAGTATAACTAGGTTTCGCGTGGTGCGCGACCTGCTAAAGCAGGTCGCGAGGCGGTTGTGCCTTTTTTTATAAAGTTTTAAAAAGTTTTTAATTTCTTTTTGTTTTTCACGGCCGCCATCTTGGATTTAAAATGGATGTTATTTTCTTAATCAGCACCTCTGAATACCCAAAAAACGACACCCATGACGATATTTTGCAAAAAAATTATGTCCGCCACCTTGGATTACAAAACTTATGTCATTTTCGGAATCAGCACCCCCGAAAACCTATTAAACGACACCCATGACGGTATTTTCCAAAAAATCCATGTCCGCCATCTTGGATTTCAAAATGGATGTCATTTTCGAAATCAGCACCCCTGAAAACCTATTAAACGACACCCATGTCGGTATGATGGCGGTCGGCTGGTAATATGCTTGGTGACGCTTCGGGCTTCGCCCTACGCGGAGCTCGGCCTTCAGCCTCGCCCTATACGCAGCTCGCCTCGGCCTACGGCCTCGGCTCGCGCGTTCGGCTCGGTCTGCGACCTCGCCTTACCTTAAAAATCTAAACTTGTATGGCGGCCATCTTTGATTGGGGGGGGGACGCTCCGGGCTTCGCCCTACGCGGAGTTCGGCCTTCGGCCTCACCCTGTACGCGGCTCGCCTCGGCCTTCGGCTTCGCCTCGCGCGTTCGGCTCTGTCTTCGACCTCGCCTCACCTTTAGAATCTAAACTTGTATGGCGGCCATCTTGGATTTGGGGGGGGGGACGCTCCGGGCTATGCCCTGCGTGGAGTTCGTCCTTCAGCCTCGCCTTTTACGCAGCTCGCCTCGGCCTACGGCCTCGCCTCGCGGAGTGGCATCGTGGTTCGGCTCGGCCTGCGGCCTCGCCTCACCACTCCTTGTATGGCGGCCATCTTGGAAAATGGTGGAATCGAAAAACTGACCCAATATTCGGAATCTTCGTCCCCCAAACCCCCCAGATACCGATTTTCGTCCGGATCGGAGCAACTTCATTTCCGGACGCCATCTTGGATCCGCCATCTTGAAAAAAAATTTGACAGCCAGCTGCCCCCCACCCCCCTGTAAAACATTTGTTCGAGCACACTCCACTTATGTTAAACGGATCCGGAGATACAGCAATAAACATTTTGTATGGCGGCCATCTTGTTTTTGCGAAAATCGAAAAAATGACGTCACTCGTTGAATTTGACCGGGGTGTGGGTCGACCTTAGTTCGAGCGCCACCGCTCCATCTGCAACGGTTCGCCCGGGAAGGTGGGTCGCCACCTGATGAGAAGGTGGATCCGAGGATCTCGAGGTTTTTCCGTACCCTCCGCGTCACCCACTCCACACCTCTTATACAAAGTTTTCACCTCCCGCCGCTCCATCTGGGAGAACAATTCTGTCACCCAGTCAGTCAGTCAGTCAGTGGTATTGTAGCTTTATATAATATAAATAAATAAATAAATAACTAGGTTTCGCGTGGTGCGCGACCTGCTAAAGCAGGTCGCGAGGTGGTAGTGCTACCCTATTTGTAGGGTCAAAAAAGTTTGCCTTTTTTATTTCACGGCCGCCATCTTGGATTTCAAAATATATGACAGTTTCGTGATCAGCTACCCCGAAACCTATCAAACGACGCCCATGACAGATTTTTTCAAACTGCATGTCCACCATCTTTGATTTCAAAATGGATGTCATTTTCGGAATTAGCACCCCTGAAAACCTATTAAAAGACATGACGGTTTTTACAAAAAATGCATGTCCGCCATCTTGGATTTCAAAATGAATGTCATTTTCGCAATCAGCACCCCCGAAAACCTATTAAACGACACCCATGACGATATTTTGGAAAAAATTTATGTCCGCCATCTTGGATTTCAAAAAGTATGTCATTTTCGGAATCAGCACCCCCGAAAACCTATAAAAAAACACCCATGACGGTATTTTCCAAAAAATCCATGTCCGCCATCTTGGATTTCAAAATGGATGTCATTATCGAAATCAGCACCCCTGAAAACCTATTAAACGACACCCATGTCGGTATGATGGCGGTCGGCTGGTAATATGCTTGGTGACGCTTCGGGCTTCGCCCTACGCGGAGCTCGGCCTTCGGCCTCGCCCTATACGCAGCTGGCCTCAGCCTACGGCCTCGGCTCGCGCGTTCGGCTCGGTCTGCGACCTCGCCTCACCTTAAAAATCTAAACTTGTATGGCGGCCATCTTTGATTGGGGGGGGGGACGCTCCGGGCTTCGCCCTACGCGGAGTTCGGCCTTCGGCCTCACCCTGTACGCGGCTTGCCTCGGCCTTCGGCTTCGCCTCGCGCGTTCGGCTCGGTCTTCGACCTCGCCTCACCTTTAGAATCTAAACTTGTATGGCGGCCATCTTTGATTGGGGGGGGCCGCTCCGGGCTTCATCCTACGCGGAGTTTGGCCTTCGGCCTCACCCTATACGCGGCTCGCCTCGGCCTTCGGCCTCGCCTCGCGCGTTCGGCTCGGTCTTCGACCTCGCCTCACTTTTAGAATCTAAACTTGTATGGCGGCCATCTTTGATTGGGGGGGGGGATGCTCCGGGCTTCGCCCTACGCGGAGTTCGGCCTTCGGCCTCACCCTATACGCGGCTCGGTCTTCGACCTCGCCTCACCTTTAGAATCTAAACTTGTATGGCGGCCATCTTGGATTTGGGGGGGGGACGCTCCGGGCTACGCCCTGCGCGGAGCTCGGCCTTCGGCCTCGCCTTTTACGCAGCTCGCCTCGGCCTACGGCCTCGACGGCCTCGCCTCGCAGCGTGGCGTCGTGGTTCGGCTCGGCCTGCGGCCTCGCCTCACCACTCCTTGTATGGCGGCCATCTTGGAAAATGGTGGAATCGAAAAACTGACCCGTTATTCGGAATCTTCGTCCCCCAAACCCCCAGATACCGATTTTCGTCCGGATCGGAGCAATTTCATTTCCGGCCGCCATCTTGGATCCGCCATCTTGAAAAAAAAATTTGACAGCCACCTGCCCCTCACCCCCTTGTAAAACATTTGTTTGAGCACACCCCACTTATGTCAAACGGTTCCGGAGATACAGCAATAATCATTTTGTATGGCGGGCATCTTGTTTTTGCGAAAATATAAAAAATGACGTCACCTGTAGAATTCGACCAGGGTGTGGGTCGACCTTTGTTCGAGCGCCACCGCTCCATCTGCAACGGTTCGCCCGGGAAGGTGGGTCGCCACCTGATGAGAAGGTGGATCCGAGGATCTCGAGTTTTTCCCGTACCCTCCGCGACACCCTCTCCACACCCTCCATACAAAGTTTTCACCTCCCGCCGCTCCATTTGGGAGAACAATTCTGTCACCCAGTCAGTCAGTCAGTCAATCAGTCAGTGAGTGGTATTGTAGCTTTATATAATATAATAAATAATAACTAAGTTTCGCGTGGTGCGCGACCTTCTAAAGCAGGTCGCGAGGTGGTTGTGCTACCCTATTTGTAGGGTCAAAAAATTTGCCTTTTTTTTTTCACGGCCGCCATCTTGGATTTCAAAATGGATGTTATTTTCTTAATCAGCACCCCCGAATACCCAAAAAACGACACCCATGACGATATTTTTCAAAAAATTTATGTCCGCCATCTTGGATTTCAAAACGTATGTCATTTTCGGAATCAGCACTCCCGAAAACCTATTAAACGACACCCATGACGGTATTTTCCAAAAAATCCATGTCCGCCATCTTGGATTTCAAAATGGATGTCATTTTCGAAATCAGCACCCCTGAAAACCTATTAAACGACACCCATGTCGGTATGATGGCGGTCGGCTGGTAATATGCTTGGTGACGCTTCGGGCTTCGCCCTACGCGGAGCTCGGCCTTCGGCCTCGCCCTATACGCAGCTCGCCTCGGCCTACGGCCTCGGCTCGCGCGTTCGGCTCGGTCTTCGACCTCGCCTCACCTTAAAAATCTAAACTTGTATGGCGGCCATCTTGGATTTGGGGGGGGACGCTCCGGGCTTCGCCCTGCGCGGAGCTCGGCCTTCGGCCTCGCCTTTTACGCAGCTCGCCTCGGCCTACGGCCTCGCCTCGCGGCGTTGCGTCGTGGTTCGGCTCGGCCTGCGGCCTCGCCTCACCACTCCTTGTATGGCGGCCATCTTGGAAAATGGTGGAATCGAAAAACTGACTCGATATTTGGAATCTTCGTCCCCCAAACCCCCTAGATGCTGATTTTCGTCCGGATCGGAGCAACTTCATTTCCGGCCGCCATCTTGGATCCGCCATCTTGAAAAAAAAATTTGACAGCCACCTGCCTCTCACTTCTCTGTAAAACAATTTTTGTTTCTAGTAGGGAGGAGGTGGGTGGGCAAGTAGCCTAGATGCGACATTAGGGTTAGATACTCCAGAGAGTTGTTGTCATCATTTCCAGTTTTTATGTCTATATTAATATCACCGACTACGAATACATTTTTATATGTGGATAGGGTTTCGAGTATACAGCTAAGTGATTTTGAGAAGTTATTAGTGTTTTTGTACGATGGGGAGCGATAAATTGCTACAATTGCTAAGTCAGTGCCTATCTTAGCGATCAGACAGTTTGCGTCAATGATATGAGGCTCTTCAAAAGTTACATTACAAATATTACAATTTAAGTATATCGCTACCCCATCGTTTTGTAATATGTTAGTATTATCAGACGTGTGCACATTATACCCAAATAGTTGGGGGACTAAAGGAGCACAGGATAACCAGCATTCAGTTAAAACAATAACATCTATTTCTAGCTTAGTTTGACTTATCAGGGGCAATAGGCCATCGAAGTTACAATTAATACTACGAATATTCTGTACAAAAATACTAAAATTATATTTACCTTTCGAAAGCAAGGAGGCACAACTATCGATATCGCAGGCAGATGACTGGTATTCACAGGTTGCATCTATATCCCTAACAAGATCGTTAATTGAGTTCATTACTGTGCTTGGTAAACTTAGTAATACGGCGCTTTAGGCGCCCTCGTAATCGACGAAACTCATGAACCAGTTTTCTGCACTCTTTTTTGCTGGACATAGCTCATCTCCTGTTTTATGTTCACTTGGTTTATTGTAGCGCTTACAGGTCGCGCATTTTCCAGTTTCGGATTTGTGGGCACAGTCTTTGATGGTAAGACCCGCACCTCCACAGTGTCCACACGTGGGCTTAGAGTCTCTGCAATATTTTGCAGAGTGGCCATAAAGTTGACAATTATAGCACCGCGTAACGATGGTAAAATCTCTTACCGGGCATGAGGTCCAATTTATAAATACTCGTTCCTTTACAATGAGTACTTTTCTGAGTTGGGCGGTAATTTCCAAAATGTAGTTAGAGGTAAGTGGCTCTTTCTTTCCGGATTTGTGGCTAAATTTACATGAGCTAAAGAATTTTTCTCGAGTAAATTCCGGATGATTTTCGGCTACATTTTGCTACATTTTGCTACATTTTGCTACATTTCCGGATTTGTGGCTAAATTTACATGAGCTAAAGAATTTTTCTCGAGTAAATTCCGGATGATTTTCGGCTACATTTTGCTCGTAGAGGCACTCTAGCACTTCTTCCTCGGTCGTATCTTTAGGTACACCCAGTAATATTATCTTTGGCCTCCTTTTCAGTGTCTCTTCTACTTTGAAACCGGATGCTCTAAGGGGTGCTGACTGTTTAAACTTCTCCAAGTCATCTTTTCGGTCTGTACTTATAATAACCCCTCCATGTTTCGTCTTTTTGACCCCACGTATGTGTAGCTTAAGTTCTTCCGGCTTAATTATTTTTTGAACTAATTTCTGAGTATTCTCGCTAGATAGGTCTTTATCGGCTGGATAATTAGCTATGCGGCTAGTGTTGGGGGGCCTAATAGAAATTTTGTGATTTTCTTTTTTAAGGATATCAGCAAAGGATATTGAGGTCTGTGGTGTGGTCTTAGGAAGTGCTCGTATGTCATCTTTAATTTCTTCTATTTGGTCAAATATTTCTTTTTGATCTTGCAAAGTATTGGCCTTGGTACATGCTGATATATATTTCTGTTTAAGGGATTGGTATTGGACTGCAAGGCGCGATACATCTCCCAGTACATTTCTGGTGATGTTACATATTTTTAGCTTTTGTTCCTAATTTTAGTTTTATAACCTAGCTGTAAGGTAATCAAGTTTTCTAATTAGTACACAAGAAAGAATACCATCCCATTGGTTTACCGGTTGGCCTAAGTTTTTGAGTGCGGTGATTTGTTGCCTCGTTTTGACAACTAACTCGCGCAGTTGCTGGGCACCGCCTCGCTGTATGGACTAATAAAGCAGGGTTATCATAACGTTTCTGTTAAATATTTAATGCAGCACTATAAGAGTCCCCTATGATAGGCAGATTGTCAATCATTTGAAGCGGCTCACCTTTCAGATATTTTTTAAGAAAACACAATTTTTGAACATCCATTAGACTTTTGTCCCTATGTATTATGGCCTGGAACATTTCGATGAAAGGATTGTACAAACTGATGTCCTTTCCATCATATATTGGAATGTCTAAAGGCGGTAGCTTTGCTCGCGGCGCAGCATCGTGACACCCGTGGTTGGCTTGAGTTGTATACATGTTGGCCAAGCGCTCCATGACGCCAGAAAGCTCCATGTATCTTTCATGAAAACTGTCCTCTTGCTCGTCGATCCAAGGTTCGTTTTGGATCATTCTTAATTCCAAAAACATACCCTGGGCCTTGGAAAAGGCTTCCTCCAAAATTTTCTTGCGGACTGTAATAGCTTCGGCACTGAATGTTGATTCTTCCGATTTAAAAAATGTTTCTAGTCTTGTAATAACGGCCTAACATTGCCCTAGGCCGAGCTTGACCCTTTTGTATTCCTCGACGGCATTCTCATCAATGGACTTGCGTTTGGGCTTCATTTTTGTAGTTGTTTCTCAAAACATAGGAAATCTAATCTTTGAGATTGTTTGTAGGAAGTAATCTCTACTGTAATATATTTTACTAGAAAATAAAAAAATGCTGGAACGGATGATGACTGTAAATCTGTAGTGTAAAAATGCCACGTAATGGCGGATGCACGGCTGATGCAATCACCGGCCAATTCACGTTACAGCTCACGTTTGTATCGCTGCACGCACTTGCGCGTTCATCGCGCGCTGGCCGCGCGGCGCTATTGCTATTCAAAATAGCTTGTCGCGCGACGGCTATAGTTACCACGCAATGTACTGCAACCTGGCAATATTGTAATTCCTCTTGATTCTTGTCAATGGGAGCAGAATCGGGGCCGCCACGCTCAATTGCAAAAATGGCGGAACAAAATGTACGGCAATGCTGGAACTTCTCGGCGGCGCTGACGAATTGAAAATCTGCTGCACACGCGAGATAACACTGCCCCAGCTCGGGGAGACATCGAACTTCTTTTTCGGCACCAATTTTGTATAAAACAAACAATAATTGAGTTTAAATGCAAATTTTATTATAACTGCAATGCACTCTGTAAATGTAAGGCTCAAAAAAGAGAGAGTGTTGCCATACTTAATTTATGTCTTTAACAGATACACTACGTCATGCTTACATTACCGATTGTTTGATATGACTCAACAGCAGCGGTGAGTGGAGGAAAGTGCAATGTTTGATGAATACGTCCTACAAAAACTTCACCGAGGAGCCAAGAGATGTCGCTTAGCAAAATGATGTTCTTAGAGGAGGCTACAAGCTTGTGTGCGTGAGAAATCGTTTGAACTATGTTCAGAGGAACATAGTCCCTATTGCAACGCGCTAAGTGGTTTAACTACGTCATCTGTCAGTCGTCATCTGTACTCGGTGCCGAGTGGTCGCTGTGATAAGTGACGTACTTTTTGCATCTCTACCCTCTAACCTTATATTTTATACTTTTATTTTAACTCGAAAAGTTCTTTTTTTAAATTACTTTTGCCAAAAAAAAGAGAGGAAAAAGGAAAAAAACTATAAATATGAATTCGTGTCCAACATGTACTGTGAGTTTTACTGATGGAGTGCGTTGTTGCAAGTGTGCTCTTGTGTACTGTTTCTCATGCGCTAATATCACAGAAGTGAACTATCGCAAGCTTGGCACTACACGCCAAGCCCAGCTCGCCTGCGGGAACTGCAAGTCCATCACCAGCAATACGGACACTGTGCTACAGGAGCTGCGCCAGGCAGTTCTGGCTGCTAACACCACCCTTCAGCAGTTGCCGGAACTAGTACAAGATGTCAAGGCACTAAAATCCAGTTTTAATATATTTCAAGCATCCATAGAGAGTATTAAAGGTGATATCAAAGCACTTAACGAAAAATCCGACAATCTAGACTCACGAGTTGCAAAATTAGAGGATTCACCATCAAACTCCGAAGGTACCGCCGATTTCAATAAAAAACTAGCTGATCTGAGTGCCGAAATTAATGCTAAAGAACAATGGCTTCGCTTCAACAACGTGGAAATAAAGGGTATCCCGACCAAAAAGAACGAAAACCTGTACGATATTATCTGCGCCATTGGCAGGAAGATAGGTTCTCCCATTGGTCTGGAACAAATAAACTTTGTGTCAAGGGTACAGTCTCATCTAAAGGATAAACCGGTTATTATCTGCTTCACGTCGCGCTATACCAAAGAAAACTTTCTAGCTTCAGCGAGACGGCTAAAAAATCTATGTGCGAATGATATAGGATTCACTGACAAACCCGGCCGTGTTTATGTGAATGACCACCTCACGCGAGCCAACAAGGAATTACTTAATAAAGCTAAAGAAATAGCAACGGCAAAGGGTTATTTATACAAATGGGTTCAACATTCAAAGATTCTATTAATAAAAAACGACACATCGCCCATTATTCATATTGGATCACCGGAGGATTTGAAAAATTTTTTTTGATTACTACCTACCTGAACTATTTAATGATATTAAAAATATTCCTCATATTACTCTTAATACGTTTCTGCAAATGCTGCCACTATGTCTCATTTTGTATTTCTACTCACTATTGTAATAAACCCGATTTACTATCTCACTTTTTATTATTCTTAATACTATTCGCGTTTAACGAATGCTCACTCTCATTAGTGCACTACATGCGTTTTGAGTACATATTTCGCTTCACTGCTGCCGTTTCTGCATCCATTTCTTATTACAATCAAATGCTAACAATGATAACTAAAAAATCTAACCGCCAATATACATATAGAACGCTTAATGCACTTAAATTATCTAGCTCGCATCTACGGAATGTTAGTGAAAACACTACGTGCCAGCGCCGCCTTCGGCCGGCACATAGAAGTTACCTCCGCCAAACCTGTTCCTTGTCAGTACCACTCACTCATTACGTCACTCCACTCAGCTGTTCTCTGCGATCTTTTCATTGCATTGCCTCGCCTGTATTTATTTATGAACTGCACATTTCTCTGCCTACTCTGATAAGGATTACGGGTGTGGTAGTGGCGCTGTATAATATATATCTATCTTCCTCTTTATTTCTGTTGCTTTATCAATTCTTAAAGTTTAATTATGCCGAAAGCAGTCTTATTTCTTTCCATTGTACTACATTAATATGTACGAATCCCCTAACAAAACAATTACTCTATCTCTGTATGTTGCATTCAATAACATGACTTTAAATATTTATTATCAGAATGTTAGGGGATTACGTACAAAAACAGAACTATTTAAACGACAGCTTTCGATGAAATTTCTTGATATGATTGTAATTAATGAATCGTGGCTCTTGGATGGGCTTTTCGACGAGGAGTTATTTGACAGTAGTTACATGGTTTGGAGACGTGACCGCGATTATGAGCGACTAGGTCAGAAGCGAGGCGGCGGCGTACTGGTCGCCGTGCGCCACGGGCTCCAGGTGCGCGAGCGCCCCGAGTGGCGCTCCACCGCCGAAGACCTGTGGGTAACGCTTACCATAAAACCAACTGATTGGTGACGTGTATTATATGTTGTTTTGAAATAAAATAACTTCTTCAAGCACTTGGGGTTTTTATTAATATCTTCCAACAATATTACAACTTCACCTGACAAAGGTCGCAATGCAAAGAGGGATTCTCTAAGGTTAAATATTGTTACACAGCAGCTAGTAATCCGTCTGTAGTTGACCACGCGCAATCTCCATACATTTATAGGTTATCTGTCAAAGTCATCATTGTTACTCGGCTCATTGAAGGCAGTCTGTATTAGCTGCGTTTTGTTATTTATGTTATTGCGTTTGGTCAGCCACCACATCATCCCCCTTTCCATAAAAAAAAAACAAAAAAAAAGAATACTAACTTACAAGTTGTGAACTACTTTTAAACTTTTCTCTTACCGTAATAACACTAGCTTATCTCTTATGTATAGCTAAAACTTATTTCTACTAAACTTTATGCTGTTTTACACTGAACTGCACACACAATACAGATTGTTACATCTGATTATTGAGAACGCATATGATATGATGTTCTTGTGTAAGTAACCCCATCAGAATCCATAACTTCATATGATCTAAATTTTTGGTTTGTATTATTAACAATGGTACCTGATATCCACTTATTGCTATGTGGTTCCTTCTTGAACCAGACTTTCTGATTTATTTCAAAGCTATCCTTTTCCTTTACATGCTTATTATAATTACTAATATTTCTACTCTTACTCTTATTCATCTCAGTCTCTACATCACAATTCAATTTTGGTTTTAAATATGTATAAGTAGATGGTAATTTTGTTCTTAAATTTCTACTCATCATAAGTTGTGAAGGAGTGAAATGTGTTCCTGCAACTGGAGTTGATCTGTGTTGCAAAAGGGCAATCCTATAATCTGTTTTATCTTCATTACATTTTGTTAATATTTTCTTTGCTATCTGTACCCCACGTTCTGCCATACCATTAGATTGTGGATATCTTGGGCTTGAATAGGTAAATTTGAAACCCCAATCTTTAGCAAACTGTTTGCATTGTACTGAGTCAAATGGGACATGATCTGACACTATTTCCAATGGTATGCCAAAACAGGTAAATACATCAATCAACACATTTATTATGCTCTGGGCTGATTTACTTGTAATTAATCTAATGTCTAACCATTTGGTTGTATAATCAAAGATGACCAAGTAACTTTTTTTTTTTAAATCCATTATGTCTATTCCAAGTTTTGTATAAGGTAATTCTGGTACATCATGAGTAAGTAAAGGTTCCTTTATATTATTATTTTGATATGTTTGGCAAACAAAGCATTTTTTAACTATTGTTTCAATCTGCGTATCAATATGTGGCCAATAATACAACATTCGAGCGGACTGTTTCATTTTAGTCATACCTAAATGCCCCTCATGTAATTTTATTAATATGTTTACCCGTAATGTTTTTGGCACAATTAATCTTTCATTCATGAACAACAATCCTTGATCAGTTGAAATATTTTCTCTGAATTTATAATAATCTTTTAGACTATCTGGTATTGTTTTATAATTATCTGGCCATCCATTTTGCGTATAATTATTTAGTTTTAACAACACATCATCTTTTTTAGTTTCTTCTTTTAATTCCTGTTTTTGCTCATCTGTACATTGCATGTATTTTGAAAGACCAATGCAATGTACTACTTCATACATGTATGTCTGATCCTCATCAGTTTCATTCAGATAAGAACGTGAAAGCAAATCTGCAATATGCATTATTCGACCTTTTTGATATTTAAATTCAATATCATATTTTAATAATTTTAATTTTAGTCTTTGTAATCTTGTGGACGGAATTGCATGAATGCCCTTTTTTAATAAATTTTCTAATGGTTTATGGTCATTAAGTATAAAACATTTTTTCCCATAAATGTAGTAGTGAAATTTTTTTGTTGCCCATACTACACTTAATAATTCTTTTTCTATTTGGGAAAAATTTTTCTCTGCATCAGTAAGACTTCGCGAAGCATAAGAGACTGGTTTCCCATTTTGCATTAAACAACATCCCAGACCATCCTTGCTTGCATCACATTGTATTGTTACTGGCAAAGAAGTGTCAAAATTTTGTAACATGGGTGCAGTACTTATGCATTTTTTAATATTATTAAATACATTTTCATGCAATTCTGTCCACAACCAGTTTACATCTTTTTTTAACAAACTATTCAATGGTGCTGAAAGGTCTGCTAATTTATCAATAAAGTTTCTTAAATAGTTAATCATTCCTAAAAATATTTGTAACTCTTTTTTATTTGTTGGACTCTTCATATTCAAAATTGCTTTTACCCTATCAGGATCAATTTTCATCCCTTCTTTAGAAAAAATGTGTCCAAAGTACTTTACCTCCGACTGTTTATATTAAAATTTTATCTTATTAAATTTAACATTATGTTCTTTGGCCCTTTCCAGCACACATTTTAATATTCTATTATGTTCTTGTTCATCCTCACCACAAATCAACAGATCATCGCAATATATCACCACTCCAGGGATGTCTCCAAATGTATTTTCACTGTATTTTTGAAAAATTTCAGGTGCAACTGAGAGCCCAAATGGTAATCTTAAAAATTTATAGCAACCAAAAGGTGTACTGAAGGTGCAAAGATCTGTTGAATTGTCAGATAATTTAATATTGTAAAATCCATCAGATAAATCTAATACTGAAAAAATTGTCTTATTTTTCAACTTAGTAACAATTTCCTCTAATGTTGGTATTAAGTGATATTCTCTTAATAATACTTTATTTAATTCTTGTGGATCTAAGCAAATTCTTAAATTACCATCACTTTTTTCAATTATGACAAGGTTACTTACAAAAGACTTTGGATGTTCTACTTTCTCAATAATCCGATGCTCCTCCAGACTTTTCAGTCTGTCAGCAAGACGCCCCAATAACGCATGAGGTACTCGACGAGGTGGTTTTACTACAACCCGTGCATCTGGTTGAGTGTGCAGCTCAAGTGTCTTCTTAAATTGGCCAATACCCTGAAATTGTTCATAATATTCATTAATAATGCTTTCTTTACTTAGCATACCTATATTTTTAAGTTAATATTATTTTCTTCTTTTGGTTGGATGTTAATATTATTATTATTAAGCAATTTTAATTTTAATAAAGACTGAAGACCCAAAATTGGCCTTACTTCTTCTTTTATTATTATAAATTCAGTTTCTACATTTTCGGTTTCACTTAAGTATAATTTTAATATTATTTTTCCTAAAGGCTTTATTTTGTTTCCCCCAAATGCTTCTAAAATTATATTTGTCTCAAACCATTTAGGATTCTCATCATCAACAACTCTTTTCAAGTCTTTTAATGAAATCACATTCACTTGTGCCCCCGTATCACATTTAAAAGTAACTTTTTTATTTTCTGTTCTTAATATTATTAACCATTCATCATGACAGCTTGTTTTTCTACTTTGTATTGAATGACAAATTTTTACTAGTCATAAATCATGTACAAAATTATCTACATTAACATTTTGCTCTTCCTCAACTACATCAACTTTCTTACTTCTACAACCCTGAGCAAAGTGATTCATTTTATGACATTTTGAACATGTCTTGCCAAAAGCAGGACATTGCCTTGGACCATGTTCTTTAGAACATTTTTTACACTGATAAAACTGACTATTGTAGGAATTTTGCTTTTGATTATTTAAATCTTTACTAAAATTGCTTTTATACTTAGCTTCAAACTGTTTGCTGTGAACTGCCTCCACTTTTAAAGTTTCTTCATTTTTCTGTATTATTTTTGTATGTTCCTGGGATAATTCAGCTGCTCGGCAACGATCCACCGCTGTTTGTAATGATAATTCCGTTGTTTCCAGAAGCTTCCGTTGCAATCTTTTGTCTCTGACTCCCATGACAATACGGTCTCTTAACATTCTTTCTTCTAATTCTTTGAAGTTGCAACTTTTTACCATTCTTCTAATTTCTGAGTAAAAGGTATCAAAATTTTCTCCATCTTCTTGATTTCTATTATTGAAATTGAATGTATTTATCACCTCATTTTGCTTCGGTTCAAAGTAACCATCAAACAATTCCAATAATGTTTCAGACTTCGGATAATCTTTTTCATCAGTTCTCTTCAACACATTGTAATATAGATCTTGTCCTTCTGGCCCAATAGAGTTCAATAAAATGGCAGACTTCCTTTTTTCTGAAACTTGCTCTAGTCCAGCTGCTAAGATGAATATACTTAATTGTTGTTTGAAGGTTTTCCATTTCGTTAGTACATCTCCAACCATGTTCAATTCCAGGGGTGATGGCATCTTATATTCAATCGGCGTGCTCATCTTCACAATTAAATTCGTACTATTTATTCGTATTTCTTCAAATTTCAGGTTCGAAAAGCGACTGCGCCATGTATTATATGTTGTTTTGAAATAAAATAACTTCTTCAAGCACTTGGGGTTTTTATTAATATCTTCCAACAATATTACAACTTCACCTGACAAAGGTCGCAATGCAAAGAGGGATTCTCTAAGGTTAAATATTGTTACACAGCAGCTAGTAATCCGTCTGTAGTTGACCACGCGCAATCTCCATACATTTATAGGTTATCTGTCAAAGTCATAATTGTTACTCGGCTCATTGAAGGCAGTCTGTATTAGCTGCGTTTCGTTATTTATGTTATTGCGTTTGGTCAGCCACCACAGACGTACCCATAAAAGTTCACATAGGTTGTTTGTATTTATGTGAGGAACACGGTGGCTTTTCTTTTCTAATGCAGCTTTCTAACTTTTGCGAGAACGTGACTAATATTGTAAATAATCATCCTGACGACAAGGTTATCATATTAGGCGACTTTAATATGAGTTCTATCTATTGGCTTCCTAACCATGACCTCTTTGACCTCGTTCCACAACATCATTTTACTCCTACATACTTAGAACTGGTAAATTTAATGAATCTCTGCAATTTAGGCCAATATAATGGCATATGTAACGGCCAAGGCCGTATTCTTGATTTAGTCCTATCGAACGACCATGTTAGGGTTCAGCGGGACACGGATCGCTTAGTAAAAGAAGATAAGTTTCACTCGAGTTTGTTAATTACTGGTAAATTCCTCGAAAACTCATTTCTTGATTTCAAGATAAGAACTACATATATAAGGTCCTAACTTATTAGTCACTTACCTTTTAACACGTTATTGTGTAGGTCAAAATATGTCATTTGAGTCAAAAAAAAAGTCATAATATTAAATTTAAAAGGTCTTTAAAAATTTTGTTTTGATATTTTTTCATTACTATGTTAAATAAACCCATCCATTCAAACGTAAATAATAATGGCAGTAGTAGAGCGGGCGGGGCGGGGGAGTGGCCTTGGCCTCGCGCGTCGGTCGTGCGCACACGCTCCCCACGCGCCGCGCCGCGCGCCACCCCCTTCGGGTCATAGGCAGATGACAGACTCCTTATCACATGGATGATACTTACACGTACCCACTAGTACTAGCTGAAGTTTATTCATTATTACGAAAACCTAGGCACTAACATACAGACGTAAATACACCCAGATCTAAACATGAATGAAAACCGAGCCCGCCCGCGCTGTGCCTGCCCCTATCACCGCCGCGCGTGCCCAGGCCGCCCAGTCCGCGTCACATCGTTGCCGAGTGAGGTCGTGCCGTGCTTGCGTAATGTACCAGCTCTCCCGTCGCCGCGCCGCCGCCGTCGCCGCGCCCGCTACCGTGAACGACTGCCGCCCGACATGGAACGTGACTCGGACGCCGACCCGACACCAGCCGCCGACCTCTCAGAAAAGTTAATCAACAACGGGCTGTGACGAGACGGATGCCGACCTGGCGGCGGCGGGCAAGAGCCTCGCGCGCAGCCCCGCGTTCGCTCCACCCCCGGCTGCGCTAGTCCTACAACAACCACTGTGCCGCAACCGACGCTGCCCTGGCTCCCGCTCCTGCTGCCATCATCAAGAGCAAGGCCGTGTCGTGCCCGCGACACACGTCAGCTCTCCGATCGCCGCGCCGCCGCCGCCGCCGCCGCGCCCGCAACCGTGAACAACTGCCGCCCGACATGGAACGTGACTCGGACGCCGACCCGACACCAGCCGCCGACCTCTCAGAAAAGTTCATCAACAACGAGCTGTGACGAGACGGATGTCGACCTGGCGGCGGCGGGCAAGAGCCTCGCGCGCAGCCCCGCGTCCGCTCCACCCCCGGCTGCGCTGGTCCTACAACAACCTCTGTGCCGCAACCGACGCTGCCCTGGCCCCCGTTCTCGCTGCTAAACCGGAACCTGTAACACGTATGACTATGAAGGTGTAGAGCCGGCCCCTCGGCAGAGCCTAACTCCAGGCCCTTGAAGAGTCTAAACTGAAACCATGTAGGTACTTACTTAAATAATAATGACGGACGATCTAAGAGTCAAGTGCTACGATAATTAATTTTAAACAACCTAGTGTTACTAGGTATTTAGGTATTTTTGTATCCTAGAAATTATTGTCTGTTTGTTTTGAAAATAAATGCCTTTTTTTTAAATTTGATGTTTCCATTGCACTTTTCATTGAATCGCATACCTACAACTGAGCTAGAAATCACATACAACTGAGCATGTTTTATGTAAGGGTGCTATCAGAAAAAAGCATGTTCACGGCGTTGTGGCGCCGGTATGTCAGCCGCCGCGCCGCCTAAGTGCGAGTAGGTATGAGAATAAATACGAATCCCAGGCCAGCCGTAGCCGGGACAAGCATTTGTGTAAAAAGCAGATGTGTGTTTGGGTTTGTTCTTGTCATGTGTCTTAAAGGACCAAGGGATCTCTTAAGGGCTCGCTACACCTTCCGATTTTCCTAAATCCTAAATTTTAAGGGAGCCCTAAAATTATTTCCATGCAAGCACGCCCTCATTGCAGGGACGTAGGACTCTTAAAATCTAGAATGTAGGAAAATCGGAAGGTGTGGCGAGCCCATTAGTGCGGGTTTTTAAGTCAATCGCGTTTATTATTGAAGCGATAAGTAGGTCTTTTGATAGCTACTTAATTTATTTTAATTTTACCAGGAGAGTAAATTGCTCCTGGTACCTACACTGGGCCACACATCAGGTTACCCGTTTGCATTGCAAAACCGTTCTTATCGTAACGAGACAGAGTGCTAACAGGGGGTAACCTGATAGGTATGTGGCTCACTGTATTTAGGAGCCTACCTAATGTCGTGGCGGCACGGTAGGTAGGTACCTAAATAGTACTTAAGCTCGTTATACTTCTTCGACTCTGCTTTCTTTAGCGCTAGCTCATTTCGTCGGTCAACAACGGACGTCCTACCTACCACTTAGACGTCCGCTGAAAGTTGACCAACAAAATGAGCTAGTACCTAGGTAGGTATGTACTACTCAGACGTGTTGTCATGACGATGAAAGTATAACCTATTATTTATTCTGTGGTTTAACATGAATCTTCGCTGTGCAGCAGGTGGACTCATGGTCAACATGAGTAGGTACCAATCGTTAGCGGTAGGTAGCGTAGGCACGACTGAGCCTACCTCTATCTAACCATCTTCGCGATTCGTAGGTACCTACATTGTCGTTGTTCCAAGTAGGCAGGTACGGATAGTTCTGTGAATTACCAAATGCGGTGAAAGCTGAAAATTGAAGAATTTCTAAAGAATGAAAGAAAAAGCCTAGAGTACCTAGGTATGTTAAAAACATAGTCAAAAGATGCAAAAGGTAACCGCCGCGCCGCGCCGTGTCAATCAAAAACAAGTGCGGCAGATATCAAACAATGTCTAGGTATCGACGTGTAAACTGCCATGGCAGGACTACCTATTTTTTTAACACACTTTTAGCTTCACCTGTATGTATGTATGTATGTGTGTAACCGACTCCTTGTACTCGATTTTGACCCACTCTACTAATATAAACTTTTCACACCTACCAAGCACCAGTGACAATACAATAATTTGATAAGACGAAACACACTCAAAGATCCACACTAAAGTTTCCCTCGTGTTGTGGGTCCCATGGGACACACAAAATTTTGAACACTAAAAGCGTGTTTTTTCGTTTTTTACACGATATTTTTTTCTGTTTGGCTGTAGTGTAGGTAATCGGAGAGATGCCGTGTAAGTCCCCGGCAGAGTAGAATAGGACTACCCTCTTTCTTACCGAGGAATCGTACAAGGCGACTAAGGCAAATAAATACAATTTCACCAGCATACAGAGAAGGAAAACTCTGCAATTATAATGGGCTGATGAAGAATCGGAGGGATGTAGGTTCGATTTTCAGACAAATGAAGGTTCGATTGCACGAATGTGCAATGAACTGACAAGCTGTTTTCAGTTTATCTGTTCTTTCATACCATTTTTTAAAATAAATAGGTTTCGATACATTTTAAATATCAACAACACACTGTGTGTGAATGTTTCGTTACTCAATGACGCATTGGCACAAAACAAATAGCTAGTTGGTGAATTAATTTCTGTTCATAAGCGTCCCACTTACGAAAAATTTCTGAATTTTGATATTGTCTAATTTTAGCTTACACCAAAATTTCAGCTTTATAGGAAGGTCAGAAAGTACCCAAGCAATTCTGGAAGATATGCTGTGAGTAAGCGACGAAGTCTGGGTATTTTAAATATGAATAACTACTAATAGCTATACTTTTGAAACTTTTTGTATGTTTTTAAGGCTCCAGAATTTGTAATAAGTCTACAAAAAGCAACACTTCTTAACTTTTTAATAAATTATTCATTCGATTGTTTAAAACTTTTCCATATCTTTGGGAATTTAAGAGATTTCATGGGTTACCTACTCTTGGATATTATTTATCTTCATTTCATAATAATAATAATTGTTTGAGCTGCAAACAAAGATTCATATTCAATAAAATATTGGTAAGCGTATTAATTGTTATCCAGCATAATAATCTTATTGACGTGCTATTGACTGTACAGAACAATCTTTGTCTTTTTTATGGTCTTTTACCACCGCTCTATGAGACCTTCTATCGTCATCTCAAAATAGGACAACTAAGACAACGTTGCCTGAGTTGGCTTATTGTTACGGGGCAGGTCTCACTGACTTTCCCCTAGTCGCCTTTTACAACACCCACGGGAAGATATGGGGTGGTGCTATTCTTAACCGACTCCTAACCTTAGATGATTTTCGTGGGCCTGCTAGAGTCACGCAAAAGTTATTGCCTGATCAAAGGCGCCGCGCTTTCCTATTTTTGCGTACATTTTGTGTGACACTCGCCGACTTTAAGGTTCCGCAAAAATAATTTGTTTATGGTATTTTGTTAATTAATGTATTTTTTATTTCTTTTCTAGGCTCACCGTTATGTAGGCTTCAATTATGGTTAAAGTTTAAATATCTAATAATTACTACTTGCTTGATATAATAATGAAATAAGTACTAACCAAAGTCGAGTTTGGGTTGTGTTGACCTAAGAATAGTACTAGTTAAACTCTACTTCTACTAGGTACTCGGATACATTATTACACCTAATTCTGTAGGTATCTTTGATCTGAATCACACAAATACATACATACTCCCACACACCCATCTTCCCTATCAGGGTAGGCAGAGATGAAGTGGTCATAGAACCACACTTTAAGGTGTATTATAGGAGGCGAAAGTTTGGTAATAGGGTTACCAAACTTTCGCCTCCTATAATACACCACAATCCCTTAAAAAACATTCTTTTTTTCTTTCCCTTCCGCTCCAGCAGGCCGAGTACGATAGTGACAGCGCCGCGACAACATCGCGGTCCTTTGTCAAAATGTCAACATTGACAACGCCATAGGGCGAGCAAGCCTTTGCGCGGGACCCTCGCGCTATCAAAGTGAAGTTTCAGCGTGAGTCGAGCGCGAGTTTGTCGTTATCGTGCTAGAATGCTGCGAATCGTTAACAATTAAAACGTTAAATCGGTAGATAGGTACATTCCGTTTGCACGAAGTGGCCTTGATTGATGATAACTACTACTTTTTTATTATAAGATGGGTTAACTCTTGACCATAGGGTAAAAGATGAAGTTGACGATGGAGCGAGTTAACCCAGAAAATGCCTATAAAGGCACTGGTACTCCCACGCACCGACGGAACACAGCAAGCTGTTTGGCGTCGGAGGGTGGTCGCGAACCAGACGGCCCTTTACAGAGCCTACCACACCGCATAAGACCATAGGATGATACCTCAGATCAGAAAAAAATGAAGTCTCGTTGCCTGGGATGGATTACTAGAAGGCAGGTCTCATTTGTGTTTCCTTAGTCGCCTCTTAGGACACCCACGGAAAGAGATGGGGTGGTGTTATTCTCAACCGATCATCACACGGCTACAGTACTATTGTGTTATGGAAACGACACTACGGGTCCCAAGTGTACGTACATAGCGTCAAACTTCACCGCAAATGCGGTACCTATCAATCACACATCAAATCGTCGCGCGCGATTCGCGGCCCATTGCAGTCTAGTACTAGCATTTCATCGCTCATCATTGTTCCGAATTCGATTAATTTCTTTTTGTTTCCACGCCGCGTTATTTAATTTTATTAAATATGCCGTACCGGTATTCTAATCAAGAATATCTTGAAATGGCAGTCTGCTACGAGATGTCAAGTTACAACTTGGCGGCAGCTGCAGTGCTGTATGAAGAAAGAAATGGTAGGCGGATTTATTCGCAAGTCATCCTCGGTGCAGTACAGCGCTACCGAGATTGGGGGACGTTCAGGCCTCCAGCCCTGGACGCCGGGCGGCCGCGATTCTCTGCCCGCTTAGAGGAAGAGGTGATTGATTTTTTTCACCGACACCCGATGGCCAGCACCAAGGACGCATCGATAGTGTTTAATGTCAGCGACGTGTATGTGTGGAGGGTTTTGCGTGAAGAGGGGCTGCAACCGTACCATTTCACCAGAGTCCAGGAGCTAGAAGAGACAGACTTCGCACCGCGTGTTCGCTTCTGTGAGTGGCTGCGTGAAGATGCCACCAGAAATATCTTGTGGACAGATGAGTCCACGTTCACTCGCGTTGGCCTCTTCAATCAGCACAACGCTCATTTCTGGACGGAAGAAAACCCTCACGTGGTAAGACCTGACCACTTCCAAGTCAGGTTCAGCGTCAATGTGTGGGCTGGACTCCTGGGTGACCAGGAACTTGGGCCCGTATTTCTTGAAAGGCTGAACGAAGAAACCTATGTAGAATTATTAAGGACGACAGTGTCACGAATGTTGGAGCAGGTGCCCCTTGCACTTCTGCGGAATTTTTATTTCCAAAACGATGGATGCCCAGCGCATTATTCGCGCGCTGCCCGCACTTACCTCGAGCAAGAGTTCGGTGACCGCGTAATCGGACGCGGAGGACCTGTACCCTGGCCTCCCCGATCGCCCGACCTTACGCCCATGGACTTCCACGTGTGGGGGCGGGTGAAAGACCTAGTTTATGGGAACGACGGACATTTAATCCGCACCGAACGGGAGCTCCGCCGCAGAATAACGCGTGCTTTTCGTGTGATGTGTGGTGACAGAGACACTTCAATACGTGTTGGTGCTCATGTGCGACGTCGAGCCGCCTTATGCATAAGTGAAAATGGACAACATGTACAACAACTGTTGTAAGTTTTAACTTTGCACTGCTCAAAACTCTCGAGAAATTTACTAGTTACCGTTGGAGAGTTCCACCATTCGCCTTGTGGTGTCATCATCAAGATTTATTTACATAGCTAAGTACATACTAGTGAAGCTAATAATAATAAGATAAAAAAGTATGTAATAAGCTACCTTGCTATTTGCGGAATCTTGTAATTGGCTTTTGTTATCCCTAATGTGCTATCTACCAATAAGATTCTTATGTGCATTCAAAATTTACCTTTAGACAAATTTAAGACAAAATTAAACAAAAACTTTGCAAAAAGGGCTATTACAAAATTTTTGATTACCTAACTGACAAGCAGCCATGGGAATGAACTGCTCAGCTCTAGAGTTATTTCACGTATCCAGGCCATAAATCTTCAAAAAAAAAAAAAAAAAAAATTAGTTAAAATGAGAAAATAAGAAAATTTGTAATGTGATCAAAAAGAGCACCCTCAGAGTTTCTTGCCTGTTCTTCTCTGAGGAAGACTGCACCTTTGCGAATAGGCGTAGAGTCAGTAGGGTCAATAGAACGTATGCATACCTATGTATGTATTTAAATCCTTTAATGTTTGTTTGTATGTATTTCATGTAATCTTGACTTGTTTTAAGTGGCATCCTGAATGTCCTATAAAATAAAGATTTTTTCTTTTCTATTCTACTATTGTTTATTTATAAGCTTTAAGATTTCCTAAGAAAATAAAATAAATAAATAGTAAGAAAATGTAAAGATTTTCTTACATTTTCGTAAAGATACTGCATTTTAGTCTTTGTTTAGTGGCTTAAAGAAAGGAAGGCCAAAGCTGCCACAAGAGTGTGCCACCGCGCCATCCGCGCCCGCGCTGCCTTCACATTACCCCCGCCGCCCGCGCTTAAATTAGCTACATAATGTAGCTAATTTAAGGAGTTCTTTAAACTCTAGGGCCATTCAAAATACAAGGTACCTAATGACTTTTAATCGACGGGTCCAGGTCTGTACGTTGCTTTCCCAGCCAAGAGTCGAACCTGCGATTAAGAGTCACTAGGAACCCATTCATGGAGTGCACTTTTAAGACCCCAGAATCTAAAGAACTACTTGAATCAGCTACATTACGTACAGAGGCCAGCGTATCAGGTAACTCCATTTTCATTGCAAAACCGCTGTTATCACAACACAGCACAGAGTGCACGCGTGTAGTAACCTGAACAGCACCTGAGTTGTGGCCCTCCGTACTTTCTAAGTCCCTACAGAAAAGAGGGATGTTCAAAGTTTGATGTGTGTCTGTTTGTGGCATCGTAGCTCCTAAACGAATGGACTTATTTTGATGCTGTTTTTTTTTAAAGCTGATATAACCGAGATGGTTCGTAGCTACATTTTATCAAAATTGGTTCAGCCGTTTAAGAGTTATAAGTGATTAATAAAGAATTGATTGATAAATAAAGAATCACAGAATAAATAATAGTATTAAATGATATGATAACAAATGTCGGGGGTGATGCCTACGTTTTTAATTCTTGAGTTATTAACATTGCTTTTCCCACCCAGGAGTGGAACCTGGACAAGTAACTTAAGAGTCACTAGGTACCTATCTCTTATAAAGATCCTAGAATCTAAAGAACTACTTAAATCAGCTACATTAGGTACCTACTTTCTAAGACCCGACAAAAAAGGAGTTAAGTTTGACATGTGTGTATCTGTCTCTGGCATCGTAGCTCCTAAACGAATGGACCGATTTCGATGCGGTTTTGTTTGTTTGAAAGCTGACTTAACCGAAATGGTTCATAGCTACATTTTATCAAAATTGGTTCAGTCGTTTAAGAATTACAAAAGTGATAAATGTCGGAGGTGATACTACATTTTTAATTTTTGAGTTTTTTAATAGGTTAGTAGGTACCTACATTGTTTTTCCAAACCAGAGGTCGAACATGGACCCGTCGATTAAGAGTCACTAGGTCCTTTCACTTTCAATGGCCCTAGAGTCTAAACTCTAAAGAACTACTTAAATCAGCTACATTAGATAGGAACTTTCTAAGTCCCGAAAAAAAAGAGGGGTGTTATAAGTTTGAAGTGTGTATCTGTGTGTCGTCTGTGGCATCATAGCTCCTAAACGAATGGACTTATTTTGATGCGGTTTTTTTGTTTAAAAGCTTACATAACCGAAATGGTTTGTAGTTACATTTTATCAAAATTGGTTCAGCCGTTTAAGAGTTACAAGTGATAAGTTTATGTCAGAGGTGATACAACATTTTGAATTTTAGATTTATTAATAGGTGGTTAGGGACGTTGTTTTTCTTAAGAGTCGAACATGTAGGTACCTAAGGGTCGATTGGGAGACAGAGTCACTAGGTACCTATTCATTTTAAAGACCCTAAAATCAAAAAAACTACTCTTAAATCAGCTTGGTACCTACCTTAGGTATCATGTGCTGTGGGTATGATTTATGCTTCAAAGAAAATCATTTTTTAAAGAATGAGTCGTTTATTTATTTTGTACGAATAAAAAAAACAATTTCACAACAGAGTAATACCTATTCAACTACTCGTACCTAGGAGTGATGTACTCACAACAATAAACAATTTAAAAAGTAGCTAGGTAATTTGTCATCACATTTCACTTTACACTTACTTAACAATATCACTTAGGTATCAATCACATCAGTTTATCACTTGGGAAGTTATACCCGTAGGTCTGAGACAGTTTATACCGTGTTTATCACTTGGCCAGTTATACCCGTAGGTATGAATTGGCATAAGTTATTATTTAGGTTTTGGTGCTGGATTTAAAGATATACCTAATAACTACACTTTCTAACAATTCTAAGTAGGTACCTATTCGCGATTCACTGCTTGAAGGTCTTACGATATGAGGGGTTCTCTTTGTTCCAGAAGTGTATTATCCATGTTTCTTTTTCCATCTTCACACAATCACTTGCAGAAGCTGTTGCGTGGTTAAAATCAGTTTCATTTAGCTCCTGCACTCTAGGGAAGTGTCACGGGTAAAGGCCCAACTCATAAAGATTTCATTTGTTGCAATTCACTGCTGGTTGTTAGGACACCAACTGCTGTACATATCGTCCATTGTTTTCTATGCACAAGGCGGCTCGACGTTGCACATGAGCACCAACACGTACCAACGTGTCTCTTATCATGCCTCATCACGCGAAATCACACTCAATAGTCCATAAAATGTTCCTGTTTGTATCTTCACACAACCACTCGCAGAAGCTAAAGCGTGGTTCAAAATCAGTTTCTTCCAGCTCTTGGACTCCAGTGAAGTGGTACGGGTAAATAAGTACCCCTCCTCACGAAGAAGCTTCCACACGTAAATGTCGCTTACGCCGAACACGGTGGATGCATTCCTTGTGCTGGCCACCCGGTGACCATGGAAAAAGTCGATGATCTCTTCTTCCAAACGGGCAGAGATTCGCGGCCGGCCAGCGTCCTGGGTAGAAGGCCTAACCGTCCTCCAGTCACGATGGTGCTGCACCGCTCCAAGGACGGTAGGTACGCGGATAAACCCGCGGTCCATGTCTTTCTGCGTAGTTCTGCAGCTGCCGACAGGTTGTAGTTGGACTTCTCGTAGCAAATAACCATTTGCATGTATTGTTGATTGGAATACGCGTAAGGCATGATTATAACTATCGTAACACGGCGCGGTAAAGATTAGTAACAGGAGCTATTGTCCGGAACGGATGCCGCGCACGAGACTGCTCGGAGCGGCGGCGGGTCGGAGTGCGGCGCGCGGTTGGCCGGCGGGGTTGGGCGGCGGGGCGGGCGCGGGGGAAATACTCGCCGTGGCCGTGGGTTGGCGGGCCGTGCGACCGAATGCTTTGACTCTCTCTGTTTATGCCGAATGCCGCGCGACGGCGCGCTTTGACGTATTTTTTTTTTTCATTCATAATTGGACGGCTATTAGTAAAAGGAACCATTCCTTTATCTTTAAATGGAAAATTCATTTTTTATTTTTTTTACAAAATTTAATTTTAAGATAATTAATTTTTATGTTGTTTTTTGGAATGCTATTAATCTATACAATAACGTCTTAGAAGGTAAGTGACTAATAAGTTACGACCTTATATGTACAGCAAGGGTGATTTTGTTTCACTTATTGCCGATCTTGAGGATACAGATTGGACCCAATTGCTAGCGGTTGATAATATTGACGCTGCGTTAGATATTTTCAATAGTAAACTTTTTGAACTTAGAGATAAACATATTCCAATTAAAACTATTAAAGCTAGCAAATATCCAAGATGGTACTCCTTGCCCCTCATCAAAGTATTGAGAGAGAAGCATAAGTTTTTAAAGAAATTCAAAAGATACAATAACGTTGCGGACGAATCAACGTTTCAACTTTTAAGAGAACGCGCCAAACGTCTTGAAACCAATTGTTTTCACAACTTTATACAAAAAGTTGATTCCTCCATCAGGTATAATCCAAAATCATTCTGGGCGTTTGTAAAGGAAAGGAAGCAATGTAATGTCTATCCCAGCTGTATGACTCACGGACCGAGAATTTTAGAAAGAGGTGGAGACATTTGTAACGCTTTTTCCGACTATTTTGGGTCGACTTACCAAACACCAATATCAACTTGTACTTCATCTTCCTCCTGTCCTGTTAACAGCCTGCAAGTATACCCAACAACCGACTTACATACTATAGAAATCAGGGAAAGCGATGTTAAGTCTAATCTACAACGGTTAGATTGCAATAAATCTGCGGGACCAGATACCCTCCACCCAATTCTATTCTCTCGATGCTCCTCCTCTCTAGCTGTTCCGGTGACTATGTTATTTCAAAGATCTATGTCTGAAGGCACTGTACCTCGCATTTGGAAGTCCGCACTGGTCACTCCTGTGCACAAAAAAGGCTCCAAGTTAAAGGTAGAGAATTACCGACCAATCTCGAAGCTTTGCGTCCTGGCCAAGGTTCTTGAAAAGATTATCCACAGACAAATGTATCAAGCTCTCAAACCTTTCTTTATTCCCCACCAACACGGTTTCTTGCCTTGCCGTTCTACTGTTTCAAATTTAATTCTCTTCACTGAAAAAGTAACTGCAAGCATGGAAAATGGAGGCCAAATGGACGCAATCTACACAGATTACTCCAAAGCGTTTGACAGGATTGACCATCTCATTTTACTGCAAAAGTTGGAAAACGCGGGCATACGTTGCAATCTATTTAGATGGTTTACTTCTTATGTGCATAACCGTTCGCAAATTGTAGTTCTCAACGGATACCAGTCTTCAACGTTTCATATTCCGTCCGGTGTGCCCCAAGGCTCAATCTTGGCGCCACTGTTATTTTCCTTATTCATAAATGACATAAGTAACTGTTTCCTGAATTCTGAATATCTTTTGTTTGCCGATGACATGAAAATCTTTAAACAGATCTGTTCACCTGCTGACGCTAAAGCATTGCAAGATGATCTTGTTCGGCTAACTAACTATTGTCACTCATCTAGACTTGACCTGAACGTTTCTAAATGTAACATTATTTCCTATACGAGAAAATGTAAGCCATTAATCAGCGACTACTGTTTGAATGAACAGTCACTGTCAAGGGTAGACACTGTCCGAGATCTAGGTGTACTTTAGACTCCAAACTTAAGTATGACAAACATATTGATGCTATAACTAGTAAAGCCTTTAAGACCCTAGGTTTTTTATTGCGGATATCAAAAAACTATAAACAAGCTAAAACTTTTAAAATTCTATTTACTACTCTGGTTAGAAGTCAACTCGAATACGCGTCACAAGTTTGGAATCCAAGTTACGAATTGTACAATACCCAAATAGAAAGGATCCAGAAAAAATTCCTTCGGTTTCTCAATACTAAATTCAAAATTTCTTGTAGCGATTACTCTCAAAGCTGTTTACACCATCATATACTTACCTTAAGGAAGCGTCGGGAAGTCGCAGATCTACTGTTGCTTCACAGTACTATGTCGGGAAGATTAGATGGTTTTTTTTTTTTTTTTTTTAGTGTTATTATTAGCATCCACAGTTTTCTTGTTAATACTTGATTTTAACTATAATACATTACTTTCCATAGAGGTTTACAATTTATAAATAAGTATAATAAATATATGAATACATAATGTATATAATATGTATATAATGTATATAATATATATTTAAGCGAGTGACGGTTCTTCGCTGTTGCATTCAGACCTCAAGGCATCCATGACGGCTTTGTCTCGACTTTTGATCGCCATTTTGAGGTTGTAATTGACCACTTTTTCCCTGCCTGCCGCCTCTGCTTCTTTGATGAATCTGCCTATCGCATCGTTACTATCATCCGCATAATATTTGCAACTGGCGGTACGACGCGATATGGCAACTACAGCATGTGGGATACTGTCGTGTAGCTCCTGCCTGGTCGTTGTAGTACGCACGATCACCACCTTTTCGTACGTCAACCCTTGAGCCTCGTGTATGGTGAGGATGCGTGACCCGGTGCCCGATCCGTATCCCTGGTTTTGTAGAGTAGTCTTTTCTACCTGTGTATGAACAAGGTACAGGGTTTCGGACTGGGTTCGATCGATCTGTGCATCTGAATACCTTTCGAGTTTTAAGGAAGCCGTACGAAGTTTCGACGAGTAAATACCACTGTAGACTTCTCTAAGGGCAAATGCTACGTCAAGAGGGTTCCTATGGGTACACAGAAGCTCCTGCGTTATGGTACTCATTATTTCAGGGCCGGTGTATTTTAAAGGAAAAAGATTGTGTCGGTCAATATAGGATAGTTGGTTTCTATCACCGATAAGCAGCAACTCGCTTGCCTTGACAATTTGGGCAGCCATAATAATAGCTCCAAAGTGGTTCATGAGTGCTTCGTCCACAATGAGTCTCTTGCACCTGTCCTTATTCGGTTCTCTAAGGCCATTAACTAGAACAGATGCAAGAGTACGCACCTTGGATCTGGCGAAGCCTCCAATACGGCTTGCAAGTTTGTCTCTAAGGTCTTTTGCCGCTTCGGTTGTAGTTGTGACTACCAGGTCTTGTTCAACCTCAAAACGGTTTACAACCCAGGTTGTTTTGCCACATCCAGGAACTCCATTTATCCATGATATGTTTGGCGCCTCCCAGGACTCGAAAGCTATGTCATCGGAAGAACCTCTCGAAACCTTATCAGACGTTTCAAGGATCCTGTCGTCTAGCATTACCTTCGTGCATCGGGCTGTAACGACTATAGGATCTTCTGAAGGGGTTTCAAACGTTATTACTCCCGGTATTCTAGTTTTTTCTTCGTCCAGAGGCACAAAGCCACCAGTCTTGCTGTATGCAACCATATGCCGACTTATTTCTTTGCCTTTAAGGACTTGGCAGGTGTCGTTGTTATATATGGTTGCATCTGCTTCCTCGAGTCTTACCTTAAGCAGTCCTTCATTTCCTAAATGGAACGAATGCAAGATGTTCTCGCAGGTCCTGAGATTGACCTGTCTGGTCGCTTTAATGACTTCTATGAACTCAAGGAATGCATTCGCCATGTGGTCGCGGGGAGACTCTGCCTGTCTGAGGGTAGGCGGATCTACTTGCCCCATATCGGCTTTTGTTCGGATGGAAGAGGGCTTTTCGTGAACAGCTCAACTGCTGCTGCTTGTCTTTCTGACGTGGTCATTGTATCTTTTTTTTTCCTGAGAACGCCGGGGATATTGGTAGCTGCAGCATTTATTGCATTAAGTATTGTGCTTATAATGCTTTTTCCCTTGATGCTTACATCTTTTCGCTTCTGCTGCGTCTTTTGATTGGCTTGGGCTATCTTTTGTTGTAACCTCTCGGATCCGCTAAGTGTTCCCGCAATGGGGTGACCGTTGGATGTCTCAGTGTTCGGTGCATGTGGTAAGAGGAAGTTCAGGTTTTCACCCCTATCTTCGTACACCACTATCTCATGTATTTCTGAGGTTTTTATACAGCCATTGTAATCCGAGACTGCTCCTTTGGCATGTCCAACCACCATTGCGTCTACACTAATCTTGCGGGAGGTTATCGTGGTGTCACTCTCTCCTAACTTTGCGAGCACTGAGCATGCTTGAGCGAACTTGGTCTCTTCTGTGCCTCCGTCAAATACCACTACCGTTTTGTTGCGACATCGTACAAGGCGACAACGGTAGCTTGCTAGTTTGATTTCCGATAACGCATTAAATGTCTTGCGTTTCATGCTCGTTCTGAAAGTGCTGCCATTCAATAGAGCTGCGAGGCCTGGTGATAGTGTTATATTTCCTCGGTTTGTGACGCTACAGAAGCCTATTCCTAGTCTCTCTGTGTTACTGTCCATGAATAAAGCCACTCCACGAATTCTTAGTCCGGGTTCGCCTTGCTCTCCGCACATTAATAATTGGTCAACGGAGTTGCACTGGCGGGTGGTCATTTCCCCTGTTGGTTTAAGATTTGTTTGTGTGACGTGGACGTTGGTGCAGGGCGTTTTGGATGTTTGATAGGAGGGGTACCTTGGTACTGCTGTTGTTAAGGTGCTGTTACGTTTGGTGGCGATGCGAAATATAGCCTCCGTGTACGCGAGGAAATAGTGCCTTTTTTGGGGATCGGTTATGATATTTTGTAACACCGATTTGTTTAGTTTGGTGTCCATAAGAATTTCCACGTCCATCCTTGCAGCCGCGAAGCGGGGACAGTCAATTATTATGTGCCACACAGACTCACTGACGTTTGGATCACACTCACAACCGGGACTGTCTTTTAACTTGAACCGGTGTAGGTACTCCGCTATTCCTCCGTGACCTGTCATAGCCTGCACTTGTATGGGTGTCAGATTTATAGACCTCACCAAACTGTACGCCTCGGAGACATACGGGAGGAAAGTTTTCGTAACTGAACCTGTGCTGGAGGTTTCATATCTGTCCTGCCATTTGCGGACCGATTCCTCCCGGATCTTTTTTTTAATGTATGACAAGGGGACTTTGTCGTAGTCTGGGGCAGTAACTGATTTCAGTGCACCCGTTTTGGCAAGTTCGTCTGCTCGTTCGTTTCCAGCTGTGCCGATGTGAGCCCTCAACCAGAAAAGCCTGACCTCTCTCCCCTCGGCTCTAATCTCTTTTATACTGTCCTTAATGGATTTTGCAAGGGGATGGCTCAGCTTGAGATTTTTGAGCAGATCAAGTGAAGATCTCGAGTCGCTCAGTATGTTGACAGTCGAATCTCTGTTGCTTTTAGCCATCTCCACTAAAAGCAACAAAGCAACAAGATTAGATGTTCCAGAGCTTGTGTCAATGATTAAGCTTCGAATTCCCACCACGCAACGTAGGAACAGTCTACAGCTGGAGCTTCCAAGGGCTCGAACTAATTATAGACAGCATAGTTTCTTTTGGCGTGCGGTTAAGAAATTTAATGATAGTTATTCATCTCGAATCGACCCTTTTTTTGACTCTCATACTACCATCAAACGGCTAGTTTTCAACGAATTTTTTGGCAGTGGTGAGGATGGTGGAAGCAATTTTGTAATTTAATGTAAATGTGGTGTAACTTTTCGAGAGTGGGATATTGCTTTTATTGTTGGTGATTGCATAGTGATTTATTATTATTATATATATTATGTGCCATAAGTTTTATGTTCGTCATTTGTTTTTTGTTGTTTTTTTTATTTATTTTTTCTCATATTGTTGATATTAGCAAATAGAGGTGTCGCATCAACACAATACCCTTGCACTGGTTACAGATGCGTTGTATTATAATGTTTTTAACTTTTTTAATTTGTTAATGGTGAAAACTTGTAATTGGCTCACATATGCACCCATTTCACATTTTCATATTGTTAGTAAAATAGCTGTAAGTTTTCCTAATAAAAAAAATATAAAAAAAACTATGACTCCATTATTGAACGACACTGTACATACAAAAAAAAAAAAAAAACATATTAACTAGATCACCAGCACTTGGATCAACCCACCAATTTAATTTTAAGTATTTTTTTAAGTATGTTACTTTATTTTGTTATTGTTTTATTTGCAAATTATGTTTATTCGTGCAACTACCTAGTCAAATCGCGCCGAAGGAAAAACTGGTTTTTAAAAACTAAATTTAAAATAAAAATGAACAATTCATGAAGGTGGTCGATGTGAGACTAACTGTTTTTAATTGAAATTCTAAAAGCTTAATCTAACCCAGACGCTTATGCAGCATTTTTGGTAGCTAGAGACCGTTGAGTTGTTGCCATAGCATTAATGCTGACTACGCGGTTCCTATATGGGTCGGACGGTGTAACTCCTCCCTTCATAAGTTCGAAATTACCCGAAGAACAATTTTGAGGGTTATTTCGATCCTTGCTTTTGCATACCAAAAATACTTTTTTATATAAAATAACACAAATTAAAATAATGATTAAAATTACATATAAAACTATGGTTCCTATGCTAACACTTTCCGTAACTACACTGTGGGTTTCCGGTTCACTGTTCTTTATCGCGTAAGATAACACTTTTAAATCACTTAAATCGATGCCACTAACTTGATTGGAGTCGCTCTTTCTTGAATATTGAAGTAAAGGTTTTCAGGAAATTTCACCAGAGGGAATTTAGAATATGTGAACTTTTCTTTCAGGACATGATCTTGTAGATGATGACTTCCGATTTGATACTTGCATTGGTCATCAATAGTAAGCAGGTACGTGCCAAAAAAAACAAAAATAGGATTTCGTTCGCACATGTTCTTGTGAGGTCAACTGCTGTTTTTGTGTAGAGTATCCATTTATTTGTCTGTAGGAATTCTACCTTGATTTTTTCCAGTTCTACGGGAACTTGCAGGCATGCGACGTTCTCGAAGTATTTCATCAAATCGATGATGCACTTGTCTTCGACAGGTACTATCGTTTGAGTTTCATCACATAGGTAGGTCTCTTCTTCTGTAGTTTTGCACGGCGTAGACAGCGAGCTGGCTTTCAACCCCTTGACCATAAGGTTAGGATATTTGGGCAGAATAATAAGGGTAAGGTTTGTTTTAGGATCAGTAATAGGTAAGGGAACAATTTTGTAGTAAAAGTAAGTATCTTTCTTAACTAATGGTATTTCTAATATAAAAACAATTTTATTTTTCTTAAAGTAGGACTTTAGAGTAATCGATTGTACGATTTTTACAATATTTTCAGGCGTAGTTTTGAATACAAGTTTGTCTGTCCTCTCAATTAGCTTGAGTAACTTAACAAGTTCATTTATGTTAACAAGGGACTGATGCAAAATCCCTATTCTACCAAATGCTACAATATTTTCAATCTCATTCAATTTAGAGTAAATCATCTGAAAGTTATGTAAGAACAAATTATATATGTGTATTAATTGATTGATTTGGGTAGTGACTGAAATCTCATTAAGATCTTTATTGATTTTATTTACTGCATTCTCCAATTGTATGAGATTGTTGGTTATATTTATAGTAGAGTTTGTGAAAATTCTCACCATTTCGGCTATAAGAGTAGTTTTCTTTTCTATGTCGTGTTGACGGGATTTTACTTCATTTATTAATTTATCATATTTAACAGCGTCAGTATGATCCAAATTTCCTGTGATAATTTTAATCAAAGATCCTAAAGGATTGATAAAGCCTCGTGTTTGTCTACTGTTTGGAACTAGTTGAATGTATTTCTCTAAGGTGATGTTTAACATATGGTTTACTTGTGTTTTAGAATTATCAAGGAACACTAAAAAGGATCCACTAATGTTTGGAAAGAAGCCGATTTGCTTATTTAATTCCTTATACCTATTTATATTTAAATCTTAATCTTCCCTAATTAACCTAACATATAATATCTTAACAACTATCCATTTATCGTAACTAACGAGGGCGGTTCCCTCCCTAACCGGTAAGACTCCAGGGTTCTTTTCAATTTTGTAAAGTTGAAGGGCCCGGGTTATCAGCACTTGAGTCAGCAGCAGGACGAACCTGTGGAGGACGTCGAACATCTTTAATTGGGACTCTAGTGTCTCTCGAGTTGGTCTCTACGGGGACTACGTTTCTTTTATTAACCTTTCCTTTGACTTTAGCTTTTTGAAATCTCGGCTTATCTTTAGCGCCACGTGTGTTTACGCCCTTGACGAAGATGACGTCATCGTCATTTAGGCCAAACTCAGTCTCGCCGCTCTATCTTGATGAAGCTTCTCTTTCCTGGCTACCATTCTATCCGCTAAGTATTCATACAGGTATTTTGTTCGTCTACAGTGCTCTTTAACTAATTGTTGGGTGTAGTCTTTTTCGAAATCGACATCAAATTGGCTATTGCTTTCTGTGTGTTCAAAAACTACTTCGAAGGGTGTAAGACCGGTTACTGAGTATATTGTTTGGTTATATGCAAAAATTGCGTACGTCATCACGGATGCCGCATCTGTGAATTTTCTCTCATATTTCGCAAGTCTGTATATTTCCGTAATGGTAGAATGAAAACGCTCTATCAATCCCATCGAGTTAGGGTTGTTCGGGGTGTCTATATAAAAATCATTTTATAAAATGCAAGCATTTCTTTCATGAGATTGTTATTAAATTCGGTACCTGGGTCTGAGCTAATTTTGGTAGGTACTCCATAGAATGAAAAATATTTTATGAGGGCTCTAACTACCTCGGGAGTTGATCTGTCAGGGATCTCTATAGCTTGGGCTAATTTACTGAAAGCGTCTATAATAGTCAGATAGTATTTATTTTCGATAGAGTAAAGGTCAATGAACAGTTCTTCGAATGGTTTTGTCTGAGTCTGTGTGAGCCGCAATCGAGGTTTAAAAGGTCTCCTATCGTATTTCATACGTTTACAAGCGTCACATGAATTAATAATGCTGGTTACTGTCTGTTCCATGTTGTTCCAAAAATAAGTACGCTTTAAGTGGGAGATTGTTTCTTTAATACCGCGATGGCATGTCTTACCCTGGTGATACTTCATTACTACTTCCTCTTGCTCTTTTTCATCGGTTACGTTAATTACTCGCTCAGTACACTCAAACAATTGTATTGTGTCTTTTCTAAATAATGTAATCACTATTTCTGTAAACTATGCTCTGTGTTCTTTGTTTTCAAAGTAAATGAAATATTAAATTTTTGGTCTGACATATTCTTTAAGGAATTGTTTAATTAAGTCGGGATTATCCAAAGGTAAGTGAACTTTGATAATTTTTTGTTTTGCATGTGGAACAATTTTGACTGAGAGTTGGTTTTTAAACCAAGTGTGTACTATAATTTGGTTAGGCTTAGTGTCTACAGCTTCGTGAAGCATAGGGACACCATTTGCGGAATGTGCCGTATCTGTGCTAGATTTCGCTGATTGATGGTCGCTCTCGGAGTTAGCTGATAGAGTGCTGCTATTAGATCGAGTTTTGGGCGGATTTCCTTGTTCACCCACATCTAGGATTGAATCGGATCGCGAATCAATGGAAGCAGGTAGTTGGCGTGGATTTTCGTCATTGATAGTGAAGGGTTTAGGGCGAAAAAAAAAGGTTTAGGGCGAAAAAAAGGGTTTTGGCAAGAAGCACACACAGAATAGACAATTAGTTTTTTTTCTTTAAACCTAAGGCGTTTAAACGTTTCGGTTTACGTTCCAACACCAGCCCTTAAACCAAAACGCTTGCAATTAAACTACAGTACAATAACTTAATCACAAACCTCTAACAAGGTTTTAAACTTAACTGAGACAAAAACTTACTAAACTTGTCCTTTGACAAAGGCTTAGTTAACAAATCAGCTGTCATGTCGACTGTCGACAGATAGTCAATTTTAACAAAGTTCTTTTGAACAACATCTCTAATAAAATGATGTCTAACATCAATATGCTTTGTCCTAGCATGAAACATACAATTCTCACTTAGTTTTTGAGCGGATTGATTATCATTATACAAAGTAGGTACACAGACAATCTTCAGACATTCCTTGAAAAAAGTACGAATAAACAAAGATTCCTTACATGCGTTAGAAAGCGCCATGTATTCAGCCTCAGTACTCGAAAGAGCTACAGTCTTTTGTTTGCAACTTTCCCATGACACTACAGAGTTACCGATTTTAAACAAATACCCAGTATAGGACTTCCTATCAACTTCGCAACTTGCCCAATCTGCGTCTACGTAGCCACGAACATCTAGACCCGATTTTTCATAAACAAGCCGATAATCAGCAGTCCCTTTCAGGTATCTCAATACGCGTTTAGCCGCTTTCCAATGAGCATCAGAGTAGCAGTCATTAAACTGACTTAAGAAACTTACCGCATGCGCGATGTCAGGCCTAGTACATACTGCTACATACATAAGACAACCAATTAAGTTTCTGTACTCACAGCCTTCAGACTTCTGCACTGCCTTTTGAAGCTTCAAACCTACCTCCATTGGAGTTGCCATAGGTTTACAATTCTCCATTTTGAACCTGCTCAAAACCTTTTGAATATAATTAGTTTGATCAAGAGTGATAACATTATGACTGTCTCTACAAACTCTCATTCCTAAAAACTGATGAACTGGACCTAAATCTCTCATCTCAAATTCCTTCATCAATTGGCTTTTAATATCCTTCTTCTCTGATTCAGATGATGAAAATATTAATATATCATCAACATAAAGTGCTATGATGGTCAGCTGCTCCTCTTGGTATTTAAAATAAACACAGGGCTCAACAGCAGATTTTACGAAATTCATTTTCCTAGTTAAAACTCCATTTATTTTCTCATACCAACACTTGGCAGCTTGTTTCAAACCATAGATGGATTTGTTTAATTTATAGACATACCTTTCCTTCCCCTTTATAACAAATCCTTCTGGTTGTTCCATCACTATGTCCTCAGAAAGATCACCGTTCAAAAAGGCAGTTTTGACATCTAATTGGTCAATATCAAGACCATATTCTGCAGCAATAGCAAATAACATCCTTATGGTCGAATACCGAACTACAGGAGCAAACGTTTCCTGGTAATCAATACCATACTTTTGTGTAAATCCCTTAGCTACAAGGCGAGCCTTGTACTTCAGTACTTTACCATTCAGACCTCGTTTTATCTTAAAAACCCACTTACACTTTACAGGTTTCTGACCTTCCTTTAACTTAGTCAAGGTCCAGCATTTATTTTTATTAAACGAGTCATATTCTTCTCGCATGGCGGCGTTCCACTCATCAGCGTCATTGCCATCGAGCGCCTCCTTCACAGTAGTCAGCTCGTCGTCCTCCTTGCCACAGCTAGCAGAAAATGCCAAGCCAGCGTACTCATCTGAGTCAAACAGACTCTTAAAGCTCCGGGAGTCTTCGGAGTCAATTGATGACTCACCTGGAATATAAGTTTTATCCGCAGGATCACCTGGACTAACTGTCAAGGTCTCATCTGAGTCAGCTTCATTTGACAAGTAAATCTCTTGTCTTCTCCGCTGTCGTCTATTTGATACGTCATCAGAAGGATTATCAACACCAAGACCAGCTTCAGGCTCAACCTGACTGAATGAAACTGGCTCAGAGCAGGGTTGACTAGACTGCTGACTATTGCTTTCAGCACTGTCTACAGGTGACAACATAGAAAAATCTATAATATCATCATTTGATATATTAGCCGTTGTTTCTTTTGAAATAAATTTGTTTTCAAAGAAAAACACATCTCTGGCTATCCTGGAAGTCGTAGGACACTCAGTGTCTATTAACCGATACCCTTTAGTCTCCTCACAATACCCTACAAAAATGTATTTTTTACTTTTTGCATCCAGTTTCTTCCGTTTTTGATTCAAAACATATGCTAAACAGCCAAATCTTTTAAAATGACTAACATTTACCTTTTTCCCTGACCATTTTTCCTCAGGAGTTACTCCAATGACAGCTTTTGTCGGCGACCTGTTCTTAATATAGACAGCTGTTTGAACTGCCTCAGCCCAGAACCGCTGATCCAAGCCAGCATCCTGCAGCATACATCTCGCCTTCTCAACTATAGTCCTGTTAGCTCTTTCACTGACTCCGTTCTGAGCCGGCGAGTACGGGACAGTTTTTTGGTGAACAATACCGTGCTGCTTCAAGAATGCCTGGAATTGATTATTTACATACTCAAGACCATTGTCACTCCTCAAAACTTTTATTTTCTTTCCTGTCTGTGTCTCTACCAGAGCTTTAAATTGCTTAAAAAACTCAAACACCTGATCTTTAGAACGTAGAAAATATACAAAAGTCTTTCGGGTACAGTCATCTATAAAAGTCAAAAAATATCTAGAACCCCCTAAGGATTGAGTAGGCATCGGACCACACAGATCAGTGTGAACCAGCCCTAACAACTCGTTAGACCTACTTTTCGACTTTTTAGGAAAAGGCAACCTAGCTTGCTTCCCCATAACGCAAGCCTCACACGCTTGAAAGCTACTATCGTCATATTCAATTCCAGAAGCCATACCTGATTTCATGAGGTACATGCTCCGAGAATTCAGATGTGCCAGACGTCGATGCCACATTTCTTGTGTTATGGACCCGCTTGGACAGTTCTCTATAGTCGCATGCAAAGATGCACCAGTGGTTTCAATATTACCTGAAATATTCTTTTTCGAACACTGAGACTGAGCGACTTTCTGTGTACAGCATAGTGCAAACCCTACAGTATCGAGTTCGTAAACTCCGTTACAATACGTAGCTGTAGCCAAAACCTCTTCGTCGTCATAAATTTTACACAATTTACTATTAAATAAAATTGAATAACCTTTTCGGGTAAGCTCGCTAACAGAGAGTAAGTTATGCGACAGGTTAGGTACATAGTACACGTTCGTTACACTTCTAATACAGTCTTTTAAGTTGATCTTTACAGTACCAATACCTGCTGTAAGCAGTTCCTCGCCGTTCGCTACACTAACTTTCATCACTTTAGTAGATGTGAACTCAGACATTACACTCTTGTTGTTACACATGTGGTTTGTCGCGCCGGAATCCACATACCAGACGTCACTCTTCAGTGATGTAGAAAGAGCTGTAATCAGAGCCTTGCCAGCTCCTTTTTTAGACGTAGACGGCTTGTCCTCAGCCTTGTTAGCCTTCAGATGACACTGCTTCATAACATGTCCTGGTTTCTTGCACTTGAAACATTTTACCACCTTCTTAACCGCTAAGGCATTCACCACTTCCTTATCGTCGCGCCGCTTGCATTCTTGGAGCAATTTCGACTTTACAACTTCACTCGATAACGTCGTGTTGTTGTTCTCTAAAGCCATGATGAGTGGTTCGTATTCTGCTGGCAAACCACTTAATATTATGACGGCTACAAAGTCATCATCCAAGGGAGAACCGATGTCATCAAGCTGCTGCACGATCTCAGTAATCTTGGACAAATACGTGTCCATATTACTATCTATTAACTTTGTGCTGAAGAGACTACGAAGAAGGCTTAATCGTCTGCACAAACCTCTATCCTCGTAAGCGCGTTGCAGGCTTTTCCATGCGCCTCGCGCCGTCTTCTCGTTTCGCACCTGAGCATAAACCGACGGGTGAACGGCCAGACAAATCTTGGCCAAAGCCTTCAAATCTCTTTTTTCGTCCACTGCATTCTTTGTGTCAGCCACGGTGGGGTCGACACAATCCCAAAGGTCTTCATGCACCAGTATCATCTTCATTGCGAACTTCCAGTTGTGATAATCACTGATACCTTTTAATTTTTCAATCGGAAATAAGTTTGATTTTTCCGATGTGGAGGCCATTTTTCTGTCACAACTGTACTATTTTTACAATAAAAAATTATTCGCCTGAAATCGGAAATAATACTTTTTAGGAGCAGGGAAAACACCCTGGGCCCATAACCTGAAGGGTTTAGGGCGAAAAAAAAAGGTTTAGGGCGAAAAAAAGGGTTTTGGCAAGAAGCACACACAGAATAGACAATTAGTTTTTTTTCTTTAAACCTAAGGCGTTTAAACGTTTCGGTTTACGTTCCAACAGATAGGGTTCTGGTTAGTAGTCGTGTCACGTTTGTCTTTATTTTGAGTTACAGGTACTGATTGCCCTAAATTCTTTATTTCGTCAGTGAGCTGTCGAATGTAGTCATTCAAGTCATCCCCTACGTTAACAGCTGTGGAAAGTTGGTCATCTTTTTCCGGACTACCTAAAGCATTGAGACGTATTCGTGAGAGTGCGTCCGCATTTGTATTTTGTTTCCCGTTCTTGTGTACGACTTTAAAGTTGTATTCACCTAATCTCAGTTTGTAACGCGTCAACTTACTATTGGGCTCCTTAAGGGAGTCCAGCCATGCAAGTGGTCTGTGGTCAGTGTAAATTGTAAATTGGTTACCATATAAATAGGATCTAAAGTGCTTTACGGCCCAAATGATGGCTAACAGTTCCTTTTCAATTGTACTGTATCGTTTCTCAGAGTCGTTCAGAGTTATACTAGCGTAGGCTATGAGTTTGTCGCTACCTATTGAGCCCTGTGATAATACCGCACCAATTGCGAAGTCGGACGCGTCAGTGGTACAAATGGCTTAGTAAAGTCTGTGTATTGTAGGAGTGTCGCGTTTGTCAGTAGTTCTTTACACTTCTGAAATGCGTTGAGGTATTGTTCGTCTATTACAATTTTACTGTTCTTTTTCAGGCAAGCGGTCATCGGTTGTGTAATTTTGGAAAAGACTTTAATACATTTTCTATAATAGCCTATAAGTCCAAGAAAGCTTTTAATTTCAGTTGTTGTTTTTGGTAGTGGGTAATTTAGAATGGCGTCTATTTTGTATGTGTTTGGTTTCAATCCGTCTGGGGTGATAGTATGTCCTAGGTGAGAGGCTTCTTTACACAAGAACTCTGACTTATCAAGCTGTACCTTGAGATTAGTTTCCCTGAGTCTGTCAAAAACTGCTCTAAGTTTGGTTAAATGTTCTTCCAAGCTTGAGGAAAAAACGATTATGTCGTCGAGGTAAATTAAGCAGTGTATTCCTTGAAGTCCTCGAAGGACTTCATTGCTCACTGGAACGTCGCAGGAGCTGTTTTCAGCCCAAACGGCATTCGCAGGAATTCGTAATGTCCAAACTGAGTCGAAAAAGCGGTCTTAGGTTGGTCTTCTTTCTCAATTTCGATTTGGTGATAGCCGCTAGCAAGGTCAAGTACAGAAAAGTAACAACTTTTACCTAATTTGTCAAAGAGATCGGTAATGTTAGGCAGGGGGTACTTATCGTCAACTGTTATGTCGTTAAGTCGTCTGTTATCAATAACCATACGGTATTTTTGCTCACCACTTGCATCGAGCTTCTTCGGCACTAAATGTACGGGGGCACTCCAAGGGGAGTGAGATTCCTGAATTACGTTCTCACTTAATAACTTTTTAACTTGTTTTTTTATTTCAGTGGCTTCTGCAGGGGCCTGGCGGTATGGTTTTTTGTAAATTGGATCTTCATTAACTGTCCTAATTTTATGTTTCACCTGGTTTGTGAAGGACAGAGGCAGATGTTCTGTGTAAAAGATATCTTTGTATTCTGAGCAAAGGTTAAAAATTTTATTACGTTCTTCCGGGTTCATATGATCTAATCGAAGCTTTGTTAGGTTTTGTTTAAGAACTTCGTCTCTTTGTCTGTCATTTATTGTTTGCATGTTATTTATTTATATCTCTTGGGGTTCGTATTTTGTGACACCAACGGGCTGGCTAAATTTGATATCAAAGTGATCATCTGAAGTACTCTGGATAACCTTGTGAGCATCTTACAAGTGCGGTAGGTGTTCTCACGCCTTTACCAAAATCAATATTATTCAAAATCGCTTCACCGTTCAAAAGGTCGACAGGGATTTGTGTGCGTATTTCAGAACGAGGTTCGATATGAATTGTATAAGGTGGGCTATACATGATGGGTATTTCCGTGTCTCTTGTTTTAAGAATTTGATTTTTCATGTCTATGTTTGCATCTAACTGCTTAAGTAAATCGGAGCCTATCAATCCTCCGTAAGTACTACAAACATCGTATACGTAAAATTTGTGAGTGTCTGTACTATGAAAACTTTTCAATAAGGGTATGTGAATTACTTCGTTGTGAGAACTCCGCGCGTGGGTGCTAACTACCTCAAAAGGTTCGTGATATATAAAATCTGCAAAATATGTATAGGCAAGTTCAGGGCTAATAAAGGATCTCGTGCTTCCTGTATCGATCATAAATTTTGCGTTTATTTCCAGGATTTCTATGTGGGGTAGTTTTAAAGCACCGTGGTGGTTAAGATGTACTATTTCTGGGGATGTGTCATAGAGGCTTCTATCTGAAAATTTTTCGTTTCAGGATGGGAAACATCGGGTTGAGTACTTTGATACTCGTTACAGTCCAAAAAATATTCACCATCACCTAACAGTTGATTTTCGTCACTATAGTCATAGTCAGCGTCTTCAGTCGTATAAAATGCTTCGGGGTTATAGTCAGATTCGTAATGGTCTAAATTTGCGTAAAACAAATTGTTTGATGTTCGTGGGGGTACGTTTGGCTTTAGCGGGGGCGCCGTGCGCATGGACACGTCGTTGTCATGGCGGAACGTCGGTCGTTGACCTACCTGCTGTTGGCCTTGGGGTTGTTGAAATTGAGGTCTCTGTTGGTATGCGGGTGGTATACCAAATTTAAATTGGGGTTTTTTTTTACGCTACACACTCAAAGGCCCACACTAAGGTTTTCCCTTGTGTCGTGGGTCTCTTGGAACACACATAAAGACAAACACAAACACCCATGACCCGAGAACAAACATCTGCTTTTTACACAAATGTTTGCCCCGACTGGGGATCGAACCCAGGACCCGCTGATCAAGAGGCAGCGTCACTACCACTCGACCAAACCGGTCGTCAAAACTGGCCGGCCGTGGTTCGTTTGCTGATAGTTGTTGGCCCTAAATTGATTATTATTTGAAACAAACGGCCTATAACCTACTTGTTGCTGGGGGATGCCAAACTTGAAATTAGGTTGGCTAGGCATAATGGCCTTGAACCCTTGATTCTGTGGAACACCAAATTTGTAACCTTGTGGCGTATGCTGTTGAGGAATGCCAAACTTGAATCCTTGACTCTGTTGAAATATATTTTGTTGATTAAAACCAGAGCCGGATGATTGACCAAATTTAAATTGTGTAAAATTATTGTTTTGTGGAAAAATAGGCTTTAAATTTGGCATTTGTGCTGGAAATTGTGAGGAAAATTTCTGGCGATTAATATTTTTGGCATTATATTGGTATGGAGGAATCCATGACTATTTTTAGTGCGTCCTCAAGTTTCACAGGACTGTTTAGACGAACCACGCGCAACATATCTTCGGGGAGATTATAAAGAAATACATTCAAGCATAGGTTGTCATATATTATCATTTTCGATGCCTTTTCGGATACCCCTTCTATTAAATTAACTTTAGAAAATAGGGTGCTTCTGACGTTCTGAATTCTGTTGCAAAATTCCAAATATGACTCATTTTGTCTGATTTTAAAGTTATCTAGTTCAATTGCTATGCATTCTTCCGACCTAGGGTCGCCGAAATGTTGAGTTAACAATTCTTTTAATTCTGGCCACGTATCAATGCCTTGGCGCTCACTTAAAAGCTGAGTCGCCTTGCCGATTAAACGGCCAGTAATTGCATGGAAAACATACAAATTTTGGGCGGGTTTTGCCTCATTTCTGAAAGAATCAATTACATACTCGCTTTTTTTTATGAATAAATTTAAAATCTTTTCATCGCCATCAAATTTTGGAACTATATCCATAACTTCCTTAGGGATAGTGCGAATCTGCTCCATTTTTGTTTATTACTAATATAATTAACTTTGGCATTAACGATTTAATTCGTAGAGCGCTCGTTTCCGCCGGCGTTCCTTCGGTACCAGAGCCATTAGGCATATTCCGCACAGATGGAAAAAGGCCAGACGGGATGACGTTAATCCCTTGGAAAGTGGGGAAGTGTCTGGTCTGGGATGCTACTTGTGCGGATACCCTGGCTCCATCTCACTTACCGTCGACAACCCAGCGAGCGGGAGCAGCGGCTGCGGCAGCAGAGGGACTGAAGCGCCGGAAGTATTCCGAACTGTTAAATAATTATGTTTTCGTGCCGTTCGCTGTGGAGACGCTGGGTCCGTGGGGTTCGGACGCAAAATTGTTTATGGCGGAGTTGTCGATGCGTCTCCGTGAGGCATCAGGGGACCCACGGGCTGGTAGCTTCTGTGCGCAAAAAGTTAGTATTGCCATTCAACGAGGGAATGTTGCCAGTCTGTTGGGTACTGTGCCTCAGGGGGACGCATTGGATGACCTATTTTATTTATAAGTAGTAATTAATTTATTTTATAATTATTATTAAGTGTAAATTTTAAACTATTTGTAAATGAAAATATAATTCAATTTGTATGTATCTTCTAGTCTATATAATTAACTTTAAACTTAAACAGTAATTCTATTTTTAAAATTAATTTACGTTCAAAATTTTACTGAATTTATTTGAATTTGTAACTTTTATAAAAATATTTCTTTCACTTATCTAACTTATTAGGTCACTGCTATAGATTTTATATAGAGAGCCTATCTAAACCTCAAATTAAAATACACAGCCAATGGAATAAGAACAGGGATGGACGGGAAGTGAAGAGGTCTACTCACAGCACGCTTTTCCCCATTTCCTCCAATCATAGCCGCAACAGTTTTCTTGTTTCCTTCAGGCACACTTAGACAAATTTATTTGGTTCTTTAAATACCACTTTAAAACGTAAAAACGTTCACGAAAACTCGCACTCAGATCTATTCGAGATCTTCACAGGTGCAGGATTTCGTACCGGTATCCTGTCCGCAGCGCCAGTCAAATCGCGCCGAAGGAAAAACTGGTTTTTAAAAACTAAATTTAAAATAAAATGAAAAAATTCATGAAGGTGGTCGATGTGAGACTAACTGTTTTTAATTGAAATTCTAAAAGCTTAATCTAACCCAGACGCTTTTGCAGCATTTTTGGTAGCTAGCGACCGTTGAGTTGTTGCCATAGCATTAATGCTGACTACGCGGTTCCTATATGGGTCGGACGGTGTAACTACCTACTTATTTTCTATAAATTTTACCTATGTATTAATAAACTATTATAATCTATTTCCCTTTTCTTACTGGCATTCCTATTCTTAATCCTAGTTTTCTTTGTTTATTATTCGAAGTGCGCGTATATTTTTTAAAGGCACTGTCAGAATATCAGCATTATGGTTTCAACCATAACACTCTGCTGAGTCAGGACCTCTTCCTTGACCAGCGTTTTATATCACGATTCGCCTTGATACCTACTTTACTGTGTTTGTGTCTATGTGTATTTTGTAAAATTGTTTATTTTATGTTTACTGTTGCTGGTCATCGAATAAACGTTTTATCTATCTAATGTTAAACTAAAACATCTTTTATTCACTAAACAGTTTTTTAATTCGATATTTTAGAAATTACAATGCGGGAACACATAAACACCGATCTACGCGCGAAAACGATCTGTCAAAAGTGCCGTGTAGTGTTGCGCCACACCGCGTGGACTGGTAGTGTTGTACCAATTGTGTCGTTGATCGATTTTCTCTTAACAGTTCGGCCGTCTTGCTCACTCCTTCGCCCTCGAAGGACAATCGTAGTAGCTCCAGTAGTGGCTGTTCCAAACGCTTGGCACAGAATCTTCTTCTACTTAGTTCTAGAGTATCCTAGAGCTATTGGAGACAGACGCAACTCTAGAAGTAAATGTTCCTATAACTTCATTAACTGTAGATAATAAGTCTGAAAACAAACATACAGGTAAAGTTTCAAGTATGAACTTCATCGGCTGAAATGTCGAAGCTCAAGGTAAGAACCTTAGTTCCAAAGGTAACTTCGACTGTTAGATTCAATCACTATTAAAAACGGTTATTATAACTTCAGCCCCAGAGGCAATTTAAATATTAAATTTAAATATCATTTTGCATTCTATTCATATCAGTAACCTCAGCTCTAGATATGCAAAGATAATTAATTTGTATTTGATTTTCATGCTGAACAACATTACACTAAATAAAAGTATGGTGTAGCTTAGTATATCGCATATACATCATATCTTCCCAGAAACGTTAGTAAACTGAACATCTCAGCCCCATTAGCAACATGTTCATGTGTCTTACATGACTCATTCACAGCACAAAACTAATGTTCGAGTAATGAAAAGTTTATTGCATTATAAAGATGTAAACATTTAATACCTTGAATGATTTCGCATATTTTCACGTATTTGTTCACTGATTTCCACCTAATATTATTTTACGTGTAATAATTAGGAGTATGTATTTCAGCGATTTAAAATTTAAAATAGAGATCGCCAAAACACACAAAAAAAAATAAAGAAGACAAGATTTTTTAAAAAAGAATGAAAGGATTTAATTAAACAAAAAATTACAAAAATTCGACTTAGACCCAGAAAAATAAAGATTAAAGAAATTGAACATTTAAATTAAATTGTGTAACATACAGGATAACCTAACACGCAAAACAATTTTCAACGTATAGATATTTTGTTTGGAAATAAAGTGTTGGATTATTTTGAACCGTTACAATTCCATACATTAAATTTAAACACGAGGCCTATCTAAAATAAATTATGATCTGTAGCAAATAGGAAGAAAAATAATTCGATATCGAATAAAATACCCCACCTACTTGTTAGATAACCCTATAACTGTTACAATTGGCACATTTTGACAAAAAAATAAATTAAGAGTATTTAAAGGAATGAATAAAAAACTTAGCTACTGGTCTTCCAGAGGCCGCTGGTGAAACCGCTGTGAAATGGTGGCCGGATCAGGTGGGTTAGGTCGCCCAAATTGGGTACACGTCTGTCAGAATTCTCAGCGGTAAATTGTTGTCCAAACTTTTAATGTTGTATCTTAATTACACTGAAATGTTCATGAATAATAAATATACATTAATATTTAATTTAACCTTCAGGTAATAGAAAATACTCTTCAACCTCACGTTACGTGTTTAATTTAGCAAAATACTTAAAAAAAAAATAGGAATTTTTAATTCGAGATGACGTCCGTCTTTATGACGTCCAATTCACAACCAAAAACGAACAAAAAGCCAAAAATGGAGCAAGTTCTAAAATTTTGAAATCTATAGACTTAAAAAGAAAACTAGACCGGAAAGAATAAGAAAACATAAAAAAGATCGCAAGCAGAAATGCTGCAGTATGTATGTATTTATTTATTCTTTATTGTACAATGATAATACAGAGGATAACAAGTTTACAGTAATAGGAAGTTTACAAAGGCGGACTTATCCCACGAGGGGATTTCTTCCAGTCAACCTAGTAAGAGTATTTAAGAGAACACAGTACTACTCGGCGTAATGACAAATTAAATATTTTTGTACACAAGAAAAAAAAAGAAAGGAAAAAAAAGAAGAAAAACTTATCAGTCAGTAAGTAGGTTATATTATAATTATAAAAACGAATATTATATTATGTACAAGTTTATATGTTCAGGTTATGGGTCGGCATGCGAAGGAAAACACTTCTATTTTAAGTATATCTTCTATATTGTTTTATTAATTTAGTTAATTAAAGTTCTTCTATTACACACACCGATCATCAGAGAGAAAAATTCCAAGGGTAATGTCAAACTCAAAAAACGTCAAAACTGACAGCCATCAAGTACGTTCTATATGACACTTAACTAAAATTAAGCGGGTTTTCATTACCCAAGACAACTAGGCTGTTTGTTCATTGATAACACAATACCCCCCCTCAATGAAAAAACATTTAAAAAAAAAACTCTATAGAAAAATAAAAACTTCAATGCTTATAGTAGAAACAAACCATACTAAAAATATTAGTAGAATCACACTCTTAATAAAAGATAATAACTTATCTTAGAAAAATTAAATTAATCTTCTTTTTAACTTTTAGAAACAAAAACTTCTATTTCACTACAATAAAAAAAAAACTTAACATCTAAAACTTAACTTACAATTGCAGAGTTAACCGCTGGAACACTGTCTTTGTTAAAGGTTTGGTAAATAAGTCTGCCAGCTGTTGCTCTGTACTAATATAACTCAAAGACACTATTCCACTGCCAACTCTATCTCTCACATAATGGTTTTTCAAATCTATATGTTTCAATCTTTTATGTTGCTCTGGATTCTTAGCTATATGGAGAGCAGATTGATTATCAACAAATATTTTAAAACTTTTTATATTTACACCTATCTCATTCATTAAATTTCTTGTCCAACATCCCTCAGCAATACCCCTTGCTAGAGCTACATACTCAGACTCTGTAGAAGATAAAGCAACGCACTTTTGCTTTGTACTGCTCCAAGATACAGTACACCCAAAAACCTTTATGATGTATCCAGACGTTGACTTTCGATCAAGTCTATCACCTCCCCAGTCCGCATCCGTGTATCCTATAACTTCATCACACCTGTATTTTAATTTAAAATTAATGGTTCCTTTGATATATCTTAAAATTCTTTTTAATGCTATCCATAAAACCTCACTAGCGTAGACCTGGTATCGACTGAGATAGCCCAATGCATAACAAATATCTGGTCTTGTCCCCAGCATGGCATACATTAAGCTGTCAATGAGTTGTCTACAACGATGTTCAATTTCTTTATTTGTAGAGGGGTCTGTGGGTAGCTCCAGTCCGGGTTCCATAGGTGTTGAAATTGGATTACAATCTTGCATGTTGTATTTCTGTAATAGTTCTTCTAAGTATTGTTTCTGATCAATTACTATTTCATTTCCTTTCTTCTCTATATTTATTCCCAAGTATTTTGTATGGTTCTGTCCTAAATCTGTCATATTAAACTTCTTCTGTAATGATATCTTGATTTCATTTACAATTTTCTTATTTTTATGTATTATAATCAGGTCGTCCACGTATATCAGAACATAACAACTGTCATTTTTCTTATAGTATAGACAGTAATCTGCTTTGCTTCTTTCGAAACCTTCTTCTATCATGAATTCGTTGAACTGGTCATTCCAGTTTCTTGGTGACTTCTTTAGACCATATAAGGACTTTTGCAGTTTATATATTTTTCCTGTATATTCCTTTGGTCCTTTAGTTAGTTTGACATATACCTCTTCTTCTATGTTTCCATACAGAAATGCACTTTTTACATCCATCTGTGTCCATTCCATTTCTTCTTTAACTGCTATGGCCACTAGAATTCTTAAAGTAGGTAACTTAGCCACAGGTGCATAAATTTCTGTCTGGTCAATGTGATCCTTCTGCTGAAAGCCTCTCACTACTAGTCTTGCCTTGTAAATATTTTGATTTTGTCCCTTCTTTATCTTAAAACCCCATTTTGTTTCTATGACTTTCTTCGTAGGTGTTTCTTTCACTTCTATCCAGGTTTTGTTTCTCTCTAAAGCTTCTAATTCTTTGTTTATTGCTTCTTTCCAGTATCTTGATTCTTTTCCTTCTATCGCTTTGTCGTAAGTTAGGTCTTCATCTCCTACTGCACTGAATCCAATAAAATAATCTTCCATCCATTTTGGTGTTCTTAACATTCTTCTTCTTCCTTGAGTTTCTTCAATTTCTCTATCTTCATCCGAGGTTTCGTCTCTATTTTCTTGTTCTCTCAGATCTTCTGTATTTTCTACTGTAGTTGTTTCTTCTGTAGATTGTTCTTCTATATTCTCTTCTATATTAGTTACTTCTGTATTCTGTTGACTTTCTTCATGTTCTTCTGTACATTGTTCATCTGTATTACATTCTGTATTTTCTTGTACTTCGTCTTCATACAGTATGCTTTTCTGTCTTCTGTTATTTTCTTCAACTGGTGTTTTTTCTTGAATAAATTTTACATCTCTATATGTTCCCACTTCCTTTGTATTTTCGAACCAAACTCTGTATCCTTTAATGTTTACTCCATATCCTACAAACAATCCTTTCCTTCCTTTCGCATCCCACTTTAGCCTTCTTTCTTTTGGTATGTGTACGTAGACCTCACCTCCGAATGTTTCAAGTTCAGCAATGTTGAAACTCTTCTTACACATTACTTCATATGGCGTCTTTCCTGCTAATCTTGATGCTCCAGTTCTGTTGAGAACAAATACAGCAGTATTCACTGCTTCCGCTCATAGTGACTTCTATAAGTTTTTAGCTTGTAGCATTGTACGTGCTGCCTCAACGATCGTCCTCAATTCTCGTTCAGCTTTCCCATTCTGCTCTGGGGTGTACGGGACAGAAGTTTGGTGAATGATACCATGTTCTTTAAGAAACGTCTGTAGTTCTGTATTTACGAATTCACGCCCATTATCCGAACGTAAAATCTTGATTTTATGTCCATACTGTCTTTCTGTCATTGTAATAAAATGTTTAATATTTTTCACAGTTTCAGATTTCTGCCTTAAGAAGAATACCTCCCTATAGTTTGACCAGTCATCTTTTAGGAGCAAGAAGTACCGTGAACCACCGATTGACTCCATCTCCATCGGTCCGCATACATCCATGTGTATCAGCTCTCCCGGTCGAGTTGACTTCTGTGTACTACTATCAAAAGAAAGCCTATGCTGTTTTCCCTCTAAACATGCCCGACAAGAATCAATCTGCTCTTCATATTTTACATTATTAATTTTTAAAATATCTTTAACATATTTAAAATTTTGATGGACCAGTCTTTCATGCCACTCTGTTAGAGAGATTAAAGCTACATTCTTTATAGATTTCAAATCAACTATAAATAGATTACCTTTTCTATAAGCTAATAATACAGTCTCATCATTATACATAAATTTACAGCCATCTTTTGTTAAAATCATTTTATAGTTACCTTTATCTATAGCGCTCACAACCGAAAATAAATTTACTCTTAAATCAGGCACATAAAGAACATTTAAAAGGACTGAAGGCTGGTTATTGCATGTTGTGAAATTTATTTGGCCTATTCCCTCGACATTTAATTTTCTTCCATCTCCTACTGTTATATATTTATCTTTCTCTGTTCTGTAATTTATAAAACATTCTTTCATATAGCACATATGTTCACTAGCTCCTGTATCTAAAATCCAATCTGTACTTACAAAATCTGTGTTGGATATGAAATCCGTATAAGAAATGAAAGCCCTGGCCTCAGCTTTGTCTTTATCACTATCTTTAAAATTTTTATCACTATTTTTATTTTTATTTAAACGCGCTCTACAGTTATTGTACACATGCCCTATCTTTCCACAATAATTACAGTTACGTGATCTGCAGTCTCTCTTGTAATGGCCATACTTTCCGCACTCAAAACACTTGATTTGGTCTATATTACTGTCACCTTTCTTGCTTTCTTGCTGTTTTCTTGCTTGCTGTTCTTGCTTCCTGTTACTTCTCTGAGCCAGCAGGGCCGATGTACCTATCATATCTTGTTCCACACCTCCTAGACGTATCTCCTCGATAAGTAGTCGCGCTGTTAGATTTTTCATATTCTGCTCTTTTTCCTGTACCGACTCCCAGGCCGAGATGAAGTGTTTGTATTCTTCTGGTAAACTCATAATTACTTTGGTGACTATCATCTGTTCCGATATTGATTCTCCTTGCAGTCTTAGTTGGTTGACTAAATCTTCTGTTTTTGCTATAAATGCTGCCATTGGACTTTCATATTTTAGATTGAAAAACTTCTGTTGGATGAGGTGAACTCCTACTTTAGATCTGGCTTCATAAATTGTATTAAGCTTTTCTCACATTTGGTATGCAGTTTTGCAGGGCAGTAAGTATGTAAGTACGCTCTCTTCTACTCGGGTAACAATTAATTCTTGTGCTTTTCGATCAGCTTCCATCTCTTTCCCTTCTTTAGCCTCTGTTATGATGGCATCATACCAGCCCTTGGATTTCAACATAATGGTAAGTTGAAACTTCCACGCCGACCAGTTGGAATTGCTTAAAACTATTGCCCCATCTCGCCGCTCCATGTCTATAGTGTGTGCTGCTCTGTATTACTGTATATTCTGCTGTACGTGATTGCCTCGAAAGTGAAACCACGCAAGTCGCCGCCTCCTCTGTCAAAGTGAATCCGCTTTTTGTAACGCGATCTTGATGAATCCGTGCCTGGGCCCATAACCTGTTCAGGTTATGGGTGGGCATGCGAAGGAAAACACTTCTATTTTAAGTATATCTTCTATATTGTTTTATTAATAAGTTCTTCTATTACACACACCGATCATCAGAGAGAAAAATTCCAAGGGTAATGTCAAACTCAAAAAACGTCAAAACTGACATCCGTCAAGTACGTTCTATATGACACTTAACTAAAATTAAGCGGGTTTTCATTACCCAAGACAACTAGGCTGTTTGTTCATTGATAACACAATATTATACTATAATGAAAACATACTACAAATACATATAAATAACATATATGCTACAATATATAATTATAAATATACATATATATATACATATAAACATAATTAAGAGAGATGTTTTTAAAATTCAGCTCAGGGCTTCAGCGTTGAAGCCAAAATGCTTTTTCAGTCTCAGTTTGAAGCTATCCGGTGACGGGGACTGACGAACTGATACTGGCAGATTATTCCAGAGCCTCACAGCGTGCACCGTAAACGATCTGCTATAAGTACGAGTTGTATGTGGTGGCATAGTAAGAGCGGAGTTAAGGCCAGAGCGCAAACGATTGCCGTTGATGTCGGCTTTTAGTTGAAAACTTTCCCGTAGATATGAGGGAGCCAAAGATGAGTGGAGGACATTAAATAGGAGGGAAAGAACATGCAAGTCCCTGCGCAAGCGGATGGGGAGCCAGTTTAATCTTGATCGAAACTCCGAAATGTGGTCAAACTTGCGCAGCCCGAAGACAAACCGAATGCACACGTTCTGGAGTCTCTCAAGCTTGTTTACCAATTCCTCAGTGGCATCGAGGAAGACAATGTCGGCGTAATCAATTAGAGGAAGCAACAGTGACCTAGCGAGTAAACCCCTCGTCTCCAGGGGAAGAAAACCCTGCAACCGGCGTAGTGAATGAAGGGAGCCGAATATCTTACGGCTCACTTCATTTATATGTGGAGCCCAAGACAGGGTCTCATCCATAGTGACCCCCAAATTCTTGACAGTTCGAGAAAGAGGAATTGCTAATTTGTTGAAAAGTATTTGGGGAACCACCATAGCCTTCAACCTAGAGACGAAGGACTGACCACCAATCACAATGGCTTGAGATTTTGCCGCATTTACACCCAGACCGAATTCGCGAGACCACTGAGAAATTGTAACAAGGTCGCGGTTGATTTGATCAAATGCAAGTTTTATGTTATCCAAAGTGGCCGATGCATAAATTTGCAAGTCGTCTGCGTACAAGTGAAAAGAGGAAGTAAGAGAAGAGGAAATACTATTTATAAATATAGGAAATAAAATAGGGGACAAGACACCACCTTGTGGGACACCGGAGGCCAGGTCACACCAGTCGGAGTGCCTGTCACCGATTCTCACAAGTGCTATTCTTCTAATACCACAGACAAGCAAAGACATTCCTTTGAAATTATACATCATCATTATCATACTCGGGACTGAGCTAATAACTATATATCAACTTATTGCGAACAATGCCAAAATTCAATAGTGCACCTAGAAGATGAAAGTTAATTAAATTTTCCATCACTCTTAGCCGACTGAGCAGTCATCATCTCTCGTTACCATAACGATTAATTTTCTATCGTAAGGTATTTGATTTCAACAAAACAATCAAAATCATTGATTATGCATTGAATTATGACCAGTATCCTCACACAAAGGTTAATATTATTTTGAATTTAGAAATAATGTGTTAGGTATTCCATATTAGATGTAAAGATAAGCTTTATTATCAATAGCACTATACAGTTCTTTCAACATCTTTACCCTTTAGGCAATAGAAGTTAGCTCCTTGGGCAAAAGATCAAAACACGTTAATAGTTTAAGTTATTTAGTGCAATCTTTATAACAGGCTATTGCAAAACCTAAGTTCCATAATGAGTTAGGTACACTTTAAGAACAGCAAGGATGTTTCTAGCCCCTTTAGGCAAAACACTTAGAAATTATTGTTGTCCTTATCTTCCGAGGACCCCAGGTGTTAAGGTTGGTAAGAAAGTAAGTAAATATTAGACCTCATTCTAGCGGAATACGTGATGTTGTTGCGTATTTAAAATATTAGCTATAGCGACCTGTTATCGTCGCATCTTCGTTACATTCATGTTATCAATTAATTAAAGTTACTTTACTAGTAACTAACTGTAATTAAGTTACAGGGAATCATTCAAAGTCATTAGGCCCCGAAGGCTATACTAGACTAAGAGTGTCTTATTATCACGCTTCCATAGCAATATTATCAAAGTACCTAATCAATATTGATCATTATCATCACTTCTCACTGGGGAGACTGTATCTCCGCAAACAGACTCAGAGCTAGAAGAGCAAATGTAATTCAGATTTAGGTAATTGATTTAGTTTACATAACATACTGTGTTTTATGCATTTGTATTCCACAACCAAAGCTCTTTGAGAGTAATTCAGTAATTTGGTGCTAGAGTGAACACGAAACGCCAACGACTCCGATCGGCAACGCTAGGCCCTATTAAGGTTATTTCTATCGAAACAGTAACATTACAAATTCCAGAAACCCTGCTGTCAAACAGCGTTCTCATTTCCTTAAGCCTTCTTCTCTAAAGTTATTTCAGAGGCTGCATCAATACCAACCTTACTGGCTAATCAACAATTTTACTAAAAACTATTTCAACCATATTTAAATAGACATATTAGCAAACCAGGCAAACTTGGCAAACCTGTTTGGCCCAGAAAGCCAACATAGGTGTATTCCAAATGAAGATTAGATTCCAAAGTCAGCACATGGCAGCTCCACCAAGCTGTTTCGGAAACAGCATCCAGTACCAGGCCCCCACAGGCAGCACTGTCTAGCCTAGAAGGCAACTGTTTTAAGCCCCGGAGGAGATTGTGCAATTTTCCGAAGCAAAAGTTCAAAGTGTTATTATAAAGTATCAGCACTCTTGAACTCACAAATAATATAATAATCCTTCGAAAACAAGTATCTGGTCATAGGCCCCGTGGGCAATGACTGAGCAAGGGTAATAGTATGATTATAAGCCCCGTAGGCACGTTTATTCATTTTAGTGCAATGATAAACCTTTTTTTTGTGACTGCCACATTGCCAGATTTACATATCTAACTTTTAACTTTCTTCTTATACAGATTTTAAAGAGTAATGAGTGAAATAAAATGTTCTTTATACTTCTTATACTCAGGCAAGTACTGTGTACTCCATAGGCAAATGATGTGTGCCGCGAAGGCAGATGTGCGCTCCAAAGGCAGGTATGCGCCCCGTAGGCCAACCGTGCGCCCTGTAGGCAGGTGTGCGCCCCGTGGGCAAATAATTTGTATGATTCATAGGAAAATGATAATGTCCTGAGAACAACAGTTAAGCGCCCCGAAGGTAATTTTATACAGCGCCGAAGGCAAAAATTATACAGCCACAAAGGCAAAACTTATACAGCTGCGAAGGCAAAATTATACTGCCGCGAAGGCAAAGTTATACAGCCGCGAAGGAAGTTTTACAGCCCTGAAGGCAAACATTATACAGCCCCGAAGACAATTGTGAATCTGTAGGCCCTTATGTGAGTTTGATGAGCCCCTGAGGCAAGTGTTAAGCCCCTATGGTATTTATTTCATGAGCCCCTGAGGCCATAATTTTGTAAGCCCCTAAGGCATTAATTTTATGAGCCCTGAGGCAATCATTTCGTTAGCCCCTGAGGCATTCATTTCATGAGCCCCTGAGGCAATAGTTTCGTAAGCTCCCTAAGGTATAAGTTTTGTGAGCTCCTGGGGCATTAATTTCGTGAGCCCCTGAGGCATGTAACGCAGGCCCCTGAGGCAAATATCTAAAGCACCTGGGGCAAGTATCGTAAACCCCTGAGGAAATGTGTCGTAAGCCCCTGCAGGCGGTGTATCGGAAGCCCCTGAAGCATGTAGCATAAGCCCCTGAGGCATGTGACGGAAGCCCCTAAGGCAAGTATCATAAGCCCCTGAGGCATGTGTCGGAAGCCCCTTAGGCATGTATGGTAAGCCCCTGAGGCATTTGTCGGAAGCTCGTGAAGTATGTAGCGTAAGCAACTGAGGCATGTATCGTAAGCTCCTGAGGCATACGTCGGAAGCCCCTGAGGCACGTAGCGTAAGCCACTGAGGCATATATGGTAAGCCCATGAGGCATTTGTCGTATGCCTCTGAGGCATGTAGTGAGGTCTTTGCAGTACGATGAGACCACGAAGTCAACAGAAGCAGGCCCCGTAGGCGGTAGTTCCAGGTCCAATAGTGATCTTTTGACGCCATGTGTTATGTTGTGTCGTAAGCCCCATAGGCAGTGTGGAGGTAGTGGTAAGATGCCACTTAGGAAGTGTCATCACGCCCCACAGGCAGTGGCGTCAGCGTCCTTGAACAGTAGCCTCAGTCTGATAAGGCATCGTGACAAGCCCCGGAGGCAGAATCACAACAATAGACTGCAACATAAAACAAAGAAAATAATAGTAGTGATACTATACAACTCACCCTGTCTGATTCAATCTTTTAATCCTGTGAATTTGTGGCAGACTACTAACTCTCTATTTACTCTTAGTAAATTTGTTATCATTAATCATCACCAATGTCACAGTAGGTATTAAATTAAACTGAGCAAAGAACAAATATTGTAGATCAGAGAAGATTGATAAGTTGTGTTATTAGATATTTCTTATTATTGTGAAAATATTTTAGAATTAAAATATATCAAATCTCATACATCGAACAACTTTACTCATGTTCCCAAAATACATCACATTACATTCAGTTTCCTCAATATTAATAAATAATTAATTTCTGAATATTCATTTATTATTATCAACCTTTATACTTGATATAATAAACAAATAACACACACAGGTTCAGGTGTTAATTCAGTATAGTCTAGTCAATCTACGAGGGCTTGTATGGAAAAATTAGATTAATTGACATTGAGTGATAGTTTAGAATTATATCACATAAACCACTGAACATTTAAAATTCACGATAATCCCAGATTTTTTGTTGATAATTATTGAGTAATTAGGCAAAATTGCAATTACATTAAATTTAAGTGTGAACATAAAATGAACAACAAGAGATTTTTTACATGAGACCTTCTTTTAGGATGTTTTACTAATAGCAACAATAATCCCTAATCAACATCAACATATTGGGCGAATGTTAAATATAGTACGTAAAATCAAGTATAACTCCAAAACAATTATATCACAATTATTGATATTTTGTTACAGTATGTACAAAGTTACTAACAATAACCATGTAAATTATCTCCAAGGTGACTTAAATACTTTTTTTTTTAATTCACTTTTATTTGATTTGTACCCTCGTGCACTAAAGACACATTGGATTTTTTTTTAATCCTAAGAGTAAGATGATTAATTGTACTTAAATAAGAAAAATCTCCGATGAATTTGAAATCATTTAACAATGATTAAATAAAACATTATTCGCGAGCGGGGCAGGAGAGAACGTTTGCGCGCGGTACGCGGCGGGCGGCGGCGCCTGCTTCTGTTACTTGCTTGATACCGGGTAGATCGATGGTAGGTAGGTAGGTAGGTATCACTATTGAAACGAGGTGTTTAAACCTATTGTAATTTGTAGGTACATAATAACGTGTAACTAACAGCCTTTCTAAAAATAAAAGCACATGAGCCGTAAAAGAAACGGAACAACTTTTCCAAACAGTCAATTTCAGGATACGAAAAAATACGATGTCCAATTAGAATGAAAAGTTAGTATGGTATGGAGATGCCGATTTTTTTTTTCATTTCACCAAAAATTTTTATTTGGTAAAGTTGTTCAGTTTCCTCGACTAATCGGTCATGTCCTTTCATTTTTCGCCTGATACCAATAGGTATGGCAATAAATTATCTCTTCGAAGCTCACTAAAGAACAATGTGCAAAATTGTCCCAGTGTTGTAGCATCATAAGCTATGTACGGGTTGATGAGTAACTGAATATGTACGTGAAAAATGACTGAATGAATGAATGAATTAATTTATTAATGTGGGATTTATGAAATAGAGACTGAAAGGCTAAACTACATTTGCCGTGTCAAACCTATATCTTGCAAATACACATCATGTATCACGTATGAGCTTGAGCTCACCTCTATTGAAAACTGTAGTTGATATAGTAGTATACCCTACTTTCCTGTTTGCTTGCAAGGCTTTAGGCTTGCTTGAAAATGTTGAGTACTGGCATACATGATTGGGTGGGGCCACATTGTGTCACTCACCACGTATGATACGTGAGCTGTTCACTATCATGTTGGTGTTTTGACAAGTGTCTGATCCGCTAAGCCTGTGGCATGCATTTAAAGAACACCTATCAGAAGATTTTAAACGACGAATCGAAATGCAGGTAGAAGGTGATATACACTATTTAACAGATGAAGTGTTCAACAAATGTTAGATAGAAATTGAAGAAGAGTGTTTGGGTTTATACGGGCTTTCCTTAAAAGAATACGGCTTACCACAATCAAGAAGGCCTCTAGCATTAGAAAATAGAGAATTGGTTTAAGAAACCAGCAATGATGTGATGGCTTTAGAGAGGTTAGTCAGGAATAACTGTGATTAATTGACAGACGAACAAAAGTCAGTATACGAAGAAATAGTAAAAAGTGCATATACAAGCGAGGGCCAATTTGGATGCTCCAGGAGGAACCGGCAAAACCTAACTATTAAATTTGATTTTGGCAAAAATACGTGTTACACGTTATATTGCCTTAGCTGTGGCATCTTCAGGGATTACCGCAACACTATTGCAAGGTGGTCAGACCGCGCACTCTACCTTAAAGTTGCCACTCAACTTAAAAAATGTAGAAACGTCATTGATTTGCCATTATTTAATATTTCAAAACAGAGCAAATTTGCAGAAGTGTTAAAAAAACAAAAACAATTGTCTGGGAAAATACTGAATAAATGTTTTGTTGTATAAAATTATGTATAAGATACACTACACACAATTGTGTCCCAAAATATTAATAAATGTCGTTTCAATCACTCATATCTACAAAAAATACGTAAGTTTATAATATAGAAATATTATTTCGTCATTCCCACATTAATTAATTAATTCATTCAGTCATTTTAGGAACCCATCAACCCCTACATAGCGTATGATGCTACAACACTGGGCCCAAAGCCCATACATTTTTGCACATTGTTCTTTACAGAGAGTTTTAAGTCCTTTACTACCAACTCTAACTGTATCATCGTTTAAGGGTTTTTATACCGCTACCCTATCCGCTATCTCTTTTTCCCGTGCGCAACTTATAGCTCCGTCACGCTCTCACACTGACCATGCTTTCCGCGGCAACATCGCGGCAAGTTCAAGCGCGGGCACTTGTTGGTGTTCCGATAAATTTATTTTTATGCCTTTTTGCAGAACTTTTGTCACTTAGACAAGAGATTATAATAATTTACTGTAAAGAAAGTAAGTTACATGGCACAGTCAAGAAAATATTTCGTGTGTCTTTATTGCTCGATAGGTAAATCTTAAAATAACACTTTTTACATAGGTTCTAAGAGAGTCACCTGGGTGCAAATTTTACACAGGCTTTAGGTTTTCATTTAACTAGTATAAAGATAAAAATCCCCGTCTGCACTATTTTCTAAGTATAATTTTTCATACAGTAAAAGAAAAATCATCGTATTGTTAAGAATTCTACGTCTTGAGCAAGAGATTACATTAGTAACATAATAATAAGATATCTAATGTTATAAATGTAGATTATCACTGAAAGTCCATTTAATGTTTAGCAGATATTAGTAAAAACGCAACTTTAGGTATTCCTCAAATCTAAAAACCCACACAACTACTTAATTGCCACGAATAGTTAATAAAATAACAATACCTATTATTTTTTTCAAACCAATTTATCCATGTGTCTTTAATGTAATACCAATTCTTTTATTTCCCGGACTAGTAAGGTTTTCTCCCATATTTCTTATCCATTTGCAATAAAAGTGAAATTAGAACAAACTTGCATACCTAATTCTGGCAAAGTTTCTACCTTTCTCTAAAAGATATTTTTCCTTAGGAAACATTCACAACATCCTTGTTTAGTGATAGGTTTCATATGGTATATTTAATGAAATAATTAATTTATTCAACTCCGATAAGTCTTTGTAGGTGAAATTCAATTATTTGTTATTCTGATAACAATTTAAATTGATCACTACTGTTATAACACGTTGACAACATATTTTTTATTTTATTATAAGATGGGTTAACTATTGACCTCAATCTTGACCATAAATATCAAAGATGAGGTCGACGATGGAGCGAGTTAACCCAGAAAATGCCTATACAGGCACTGGTACTCCCACGCACCGACGGAACACAGCAAGCTGCTTGGCGTCGGACTTCGGTAGGAGGGTGGCCGCGAACCAGACGGCTCTTTACAGTGTTACGTTACCTACCCAGGCAAACTATGAAATCAATAAAACAAGTAGTTTTTTAAGCGACAACATCTAATTCAAAAAAATAATCAAAAAGGTTTAGTACTAAGGTAAGTATAATCACTAACAAGGTAAATATAATTTCTATCTAGGTAAGTACTATTTTTATTAAAACTAATGAATAGGTCCTTTATCTAAAAGTCACTTTAGTCGCACTGGCCTTAGGTTACCGCACTACACTCTCCTGTGTAGATTCAGATCCGCGACGGGTTCGAAGAGGTGACTTTGGCAGTAGTAGGATGCTTCAGCTCTGCAGTGCGATTCTCTAAGCGCAAACATCGTTACAGCCTTGATCGCAGTGGCTGTTACAGCGGTGAATACACGTTTCGTATTCTACTTCATAACATTTTCAACGCTGCCGACACTAGCGCCGCATGGCTGCAGACGGCGTGATATGGAATCACTTATTTGACATTTCTTAAAGGAAATCGGTATTCTCTAAGCAAAACAGCCTCCACTTCAGCCACAGCCTCGGCGTACGCCTACGATTTTTAATGTCAAACTCAAAAGCTTCTATTTCGTGGCTGTTGGCAAGGCTTTTTAATTTATTTTAGTGGAATTCGAAGTGCTAATATCGGATTAAATTATAAATATGTAAGTACACACCTTTTTTTTATATTGTGAACCTAAAACTTAGTAAATTACTTAAAAAGTTGTGGCCTATAAACAGATGTTATGTTAATATTTTTATTTGATTAATGTGTTAAATTTAAAACTTATTATATTTCAGATCGATGATTGTGACCTTAATATATTACATGGAGATGCTACATTCAGTGACACCACACACGACAGTTTTGTTTTTAATAACACAGCCATAAAACATTACCTAGAACAATTACTTAAACAGCAGAGGAGAGAGCATGTTTGTTTGGTTTGGAAAATATTTAACAGTGTTAATCTCGAGCCTAGTTCACCAGAGGATTACTACAATTCACTGCACGCCACAACAATAAAGTGTCGAAAGGACAATTGGAATTTTGAAGGGCAGTGCAGATGCCTTCTAGTCCACTAAGATCTGCAATATGACCCAGATATGGTGTCTAAAATAGCCGTTGCTTACTGTGTGTTGCATAATATATGTAATCGTGCTGGATTACCAATCTTAGAATTATCCAATAACTTACAAGAAAAAGAAAATCCCATCCATCATATTGGAACAAACCCATTATGCTTTAATTTGATTGTTTGTTTATGTTCTAGTTAATAATGTGTGTTTTTCATTAAAAAAAATGCTGGATTAGCATTTAAATTTTTTTGGGTCAGTGAAAATAAATAAAGAACATCAAACTAAATTGCTTTTATTTTTTGCCTTCTAAAATTAAGTACTTAATTACAATTATTTTCTCTTAATTAATTATATTTATTTAATTTAGGACATATACCTACACCTACAGTCGTAATATTGCAAACATAATATTTTAAGAAATATAGATATTAAAAGACCTGAAGGTTCTTAGTTTAACAGAAAAAAATGTAGTATAAATTCCACAAAATCGAGCAGTCTCAAATAAAATAGTAACAAACCTTAGTTTCTGAGAAATGTTAATACAATAACCTTGATTTTACGAGTTTTCAAAAGTATTAATTGAAAATTGGAATCAATGTCCCTTAATATTTTATTATATAGGGACTCGTCTGAAAAAAGTGCAAGAGCAAATTATTAATAATTATAATGCTCAAGCTCATGTAGGCCCATACTAGGAGAACTTTGCTCTTTGTGTGACATGGATAAACACAAACAATCTGGAACCACTGTACTAATAAACAGGTCAACGTCGTACAGCAGATTGTAGAATGGCTTCAACTATCTGTTGTGCGACGTTGCCTACTGCGTTTGTGAAGTTCTCTAGCGCTTCCACCATCATGCGGTAGCCCTGCGCATACGTTTCTTGCGACCGTGCAATGGCAAGCTCCGCATCGGCACGGCATTTTCAACGGCGATAAATCGTTTTATTAAGCTCGCCATTTCGGAGCAGCCGGCGTTGCGATGGCGGAGACGGTCGCAGCAGACGTCGCCGGGCCGCAGACATTCCTCCCTGGGTACGCGCGCCTCGAAGCACGCGGCGTCGCTGCGGGGACCCACCACTTGCTCTGTGACGGCAGTGAGCGGTGCCCGCGCTGGGTCGGTGTCTCCACTAATATGAGGCGCCGCGCACTTCCACCACCCCTTGCTCCATCCATGCGAGCTGTAAATTCAACGGCAGTTAGTTATAGTAAAACATTACTTACTATTAGTAAAACCATTAATATAATTATTAACCACTAGCTTTCCATCCGCAGCTCCGCCCGCGTGAACTACAGGTTATATCGTGCCCAATTGTGGGATAAAATGTAGCCTATGTCCTTTCCCAGGCTCTAAACTATAAATGCACCAAATTTCATCAAAATCGGTTCAGTAGTTTAGGCGTGAAAGACGGAGAGACTGACAGATAGACAGACAGAGTTACTTTCGCATTTATAATATTAGTAAGGATTAATTATTTTATTCAGTAATATCTTTTTTGTCGTTAGTAAAGAATTTAACATGTAGGTAAGTACATAACTACTGGGAATGGATTAATAGAAAGGTGCCTATCACCTGTAGCAAAGGTTAGGCCACCAGCGATAATTATAATTCATTGTTCTAGCTCTGTGAGCTCCACCACCTCAGCATCGACCCAACCACCTGTCCTCTGCCATGTTGGCCTTCCTTTTAACTGTAGCCTTTTTATCCTTCCAATACTACACACAACTAAAAAAAGATCTTACTTCACTGAACTAGATACAAACGTCTTCACACAAAATTAAAAGTTATATACTTAAATATGTGCAATGTGCATTACATACCTTTGCCCACTGCTTCCAATCATTAACACACCCGTTGCCATCACTATTCAATACTAGAGCGACTTATTCCTATACATTTCGCATCCGGGTCCTAGCATTGGCTGTACAGGCATGCCCAGTGGCAACATATGATCTCGTCTCCATCAGCCCAATCAATTTTTTGACTTGAGCTCTTGAGCTGTGGATGGTCCTGCATTACGAGCCACTGAAAATAAAGTTGATATTTATAAATTAGTACTACCCAAAAACCTTTTAACCCTCGGCATACCAGGTAAAAATTTGTAACATGCCATACAAGGTGGGGTCTGACATACCCTAACAAAATGGTCGCTGTAATCAGATAGGAATAGGGGTACTGAATTATTATTGTATATTTTTGAAATTCAACATAACCTGAGTAGCACTATATAAAAAAAAATGAAATAGATTAAATGGTTTGTTGAAAAAGGGAAGCGAAAATGCCATCTTCTGACTACTAATTAAGACTTGAAATCACCCTAAGAATTGATAATTACCAATTTTTATAATTAAACTGACCAAATTAAAAAAAATTGAACAACGATGATACATCTTTAAATTTTTACTTCAATCTCGAAGTAGGAGTTCTTTAATTCGCCATAATTGCATTTTGTATATGCTCAAATAACAACAATTCTAAACAAAAACGCATCTAGAGCCCTAAAAAACGCACGCACCACTAAACTAATGGTACTTGCCAGTGTAAGAACGTCGCAACTCCAGCTACTGAGAGCTTCAGATTCCGCGCACGAAAATTTTTGAAAATATATCGATTTTTCACCGCCTGGGGTTTATTAGACCCCACCTGGTATGCGGAGGGTTAAGTAATTGACTTGATAAATTGAATATAGGTACACACTGATTTTATTGACGAAAACATAAATAATTAGTAGATAATACTTACTTCTTCTTAGATTCAAAATACACTTCACGAAGTGTTCACTGTGTGATAGTCACAAAGGGTATAAACGTAAAACGATGATGGAAGATTGTAGAAAGCGTAAAAATTTCAAGTGGCTGGCGTGGGTTGAACCACAGTCCCATAAGTACTTAAGCATTCTTGGAACGGAGAGATTTTTCATCATTATTAAGTATTTGTTTACCAACAACTGTGTAACTTCGACCGCAAACGCAAGCACAAAGTTAGGTTAGGTTTTTTTTTAAAATTGTATCGTTGTGCCTTTATTTTAAAGTAGTAAATTATTGATATTATACATTCAAGCAATTACTACATATCTCTTAATATAAAATGTGTACTTAATGTATTTTTTAATACGAGGAAATAGCCAAAATCTACTAGTCGAGAAATTATAGACTGTAAAAATAATATTCGTCACCGCTCTAGCACAGCCTTGCCAACAGCCGTGAGTTCCCGCAGCCGAGAGATCGACGACGAGCAAGTAGAGCTTAGAGAATACTGTGGTATGCAGACCTTCACAGAGGATCGGGCATAACGCAACTTCTTTCTCATTCGATCATTTCGAAGAAGATAATTCGAATATCAATTTCAAAGGTTTGAAATGGTATTCGATGTCAAGATTCGAAATGATTGAAGATCTGGTCTTGCGCCATTCATTGTTTGATCGTGGCGGATTGAATATTTGTTCTTAGCGGATTAATAATCTTAGCCCGCGATATAATTGTATGCGATGATAGGCGTGCAATAGCACTATTTAAAAATAAAAAGTATCTGTGTTACAATTGTGATTTTTGTAAATGAAGTAAAAGTTTAGATAACGAAGAAACATCTATTCTTAATTATAACCAAGCTATCACAAGGAATCCAGCTGCTGTTTTATTACTGCCCCCTAGAAGATATCTTGCAAGTGGTGTCAGGCGCTTAATGATCCCAGGATTACAAGCTAAGTAAACCTAAAATTTTTATTTTATTAATTAAAAATTAAACTATTTTAATATGGATGTGTCGACCAAGTTTTGTGGCACTAATGACTCCATTGAAGAGTTTCTAGCCCAGTTTGAGGCACAGGCCATCCTTAAGAAACTCGAGGACGAACACAAATTAATTATAATACAGTCTGTACTAGCAGGTCCGGCCTTATCCTTTTATAAAACAATTATATCTCAATGCAAGACCTTTGCCGACCTGAAGAATTTGCTATTAGAGGAATTTCAATCTTCAGTTAATTTCCAAGAAAAATTTTACAACCGACAACAACTTAATGACGAGAATTTACTTGAATATTTCTATGCCTTACAAGAATTGGCAACAAAAGCGAAAATTCCAGATGATATTTTTATTAGACAGTTTATTAAGACCACACGTCCATTCTTTAAATCCAAGCTTGCCACATCACTACATAGTGACAAAAATAAATTGAAGGAACTGATTAAGCAGATGACGGAGCTATATGTTAAAACACCAGAAAAGCAGCTGAATATAAGTTTAAATAATGGCAATAATACAGTTCATTGCCACTGCAACCCTTCTGGAGACTCGACGTCGCGTTCGCCGTTTTTTACTCCGGGTCGGGAACCACGCCGTGCGGAAACGCATCAGACCCCAGAATCGGAGGCAGGGACCTCCTCTGGAGGACCTTCACCAGGCGCAGAGCGTGTTGACCACAGCACGCCTAACTGGCGCCAGCGGCCGGGTGGCAATGGTTCGCCAGCCCCACGAGGAAGATACAACTTCCGCCCAAGGCAAGCGCGGAACCAAGCAGGAAGCGACTCGGGAAACGCCAGGCGGCTCCGCTAAGGGGAACGGTAGAAGAGCCGTCTACACCATCCTCAGTTCCCCAACAAGAAGAAGTATTGGTTTGTAACCAGAACCACATTTCTCCAAACGGTTCAACCGATGAAGAGGACATTAAGAAGAAGCTATTTGGTTACAAGAGCAAACCTTTGGTTATTTTACAATTGAATGATCCGGCCAAACGTAAGGTGGTAGCTCTCATAGACACTGGTGCCGCTGTTTCGTGTATTTCAGCATCTATGTGCCATATTTTAAATATTCCATTAAAATCTGCGCCACCAATGTCTCTTAGAGCAATTAATAATCAATTGATTCAGGTTGCAGGTTACATAGAAACACCAATATTACTTCCTGGAGGATTAGAAGTTACTTTTCGTGGAATGGCAGTATTAATTCCTTCCTGTCCATTGATTCTTGGACAAAATTTTCTTAATGAATTTAAAGCTTGTGTTGATTTTAATAATCAATGTTTGAGCCTACAGGGAGCTTCTATTCCTTTTATAACCAAACATGATGAAAAAACTTCATTAGACGCGATTTATAGCGAAAAGTTACATAATAACGACTATGTTTATTTTTCAGAAGCGATGGATTGTAATTTGGGTGTCGATGTTTTTCAAAGTACCACTGAAGGTTCTTTTATAATTAATGAAGAATTAATTGATAGTCAGAGGATGACATTGCATGACTTGTTAATAAAATACAAAGATCGATTTGCCTTCGAGAATCACCAATTGGGCCGATGTAGTATCATTCCGGTCCACATTCAAACTAAAGATGAAGAACCTGTATTTTCAAGACCATATAGAGTGTCCCCAGTACAAAGAGACATAATTGAGTCACAAGTACAAGAAATGTTAAAACTTGGCATTATCTCGGAAAGCCAGAGTTCATATGCTTCTCCTGTCGTACTTGTCAAAAAACCAGACGGAACATGGAGGTTTTGTGTTGACTATCGACGTCTAAATAAAAATATTATAACGGATTCGTACCCAATACCAGTGATTGACGACATAATTAATTATCTATCTGGAGCTAAGTATTTCGCTGAGCTGGACCTCAACAGCGGGTACTGGCAATCTGTCATCAGTTCAGGAAAAGAGAAGACCGCATTTATTACGAGTTCCGGTTTATGTGAGTTCAATGTGGTACCCTTTGGCTTGCGTACAAGTCAAGATGTATTTCAGCGCATGATGGACAAGATCATAGGCGATATGAGGTATAAGAATGCTATTGTCTATGTGGACAACGTAGTCCTGTATGCTAAAAGTTTTTCAGAATTTTTAGAGGTTTTACAAAAATTATTTGAGCGACTACGGAACGCTAATATCACTCTTAAGCCTTCAAAATGTAAGTTTGCTTTTACAGAATTATCAATTTTAGGTTATTTTATTTCGGGCAATGGATTTAAACCCGACCCAAGGAAAACCCAAGCCATTAAAGAGGTAAAGCCACCAACCACTTTCAAGGAAATAAAGAAAGTACTTGGTTTATTCTCGTATTATAGAAAATTTGTGGAGAATTTCGCTAAGATTGCACAGCCACTCACTTCTCTACTGAAGAAAAATACAAAGTTTATTTGGCAGGAGCAACAACAGCAGGCATTTGAACTTCTAAAGGACAAGCTGTGTAATCCACCTATTTTATCTTATTTCAGCAGTGATCCCAAGGTGACCACCCGGTTATACATTGATGCCTCTGATTTGGCATTAGGTGCATATTTGGCTCAAGGATATGATGTTATGAGACCGATAGCCTATGCATCACGAAGACTTTCAGACCCTGAAACCCGTTATACAACCACTGAGAAGGAATGTCTGGGTTTGATATGGGCCTTGAATTATTTTCGTCAATATTTATTTGGTCTTCGATTCCAGGTTGTCACTGATCATAAAGCATTATGTTGGTTAACCACAAAAAAGGATACTACTAGTAGACTGGCCAGATGGGCATTAGCCATCCAGGAATGGGATTTCGAAGTTGTACACTGCCCGGGACGTGAAAATGTGGTGGCAGATTTCTTAAGCCGAAATCCATTGGAAAAGGAAAGATCTATCACTTCAGAGGTTCAGGCTGTCCCTGAGGATTTAGAGATTTTTCCATGTGATGTATCCATGCATATGAACGCTCAAGAAAGTGATGAATTTTGCATTAATATTAGAGCTAAAATAAATAATGGTAATAGCTCTTCCTATAAATCATATATTATGATTAATAATCTTATTTACAGAGTGGATAAATGCCATGGTCAAGAAAGGAAAAGACTTGTATTGGCACGTGAATTATTTTCAAATGTGATGGAAAAATTGCATGACGACCCTTATTTAGGAGGTCACTTAGGCCTCACAAAAACATTTGAAAAATTTAAAAATAAGTATTTCATGTCTGGAGCTTTGAAAAGTATAGAGAGGTATGTAAAATCTTGTTTAATTTGTCAAGAGCGGGCAACTACGAAAACAAGAATGGAACTTCACCCTATTGAAGTGAAAAATATTTTAGAAAGAGTGGGAGTGGATATTCTGGGTCCGTTCAAAAGATCCTATAGAGGTAATGAGTATATAATTGTGGCAGTTGAGTTCCTGTCTAAATATGCTATCTGTAAAGCGGTACCAAGAGTGAATGCTGATGTGATATGCAATTTTCTTATTGAGGAAATTTTTTGCAGATTAGGAGCAGTTCAGACGATATTAACTGACAGAGGAACTGTCTTTACCGCTCATGCTGTGAAGGAAACGGTGGAATCTTTTGGTGCTAAATTAACCCATACTACTTCTTTTCACCCACAGACCAATGGGTTAGTGGAACGCTTCAACAGGACTATCACTGACATGTTAGCAAAGTATTGTTCACCAAATCAACGTGACTGGTGTGCGGTTGTTCCATTGGTGGTACACGCTTACAATACGAGCAAGCAGAGCTCCACTGGCATGTCACCTTATCTCTTATTACATGCAAGAGAAGATTCTACGCAAGAAGAAAGAACTTTGAATATAAATTGCACTGGATTGTTGGGAAATATGTCTCAAAGGCAAGAATTCTCTAAGATGCTTATTCGTAAAGCTGTAAATAATATAAAGAAGGCACAAGTGAGGCAAATAAGGAACTACAATAAAAGGATTAAACCAATTTTATTTAATGAAGGGGACAAAGTATTAATTTTTGTACCAAGGAGAGTTACAGGAAGATCTGTCAAATTAATGCGGTTCTTCCAGGGTCCTTTTCGTGTCGTCAGAAGAATTTCAAGATATTCTTATGTGGTGAAGAGATTCTCATCGGCACTTCAATTTGTGGTCCATCCTAATCGTATGAAACGATTGGTCTTGAGACAATGACGCATGTTTTTTCTTCATGTTTTTGTTCTGCGTTGTGTAGAATATTTTTTCCATGATATTGTGTTAATATTCTTTTATGTTTCAGATCTTGATTAATATTATGACGTAAGTTTGTTGTGATAAAGAAAGAGGTCACAGACTCCATATTTTGGTTTATGGTAATGTTTTTCTTTTTTCATTGGGGTTTGTGATTGATTCATTCATCAATCTTTCTGGCATAAAAGGGGCGGTGTACGCCAATGCCAATTAATTTACCTTTGCCTAAATTAAAAAAAAAATGGTTATTTGTTGATGGCATTCTAGACGTCAGTCATGTCACTGTCATGTCATAGCAAAAATTTTCTTTGTATAATTTTTTCTAAATTTTTATCTTTTTTAGCAGGTAATGTTAATAAAAAACATCCCTGGGCTGTTAGTTAGTTTTTTTTTATGTTAGAGTATTAATCGTTATGTGAATTCTGTTCGTAGTGAAATGAAGACAACGATGGTTTGTGAATGGAAGAATGCGGGAAGTCTCCGGCTCGGTTCTGCCTTCGCTTATGTTGGCGAATATGATGGGCGTCCGAAGCTGAGCATCCCAACCTCTTCCATCGTTAGCTGAGGCCCGCGCCGTGCAGCAGCAAGTTATAAGCCGTATCAAGACGCTGGTCATCATCATATTAAATGGGGTAATCATATTAAATGGGGAAATTCCCTCTCAGAACATTATAAACTGGACTTTGGGGTAAGACAGGGTGGCGTAACTTCCACGAGTCTTTTTAATATCTACGTGAATGGACTGATCGAAGAACTCAGCAGCATGAGGGTGGGTTGTCACATAGGGGGCGAATGTGTTAACAATCTAAGCTATGCAGATGACATGGTGCTGCTGAGTCCTTCGATTGCCGGTCTGACCAAACTCCTAAAAATATGTGAAAGATATGCAAACGAGCAAAATCTTAAATGTAATGTTCAAAAATCAGAAATATTGGTATTCAAAGCGAATAATATAACTAATCCTGCTCCATGTATTAACTTGTGTGGTACACCGTTAAAAGTTGTGACTAAGTTTAAATATTTAGGACATATACTCACGGACAAGCTAAAAGACGATGATGACCTGGAGCGTCAGAGGCGTTCAATTGCTATTAAGAGTAACATGCTTGCTAGGAGATTCGCGCAGTGCTCAGCACAAGCGAAGGTAACCCTGTTTCAGGCATACTGCCAGGCGTTCTACAACAGCCAGCTGTGGTGGAACTACACACAAAAGGTAATGAACTCTGTGCGCGTACAATATAATAACGCTTTTAGATCTATGCTGAAACTGCCCTGGCGGTGTAGTGCGTCTGGCATGTTTGCTGGTAACAGGGAAAATGATTTCTTTGCCCTGATTCGTAGGTTGAGGCACTCATTTAATATGCGATTACTCAACAGTAATAATGAAATCATAAAAGCCACCTTTATGACGGTGTATTGCCACACAAAAGCCTTCAGCTGCCTAGTAAATAATAATAATAATAAAATCTGCAAAATGCCAAAATCTAAACTGTCTGTACCTCACTCAAAGATTGTAATTAAAAGTTGTACTTAATATAATTTACATTAATTAATTTTGTAAAAAAAAAAAAAAATTTGAAAATTTAATTTTGTTAATTTTGTTACCTACCTTTTATGACCTAAGTACCTAAGTAGTATAAAATACTTTTGACATTTTTATTTTTTTGACATTTTATTTTATTCATTTAACTTAATTTATGTAAGTTGTAGAAATGAATGTAAAATGTGAAATATGGGACCTGTGCCTGAAATAAATGAATTTTATTTATTTATTTATTTTAAATACCTATTTTATTTTTGTATTTTTTATTTTATTTAGCCTAATAAATTGAAATACTAAATAATACAGTACAACCCCCAGTTTGTACACATTTAAAACCAAACACTTAACCTATACCTGCATTTTACTACCGCCATATTATTAATTCTGAATATTTTCTAATTTACAATATAAATTTTCCTCCAATGTTTTTGCTCTCGTATGCCATAAAATTCAAAATGTAAATGCCTTTTATAAACACTTTATTTATTTTTCACTCAAACCTTAACACTTCTTTTTACCTTAGGAATTAAATTCAATACGTTTTTGTAGCCTATGTATTATTCTACCGCTTCGTCTATCTACCTATCAAATGTCATCCAAAACTACCAAACAAAGCACAAGATTGGATTTGTATTTGCTCATTTGAGACCTATGTTAATACAGTATTTCGTTTTTCTATCTATTAAATTTCATTCATTTTTTTTTGAAACGATGAGATCTGAGTAACTTATAAAATAATTTGCGTTGGCCGACTCACACTTGACTGTTTTTTTATAACTCCTGTTCAATTATATTAAGTGTTGAGATGTGAGTTTTTTTTTTAATAATTTGCGTTATCCGACTTACATTTGACTGTTTTTATATCTTATCTTATTACTGTGCTTCATCTATATACTAATGATGAAAGAAAACTCTCAATCGATTCAACAGCTCCGGTGCACATTCAATGCAAACAAACATACAAATAATTCAAATATTTCCTATTTATAACTTTAGTTTCGACATAAGACTACTACTTATTTCCCGTTTGGATAAGTTTCAAAACCTAAAATTTCCCATAGTCGGTTCAGCGTTTTTTTTTTTAAATAACCCTCAATCATTAATTTTACGTAACTCTAACAATCAATTTTAATTTTGCACGGGTAATCACTATGTGTTTTTAAAATTAAGTTTTACAATATTAATTATTTCTACATGTAAATTTTTCCCCAATAAAATCCCTGATTGTTTATCAATAACTTGAGCTATCATCTGCACACTCAAAGGTCCACATCAAAGCCCTCCCCTGTGTCGCGGGTCCTATGGATGGAACACACACAAAGACAGACACAAACACCTATGACCTGTACACGAACACATACTAACATACATAAGCTCACGCCTTTGTCCCATTTTAATAGACGAGACTACAGTTTGAAACTAACACGTGTTTTTATTTTTGTTTACACAAATATTCACCCCACCCGGGATCGAACCCAGAACCTGCCGCACAAGAGGCAATGTCACTACCACGCGACCAATCCGCCCGCCGTCCGTCTAAAATTGTTTAAGAGTTTTGACTAAGTGTTACTACAATACATTTACCTACCTACCTTAATTAATCTACTTAGACAGAAATGTTCATTTCTCCATTATTTTTTTAAATAGATTAGGTACCTATCACTAAGCCTTCCCACAAGTTAGTTCTCCAGAAAACAAACTCAGACAAAACAAATACTCAGACCCTAGAACAACAATTGTTATTTGCCGCAACAAAACCCCACCCTAAGAACTGAACCTAAGACAACTGCTCTTTAAACCACTAAAACAAATTGATTTTAAATAGTAATATTACCTAACTTGCTCTACACATTCTGACTGCTTATTAGATCTTCTTTTTTTTACATCTGATAAAAGGTACTATTATTTATTCTGTGATAAGAGTTGGAATTTTCTTCTAATAAATAAATATCTCTTTATCATTTATTTTGGTTCACCGTTTTGCTATTCTAAAAACCCGTACAATAATTTCTTAACTAAAAGTAAAATAATCCTGCTGAATTTTTATTCTAATATAAAATTAAATTGTAAACTACAAAATTTTACATAGGTGATCGAAGATCCAACTGAAATAAACTTTCTATTCTCACTCTTGCGCAAACATATGACACGAATTAAAATTTAATGAATAAATAATTTTTAAAAAATTATAATCATTTTCTTCAGACATGTTATTAATGTAGTGTGTTTTTAAACCATGAAACAACAACTCAAGCGACGGTCCAAACTTTAAACTTACTTCTATCTTTCATCGATATGTACCGAATAGAAGAAGAATACTTCAACAAATGAAATAAAATTCATTTACACAAGGACATCAAGCTCCAGGAAGAAAGAGTGGTTGTGAAGCACTCTCAGTCCTAATGACAATGTGCACTAATCTATCTGAACCCAATCACGACCAACGCGTGTTGATGATCAAATTAATTAATATGTCCTTTCTATAACTTGATGACTTTAATAGCGTAAAAGCCTAATATTCCATGAATTTAGCAACAACTCAAATTTTACACCGAGCACAAAAGCTGATTGTAATATTCCATGAATTTAGCAACAACTCAAATTTTACACCGAGCACAAAAGCTGATTGTCACACGGAGCATGTGGAGTGGATTTATCTTTCATTATTAAAACTTCAAAATTACTGACAAAAATTACCTTACACACTGTGCAATATAAAGCTGAACCAAACAAATACGGAAAGTACATGTAAAAACATTTACTTTAACTTATATTTTGAAGTTGTGTCAAAGTTCACCAGCGTAACAAGGAAAGTTTTCGAACTCGAAAGTTAGGAAATTATGACCATGAATTACTGTCAGCGAATTAGGTGACAGCTCCTAGCAGCCCAGAGGTATCTGTTCGTTATTTGTGTTCACTATTCTAGAAGCTATAGACTTACAAAGCAATTATAGATTTGTCTTGATTTTATGTTGAAATTGTTCTTCATTTGATTACTATTATAATTCATTAAAAGTAATTTATTTTTAACTGATATATGCGGAGTAGTTTCTCTTAATTTTAATAAAAAACTGACTTACTTTTGTACGGCATAATGTTGGGGGTATGAAATGTCAAACTAAAATATTTAATTAGTTACAAATTTTATTTATTTTAAACTCTACAATTAGTGATAACTGTTAATCTATTACTCTCGTGCAAAAACACTTTAGAATAATAATGACAATAGACTTAAAATTTGTTTTGATTAGTCTATAATTATCGTCAATAATTAAGTAAATTGGCTTAAATCAGTACTGACTAAATAAGAGCCACATAGGTCATTTTTAGTTAAGAGTTAAAAAGGTTTTAATAAAATTGTAAGAACTTATATTAAAATTTTTGTCGTGCCGCGTTATCAGGAAAGTAATTACCTCTTAATCTAAAATGACCCTTACATTACAGAGATCGCAATACGTGCCCGGAGCTTATGAATGTTGTGTAATACTGCTAGATAATACGACGATAATACAACAGGGCAATAACAAAGGCACATACCACATATTCCTAACTTAGTTAATTACAATTTGGTATACAAATGAGTCTCGTTTAACTTACTAAACTATCACACTATGTTATACGAAAACTAGTACGATAACTTGTTGTTGAAAAATCTAACGATCTGCTTAATCTATTTTGCAGGGACAGAGTATTATTATTACAACCAAAATGGCTAGTTAACTACATAACATTAATGATTCACTAAATGGAAGGTATTTTGTTTCATTTTTCGTAGCACAAATCATTAATCAGTTGATTAATTTTTCACATGTGTGACTCTTCTTCGCCATATATTATTTTCATCTTTATTCAGTTGGTTTGCACTCGGCCATGATTGCAACCGAAATATTCCAGCCGGGTTCTTTTTGCTGAAAAGGGACAACGAAAGTCTGTCCATTATAGTTCGGTTGAGTTTGTATTGGATTTCCGTTGCAGTCGAGTGCCCTGAAAAAAAACAAAATTAATTGGTTAAAATCTCACTAAAATTGTTTTCTGAAGAATACACTTTAATGGATAGTACTATGAGTTATTGTTGAGAAAAAGCAACAGATAATTGTGTAATTTTTATGTAAAAACATTATTTTCATTATCATCTTTCGAAAAGCTCGTAAAAATCATAACTATTTGGAAATATTAAAAATCATTAAAACTTTCTTATAATCTATCTTCAATATGCAAGTCAAAATATTTAAAAACAAAACAATGTATGAGCAAAGTTGAAAAAGAAAAAGAGAAATAAAATGAATTAATTTTTTATAACTATTATCATTTTAGTATGACTCTCTATAATTATGAAAATCAAATTCAAAAACACTAGTACGGAATTAATTTAAAAAATCTTATGACCCAAGACACTGTCAGTAAAAAATTAACACAAATATTAAGCTTACAATAATGGTTAAGGTTCCTTGCATGCGCGTGCAGCTTGCATATAAGACCCTGCACTGTACTATATATTATTTTACTCTGTATCATTCTGATTTGTATATAGTCCAGTATTAGGTTAAATATAGAAGCTGCGCGCGCAACGACATGAACCTTAGAATATAAAAGGAATACTTACATAAAATGCCGCAAATAATAGTTAGTACAATAATTGTTTTTACGGCCATAGTTAATATTTCCTCAACAACTGTTGAAAATTAATAATTATCCGCTGTATATATAGCCAATATTTACCTATTACTATTGTATGACGTGTTTTTACTTCATTGTTTTAAATTTGCCTACCATGATTAGAAATTTCCTGGATTAGTCATTAGTTTAGTTTGATAAGTATTTTACAATAACCTATGGTCAGGAGTCAAAGTTGATGGAACAAATAATATTTACACATTGAAGGGCTTAGTATCTAAGCTTAGGCCTAAATATAGTTAGTTAAGTTTTACACTTTCTATTTTAACTTCCGCTCATTTTCCATTAAGATTCGATTTACTACCATGAAGACCTAATTAATGATGCAGTGAAAATACTTTAGTAAAATATGGATTTAAAAACAGTTATAAAACTCACCTGAGCTGTACTGTGTCTCCACCAAGAAGTATCTGTAACTATTAACAATTTCAAAAGTTGATTTAGATAGATGTAAAAAATATATGTTAAGAAATATAAGCTTTCTTCGGGAACCATGCGATGATTTGTTTCTAATAACATTTTCTCTGATCAGAAAAAAATGAGTAATCCTATTGATAACGCCGGAAGTTAGAAGAGGTCAAGAGTCACGTTCTGCTGAAAAAATATACTCTTAATTGGCAAATTTCTAGGCATATGACCTAATTCTATTGTTGATCGGTATTTTGATAACCTCTGAGGCGTGAGTAATCTGTAACACATGCGTACTTATTGACAGGATGTGGTTATACCATGAAAACCACATTTTCCTCTGAAAATACCCATATGGATTAGAAATAGTTGTAGGCATGACTCAATGGGGTTTTGAGTCAAACGATAAGCCAAACTATGTTTCATAGAGGCTAAAAGTTTAAACAACATCGTGTACTTTTTAATCAATCTTAATTTATGTAATAATTAATATTTAAAATTATTATTATAATTTTATCTTAGTATCTTATGATTTGCACAACTTATTGGAAATGCTATTAAATTTTAGTACAGATTTGGAATTTTCTTATCACTAAGTAGTAAAAAAAACAATGCGCATGCTTATGTAAAGAAAAGTATTATTTATTTCACAGCTCAAAAGTTCACTTAAAACATAATCTTAATAGCTAACAATATCTCTTCTAAGACCTAGAAGGATTTTTACTGTTTTTTGACATGGACCAGTCACTGGTACTTCTTCTTAGCACAGTCACTTTACATAAAGAATCCACAGGTCCAAAAGTATCCTTCAGACAAAGTTTTTCTTGTTCCCAAATTTGTTTTCTTTTCTGGGGCGACACCTCTAGACTCCATGACTGACAACGGACTAAAGCTTCTGACTCTTGAGGTGAAATGTACTTGCGCATTTTCGTCGGCTAAATGAAAGACGTCTTTCCTTCGAAGATATTCAGTGACGAATAATCCCAATTTTTTGATACCATTTATTTATAGCAGCTCAGCGGGTGGTAATAAAGGGAAATTCCACCAATTTTCTGATGGTCAACAGACACCCACCTGTTAAACAAGTAGTTCACGTAAAGTGTATTGACAACTTGAGTGACATTCATATGCGAATTCACGTTTTACGACTTCGGAGAACGGATGTCACTAAAACTACTCCGTTAAGCTGTTTGCAAAAACAGTTTGACAGTATTATGGCCATCAATTACTCACTTTATTTGACACAACGTCATATGCGTTACAATTCAGATGTTTAAATTCAATAATGTCTCGATTTGTATGTAACGCTAAATCAGCCGAATCCATTTACATTTATTAAAAAGTCGTAAAATTTAGAGTAGGCTCATCCTGAAACGGGTTTATTTTTGAATCGTCCGTACTTCTAGATTAAGCATAATTCTAGATTGTTGCTATGTTGGACAAAATTGTATTTATAGCAGTTATAAGTCACTAAATACCCACTCTAAACATAAAAGTTAAAACTTAAAGCTACTATTTCATTAAAGTCGATAAAACTTGACATTTACGATCATTGAGTAATAAAATTAAATAGTTATTCGTTCTATAGCGAATGCGTCATCATGTTACAAATTGCTAAAACAGTACACGTGAATCTGCCTAAGACTTGATTTTGTATGATTGAATGTAGCCCAGGCGATTTCCGATAAAAAGTGCAACAAAGCGACTTAATGTTTATAAAGGTGCTGATTATGTAGTCTGCTCAGGATTTGTTGCTAGGGTCTTTACACAGGTCTGCATGGGTGAAGTTACACGCCCAACGGTTCTATAATTTTATTTAAATTATTCAATTCTGAATTATCTTTATAAATACCTCTACTGCCGAAAACAGACATCACTTTACAACTAGCCGTTGATGTTTCTATTGTGTCTCTGCGTTTAATTAAAAATGGCCGATTAGTACACGTGTTATGTTCCGAAAGAATGGAAGGTGTACCCTGAACAGTTTTTAAAAAGTTCCATAGAATACAAAGCGATAAATCAGTGGAAGCACTGCAGGCATATGGAGGGGACTACAATTCGCTTGGAAAACGTTACTGCAAAATTTAACTATTATGGACATGCTCCTTGGATGCGGAAAACGGAGGACGGGAGTCAGTATCCTCGTGCTAACGAGTACTATAAAATCAAGATGAGGTGCATACTTTGTTCAAGGACGTAAGTAGACTTGTGTCAGCTTTAATCTTATTCTGAGTGTTTACAACGAAGGTATATTGCAAGTTCCAGCAAATCTTCTGTTTGCATATCAATGGTTTTTTTTGTTTTGTTCCAGGTGTCGCAACTTCGGTCGTAGTGTTTGCACTCATGATTAGTCAATATTAGCAAAAATCATTTGTTACCATTTATTACAGTAAATAGTGTAACTATAGTAACTTTAAGACGATAAGAAATCGTGAACAAACTCAATCGTGACTCATTCTCAATTGAAATATAAGTATGGCATCTAACAATTACTTGTAATTTTTCATATTTTAGGATATATATATAATGTTTTAATCTAGGTTTAAATAAAGTAAACACAGTACTAATGAGTTTTTATTCTATAAAAACTTGTTTTCAATCATAGAATACTAGAGCAGTTATTTCACACAATCTGTCAAAAGTTGTTACAAATTGACATAAATCGGTATTGAACACGGCCCTTCAACTCAAGTCGCTCAATCGAACAAATCAATTTGTCATTTCAATCAGATGCTCAGTCCATTGATTTGTTGCATTTGGGTCAAGTGTACCACTTATGTCAATCACGAACAATCTTCGTCGGTTCCCGCTAAATTGTTTTGTATCTTATACTGACGACACATGTGTTTGAACAATTTTATATTAATTAATCATGAGTATTGTTCATCATATTCGAGTTTTGTATGGGAAGGGCAGAAGTATTTTATTTCTTTTACTCTGTTAAACTAAATGTTATCTATTCGATCATCCAAAGTGTGTAAATACTCTACTTGGTGCTGGAAGGTAATAAAATAAGTACGTGCCAGTAATACGTTTAATTAAGAATAAATATCAAGTACATTATTAGTACACTCAATTCTAACATAGTTATGCAAAGATACAAAGTTTGGGACAAGTTTTAGTTACCCTTTACATTATTTTTTGCGCTCTCGTAAATAAATGTATTTCCCAAGAATCCCTGTAGCTTCATCAAAGTTCGAATGTAGCTGACTAAGAAGCTTGAGTTCTGTAGATCATTAATCTTGGTTCAACGATTGGTATGATGGAGCTGGGGTCATCCAAGACGACGGAGGTTGTAATGTTGCACTGAGCCTTACAGCGGGGCCGTAAGGACCTAGTGAACAGTAGTCTAGGTAGGCTACGTCGAGGGTCCTATAGATATAAGACCCTAGACGTAGGTAGGGTAAGGTCGAGTGAAAGGTTAATGGTAGTAAGAGAAAGAGAGAGAACAGATGTATTTTGTATAAGGCCTAACGGTACAAGTTTGGGTCCTGCCTCCCTAACGTCACTGGCAAGTTATAGATAACTGAGGGAAACAAGAGTTCGACTTAAGTAGGCACGACGTAACTGAAGCCAGGAGAACAAGGTCTTGACGGTGCTACGCCGGTTACTCGGCGCTCGAGGTAGTGACTGCAGCAGATTTTCACGGCCCACGCCGGAGGCAAGAGAAGGCTGCCCTCACGGCTCCTCGCCGGAGGCAGGTTAAGGCTGCCCTCACGGCTTCCAGCCGGAGGTACGAGGAGGCTGGAGTTACCCTCACGGCTTCCAACCGGAGGTACGAGGAGGCTGGAGTAATCGAGAGCCCCCACGCGAGGTGCGGTGGCAGAAGGGGGAACTGTGGAGTGAGTTCACACGCGCCTACCACTTTAGGGAAAAATACTAGATGACGAGTACTGTTGTAGCGTAGGGTTCGCGCCTGGGCAAAGTTCGTCCGCAGCACGGCCCAGGGAGGCCTTGAGACAGTAAGGTAGCTGTCCTGTCCTTCTATCCCACGTGAGAGATGAAGGAAGACTGACCTTTTAAAATTCAGCCGTCAAAAGGTAAGCAGAAAATCGTTCGCGAAACTCACGATTTCCAATTTTGATTTCAAATTCAAATAGAAGTCAAGATTTACAAGAATAGGTGGCAAATACCAAAGACAATATGAATCACGGTTGAACCATCATTCTATGTCAATGGTTTAGACGCCAACGACAAGGAATGGTGCCATCAACCAAAGGCAGAGAGTAACCAAAGACATAGAATTCAATGTCAACGGCTATATGACAGACTAATGACATGACCGCTGTGACAATGCAAAATACAATGTAAACAAATAAAACAAGAAATAGAAACTAACTAAAATACAGGAAGAGAAGAATACTACATTACCCCAGAAACCCCGGAAAATTTTTCGACTTCAGAGAAAAAATTTTGTGCTAAATTTCGGGAAGCAAAATTCCCACTCTCATACCACTATCATACATCCTATATCATTCAATCGTCCACATACATAGATCACGCTAGCAAAAGGTGGGGTACGGTTCACAGTCAATGACGCGTACTCCGGAAGTAGAGCTTCAATCAAGGATATATATGACCAGTTGGCTTATTTAGACGAGTTGTCATCCGCTCGTGCCTGTAAAGAGGCTAGACTGTAGGCTTGTTTTGAGAGTAGTCAGCCGCTCTATGCGAAAACCCAACAAAACGAAGTTAATAACTTCTCTAACGAAAGGAGGTTTAGTATGCAACCAATCGAGAGTAAAGAAATAGATAGAGAAGGTATACTAAACTTCAGAAAGGAACCCAAACCAACGATAAGCAGTCCAATCGGGCTATCGTGGTAGGTTAAAAAGAGAAGTACAGTGACTTCTTAAGGAGGCAAGTGTTAACCTATCCCAAGAGATAAAGGAGATACGACAAGGGCTTATCTAAGGAGTTGTCAACCGCTCCAAGAGATATAAAAAAAATATGACAAGGGCTTATTTAAGGAGTTGTCAACCGCTCCAAGATATATAAAAAGGATATGATAAGGGCTTATTTAAGGAGTTGTCAGCCGCTCCAGGAAAGAAAGTATAGGAACAAACATAGATTATGCCAAAGGAAGCCTGAAGGAGCTGAAGTCGAAGTTAAGAAAGGAAAGCAGAGTATAGAAAATACCCGATAATATTTACAAAATTTACAAGTGATATATTCATACCTTAATGTCTTTTATGTGCCACTTGGCTTGGGAGCCATTAGACTCTTCGAGTATATAGACTAAGGGGGACAGTTTGCGTGCTACTTTGCACATTACATATCTAGGGGCTAGTTTTGCGCTAAAATGGGAACCAGCATCACTTTGCACATAGTTCTTACGCCAGACCGTATCGCCGACTGAGAATTCCTTAAAAGGATGGCGTAAGTCGTAGCGTAATGAATTTTTCTGATGGGATATATGAAGGGCTGTTTCCACCTTGTCAAATACTGCCGACATCAGACCAAGATTTTGGGCGTAGTGGTCGCGTGGCACAAGGGTTAGTTCGTCCACATTGTAATCTTGGGTGTAGAGTGAGCCGCACGAAATGATTTCCCGCCCGAAAGTTAAGAAGGCAGGGGAGATACCTGTAACTACATTTACCGCATTATTCATTGCAGCTTGGATTTTAGGTAGGTGTAGGTCCCAAGATCTGTGATCTCCGTTCACTAGGGAGGCTAAAGCTGTGACAATTGTCCGGTTATACCTTTCAGTAGGGTTAACCTGTGGGCAATAGTAGGGGGTTAAGCCTTGGTAGGGTATTTTATATCTATTAAGCAAGGTACGGAATTCATTAGCTTGAAATTGTACCCCGTTGTCGGTCAGAATATATTGGGGGACACCATGTACTAAAAAAACTCGATTCTCCAGTTTCTCAATTACATTAGCTGCGGTAGCGCGTTTAAGTGGGAAGATCATTGTGAATTTGGTAAATAAGCAATTGACAACCAGAATATATTGGTTGCAAGCTCTAGTCATAGGGAGTGGTCCCATTAAATCCAGAGAGATGGATTGGAAGGGTCTTGAACAGACCTTGGGTTTCCCCATAGGGCCATAAGGGGAGTGACTGGGATGTTTAAATGCTAGGCAAGTATTGCATCCAGCAATGAGCTTGGCTATCTCCTTGAACATACCAGGCCAATAGTGCGTTAGGCAAAGTTTCTTGTATGTCTTGAAAATGCCAAGGTGTGGGTCACCGGGAGAACCATGGGCCGACTTGATTAGGACTTGCCTGAGAGAAGGCGGAGGGGCTTCTTTCCAAATGAAATCGTCGTTAAGTTCGTAAGGGGAGTGGACACAGCGATAGACTTTACCGTCTTTTAAAGAGTAGTTAGGGTAGGAGCCAGGGTTATTTCGGCAACCTTCGAGAAGTTTATTGTAGCGCTCTAGTTCAGGAGAAGTTGGGGTAGAGCTTGCCGTTACTGGGCATGCTTGGAAGTCTTGGCTAGAGCTCAAGTCTAGAGGTTTGGAGCGAGACAGAAGATCCGGAACCAGATTATCCTTCCCTTTTTTATGTTTGAGGATAAAATTGAAACAGGATAAACGAATAGTCCACCGAGCCAATTTTCCAGACGGATTTGAAAGGTTAGTGAACCATTTTAGCGCAGCGTGGTCGGTGTAAACCGTAAACTGTTTGCCACAGTCTAGATAGCATCGCCAATGCTCAAGAGCGGTTATGACGGCTAAAGTTTCACGTTCGGTAGTGGAATAGTTCCGTTCGTGTTTATTTAAAGATTTGCTCATGTAAGCAATAACGACCTCTTCGTTGTTCCGAGTTTGGGTAAGCATGGCACCAATGCCGAAGTTAGAGGCGTCGCAGTGAACCGCGAAGGGCAGATCAAAGTCAGGGCAGGCTAGGACCGGCGTAGTTACCAAACATTCTTTTAGTTTAAGGAAAGCAGCGTCTGCTTCAGTGTCCCAGGCGAACTTAGGGGCGTTCTTCGCAGATGAAGTAAGTCTGCTAATAGGGGCGGAGATGGTACTGAAGTTGGGAATAAAACGCCTAAACCAGCTGCAAGTGCCGAGAAATTTCCTCACCTCTTTACGCGAAGTTGGGACTGGGTAGTCCAGGATGGCTTTAATTTTGGACGGGTCAGCGCGTAAACCATTAGCATCCACTATATAGCCGAGGTATTTAAGTTCACTTCTAAAGAATTTGCTTTTCTCAAAGTTGATAGTTTAGCCATTGAGAGTTTATCTACTACTCTCAGTAGTAAAGAGATATGTTCCTCGAAGGTCTCGCTGATGACAATAATGTCATCCAAGTAGCAAAATACTTTGTTTTCGAACTCTGGGGTAAACAATCTGTCCATTAAGCGCTGCTGAGTTGCGGGGGCATTAGTAAGTCCGAAGGGCATGACTACGAATCTGTACATTCCTCTTCCAGGTACATAGAAGGCTGACTTGTCTCTATCCGCTGGGTGTAGAGGAATTTCCCAGAAGGCTTCGGCAATGTCAATGCTAGAGAGGTATTTAGCGTTTTTAAGATTGTCCAGAATTTCATTTATAAAGGGGAGATTGTAAGCATCACGGCGAGTAATAGCGTTGAGTTTCCGGCTATCAACACAGAAGCGCCATTCCCCATTCGACTTAGGTGTGATGAGAACAGGGGAGAGCCAAGGACTTTCGCATTTTTCGATGACTTTCCAGGCTAACATTTTGTCAACCTCGAGGATAAGAGCCTTTTGTTTTTCGGGGGAAAGTCTATAGCATTTCTGTTTAATTGGAAGGGCATCACCGGTGTCAATACGGTGAGTAATGAGGTCAGTGTGACCGAGTTCGCCCTTACTTTCAAAAGAAATATCTTTGAAACGTTGGATAATGTTATCCGCAATTATCCTTTGAGAATCAGTAAGATTAACATAAGGTAGAACTTTATAGATTGAGCCCGTTGTAGTTGAGCAGAAGTTTAATTTATTAGTTGACTCAGATAGCAAGGACTTGGGCATTAGGTTAAATTTCTTCCAAAAATCAATACCGAGTATAAAAGATGGGAACATTTCAGGGAAAACGTATGCTTTAATGACATGGCATTGGTCATTAAAGGATATTGGAAGGTTGAAGTAACCAAGAGATTTAAGTTCATGTCGGTTTGCCGTAGCAACGGTGATCGGGTTACACTTGAACAGTTCAAAACCTAGTTTCAAAATTCCAAGGTGAGAGTTATTGCCTAAGATAGTGATAGAGCTGCCGCTATCTAGAAGCGCGGAAAATAAGTTATTATTGATCACTACCTTTATGAAAGGGCGGTTGTGATCTCTCTCGTTCTTATAAAGCACAGAAGAAATTCTATAGCAGCCTAAAAAGGTCTTAATTGTTAATAGCCAACTGTTCCAGTCAGCTACATCGAAACTAGATTTCGGGTTCAAGTTAGAATTTAGTTTTTTGGGTTAGAAGCTTGAGGAGGATTGCATTTAGGGCAATTTGAAGAAATGACGTCCTTTAGACCACATTTGAAACAAATAGGGAATCTAGGTTTCCTACAATTTCTCAAAAGGTGACCGGTAACTCGGCAACGAGGGCAGAAACGTCTAGAAGGTTCGTAAGTAACGTTCGTAGCTGGCATGGGAGGAGTGGAACTAGTGGAAGAGTCAAGGGGGTGTGAGCTACTAGAAGAGTCCGAAGTCGAAGAGGTAGGAGGTTGAGAAGAGGTAGCGTTAACAGATTTTTTGTATTGAAAATTCTGTTTAAAAGAGGATGATTGAGGATTGAAGGAGGAGGAAGGCTTAGAGGACGTTGGAGGTTTATAGTTGAACTCCGAAACGAGAGGATTGTCCTCCGATTTAGGTTCCCGGAAGTTACGATCTTTATCGATATATTCCTCATATTTTTGGCAAGTAGTGATGAGAGAGTCAATAGAATTTACGTTAACGAGGGCCAAGTAAATTGAATAGCAAGGGCGGATATTACGTTTCAGGATGTCTAGCTGTTCAGTTTCAGACAACTTTTTTGTAAGTCTAGAGAACATTCCATTCATTAAGGAAATGAAGACAATTATATTTTCATTAGGGCCTTGTGTGCGGTTACGGATTGCTGTCATAATTTTATAATCGGAATCGTACTCGCTAAAGTCTTGAACTAAAGCTTTCGAGATTTCAGTCCAAGATAGAGCTGGGTTGCGAGTGAGTTTGAAACGGAGCCAATGCAGTGCATTGCCAGAGAAGAATTCAGAAGTATGTTTAACTAGTCTGTCTTTAGAAATTCCACGTGAAGTGGTAAATTCTTCCAATTTTAGCAAAAAGGATTTGGGGCAAGAGTCACCAGAGTACGTTAATTTCCTTAGTTCACCTAAAGATTTGGTGTACGAGTTCGAAGAAGTAGGTTGGGGGGTATCTTTAATAGGTGGGCTTCTAGGTGGGGAGGTAAGGTCCTGTTCAGGGAGTTCCTGAAGTGAAGGGAGGAATTCCTCGTCTTTAGCTGTAAGATCTTTAAATTGTTTTTCCAAATTTTTGAAGCGATGACGGAGAGAGTATAATTTATCGAGAGCAGAAGGGTCATCATCACAAGTATCAACGTCTATCCGTTGGAGTCTGAAGAAGATGTGATTCAAGTATGTCTCGATCTTGGGGAAGTTCTGTTCCTCGCCCAGATCGAATTTAAGTTCTGCATACTTTAGAGAGTGATCTATTTGATCAAGGTCAGTTGAAAGGGGGATAGGAGATGTTTCAATCTGTTCAGGGGAGATGTTGGACAATATTTTTAGCTGAGAATGGAGATTAGAGACCGTCGATGCAGGTTCCTCATTACGGATCTTAACCTCATATTCGGCTTCTGCTTTATTCAGTAAATTAAAGTTGATAAGACGAGCCATAGTGACGTTGAGAGGTAGTTTACAGTAGAGAGGTAAGTCTAAGTAAAACAATAGGTAATAAAATTTAATAGATCAATTGAGTCACAGTTATAGTCAACAAGTCGATCGAGTAATTTAGGATTAGAATTCACAAAATTATAAGCTAAAATTATTAAAGGTTGTTAAACAATCAGATAAAATTATTCGTTTTAGTAAAAATTGTCAGTATTAAAATCATTAGTATTAGTTAGAATTAGAATACGAACTATTACTAAAACTATAGCGATAGTTAAGTACTAAATAACTACAATATAAACTAGATTAAAACTACTACAAGAATTACAACTAGATTACAAGTATAGAGCCAGTAACGTAAAGGGAGGGAGTTCCTCAGTAAAGAGAATAAAATAATTAGCTAGGGTTAGTATGTTGTATTTAAAGGAAATGAGGGTATGTTATGTGAGGAGGCAAAGAGGGAATGTTATAAGATGAGGGCAAAGAGGGAATATTATAGGATGAGAAGAGGGAAAAGAGGAGGTCACACTCAGAGGAGGTAAAGAGGGTCGCCCTCAGAGGAGGTAAAGAGTGTCGCCCTCTGAGGAGGAAAAGAGGGACGCCCTCAGAGGAGGTAAAGAGTGTCGCCCTCAGAGGAGGTAAAGAGTGTCGCCCTCTGAGGAGGAAAAGAAGGACGCCCTCAGAGGAGGTAAAGAGTGTCGCCCTCAGAGGAGGTAAAGAGGGTCGGTCCTCCGAGGAGGGAAAAAGGGTCGGTCCTCTGAGGAGGGAAAGAGGGTCGGTCCTCTGAGGAGGGAAAGAGGTTCCGTCCTCTGGAGAGGGAAAGAGATTCGGTCCTCTGAAGAGGGAAAGAGGTTCGGTCCTCTGAAGAGGGAAAGCGAGTACCTTTATAGAAGAGGTATCTAATTGAGTGATGATAGTGAGAGCCTGAGATAAATAAAAGTGTCCCAATAAAGAGTCCTAATAAAGTGTATAGTGTTGATATGTCTTAAATAAAAGTGTCCTAATAAAGAGTCCTAATAAAGTGTATAGTGTTAATATGTCTTTTATTGCCACTAGAAGAAGTGGTGTTTTAGAATTTTGAGAACCAGGGGTGAGAAGCCGTTGGGCGCCAAATGTAATGTTGCACTGAGCCTTACAGCGGGGCCGTAAGGACCTAGTGAACAGTAGTCGAGGTAGGCTACGTCGAGGGTCCTATAGATATAAGACCCTAGACGTAGGTAGGGTAAGGTCGAGTGAAAGGTTAATGGTAGTAAGAGAAAGAGAGAGAACAGATGTATTTTGTATAAGGCCTAACGGTACAAGTTTGGGTCCTGCCTCCCTAACGTCACTGGCAAGTTATAGATAACTGAGGGAAACAAGAGTTCGACTTAAGTAGGCACGACGTAACTGAAGCCAGGAGAACGAGGTCTTGACGGTGCTACGCCGGTTACTCGGCGCTCAAGGTGGTGACTGCAGCAGATTTAGACGGCCCACGCCGGAGGCAAGAGAAGGCTGCCCTCACGGCTCCTCGCCGGAGGCAGGTTAAGGCTGCCCTCACGGCTTCCAGCCGGAGGTACGAGGAGGCTGGAGTTACCCTCACGGCTTCCAACCGGAGGTACGAGGAGGCTGGAGTTATCGAGAGCCCCCACGCGAGGTGCGGTGGCAGAAGGGGGAACTGTGGAGTGAGTTCACACGCGCCTACCACTTTAGGGAAAAATACTAGATGACGAGTACTGTTGTAGCGTAGGGTTCGCGCCTGGGCAAAGTCCCTGGGCCGTGCTGCGGCCCAGGGAGGCCTTGAGACAGTAAGGTAGCTGTCCTGTCCTTCTATCCCACGTGAGAGATGAAGGAAGACTGACCTTTTAAAATTCAGCCGCCAAAGGTAAGCAGAAAATCGTTCGCGAAACTCACGATTTCCAATTTTGATTTCAAATTCAAATAGAAGTCAAGATTGACAAGAATAGGTGGCAAATACCAAAGACAATATGAATCACGGTTGAACCATCATTCTATGTCAATGGTTTAGACGCCAACGACAAGGAATGATGCCATCAACCAAAGGCAGAGAGTAACCAAAGACATAGAATTCAATGTCAACGGCTATATGACAGACTAATGACATGACCGCTGTGACAATGCAAAATACAATGTAAACAAATAAAACAAGAAATAGAAACTAACTAAAATACAGGAAGAGAAGAATACTACAAGGTGAATAGTTATTCAGACTACTCTTACTGGATGAATTAGACTTTGATTCCACCAGGTTCAAAGAATTTTTATTAGGCTTTTTAGCAGCCTTTGTTGATGAGTCTTGCTGCGTAAGTGATGCGTAGCAGAACTGCTTGCTCCAGGTGTTGAGCCGCGGTATCTTTTGGTGGGACTGAGGCGTCTAATGAACCTTGTAACTGCATTTCCTTCTTTTGGTTTCTCCGGTTGACTAAATGTCTTGCGATCAGCCATTAGCGGTTCTTAGTCAATGAGACCGGTTTCTCTTCAGGAAACAGCGGATCTGCAATTAAAAACTTCGTTAGCTTGGATTAAACGTGACACCTTTTCCCTAAAAAAAAAAACGACGTTAGAACTATTACCTTGGTAATAAATTGGGGATGAAGTAAGTTGACTGACTCTTATATGCAATACATCAAACTCGGACGTTGGTCGTTTGATAAATGATTAACACTCTAACATTCGTGATTTATATACTCTCGAATAATTACCTCCAATTGAACATCAATGGTCTTGAGGGCTCTTAAGATTCCAGACGAATTGCTTATAAGTAAGTTTAACATTTCAATAAAGCAGTCGCGTCACTATTTTCATCACGTTAACACTCAACTGACCGTAATATGTCAGGTTTTCATGTCGTGTATATTCCAGTTGAGTGGAGAGTGCTGTCAATTAAAGCTCTTAGGTATGTCATCAAGGAAGAAATTTTAGCTAATTTCCGCAAGAGTAAGAAAATCGAAGGTACTGTGATTGTCATAGCGAACGTCGTAGCGCAATTGGAGCGTCACCAAATCTCTATTTGGATGAAACGGTGCAATGATGAAAGAAGCTGCCCTTATTACGATGACTACGTATCTATTTTTGTTTCCTGCACCTGGCCTGATATGTAAGTCTCTCCTACTATCACTATTTCCTGTTTTTATATGGATTGATCTTTTATCTCTTAATACTAACATTTCTTTTTTTTTAGGAATACGCGATGTTGCTTAAGCATTTAAATGCAACCGCAGAACCCTTAGAATAGCTAGAACCGAGAGTGATATTTGAGAAAACAACAAACAACTGCGTAGTGCCAATCGATGCAATGGAATCTAATACTTCACCAACGACCTTTAAATCTTCAATCATTAAACTTAACTAGCCCAGCTCTTATAAACGTCGATCTTCAGTCCAGGCTGAAGAGTTTCTTTGTTGATTGGGAGCTGTGTGAACCTCTGGCGCCTAATATCACACCTTCAGAGACATTTATAAAGATGCCCTGTCCTGTCTGCAGTAAAAAGTTAGTACAGCTGATTATTTTAATGATAATATTTTAGGTGGCTATAAGTAGGTAATAATAGTCTTTGTTTTTCAGTGTGAGAGGGCATGAGATTATCTACGTAGTCCCTCGTGAGTGGCAGCAGTATCAAAACTTGAATTGCACTTTATGGAAGCACCATTCTCGGTATTACAACAGATATGGAAGAACTGGAGGCTTTGGAGTGACGATAGATGGCGTGACAGCTTATTTGGAAAATTATAGAAATCAGTCATGGTTAAAGAAAGAGTCTGATTTTACTGAAAAGCCGGACCGCAAAATTTACTCATCTATTTTTATACCTTGTGTCTATTGTAATAGGGTTTAAACTGCATTCTCTACTCTAAACTAATTCTAAATTTTAATATATTAAAAGCTCTCGAGTTGAAAATTTCCACTTCTTTGAGATTGTACACATCTCCATTAATTTTTTCTCACTCCCTTTCAATCTGTCACCTACATTCATTTAAAACTTGGCAACTGTTTATTCATTCAAATATTATTTTACTCTTAATATTCACATGTAGCTAATATCAAAACATTTTTATTACAGTAAAGATCGATAAACCCTGAGAAGTCAATTCATTGGGAGCAATGCGCTTGGTAATGAACTTGACCTACTAAAGTAGCGTTGACACGGTTTAATTTGATATCGTGTTATCTTCTCTCTATATATATATAACTAACTAGGTTTCGCGTGGTGCGCGACCTGCTAAATCAGGCCGCGAGGCGGTTGTGCTACCCTATTTGTAGGGTCAAAAAGGCGTTCATACTTTTTTTGGTTTTTCACGACAACCATCTTGGATTTAAAAATCAATGTTATTTTTAGAATCAGTACCACCGAAAACCTAAAAAACGACACCCATGACGGATTTTTCCAAAAAATGCATGTCCGCCATCTTGGATTTGAAAATTGATGTCATTTTCGGAATCAGCATCCCCGACAACCTATCAAACGACACCCATGTCAGTTTTTTACAAAAATTGCATGTCCGCCATCTTGGATTTTTAAAATAGATGTCATTTTCGGAATCAGCACCCACGAAAACCTATTAAACGACACCCATGTCGGCATGCCCGAAAATTTCATATCCGCCATCTTGGATTTTGAGTGGGGAGAATCGAGACGCTACGGGCTTCGCCCTTCGCGTCACGATTCCCCTAACTAAAATCCAAGATGGCAGATATGAAATTTTCGGATGGCGGTCGGCCGGTAAGATGCTTGGTGACGCTACGGGCTTCGCCCTACGCGGAGCTCGGCCTTCGGCCTCGCCCTATACGCAGCTCGGCTCGGCCTTCGGCCTCGCCTCGCGCGGTCGGCTCGGTCTACGACCTCGCCTCACCTTTAGAATCTAAACTTAAATGGCAGCCATCTTGGATTGGGGGGGGACGCTCCGGGCTTCTCCCTACGCGGAGCTCGGCCTTCGGCCTCGCTTTATACGCAGCTCGCCTCGGCCTGCGGCCTCGCCTCGCGGCGCGTCGTGGTTCGGCTCGGCCTTCGGCCTCGCCTCACCACTCCTTGTATGGCGGCCATCTTGGAAAATGGCGATATCAAAAATTTTACCAGATATTCAGATTCAGCGACCCCTAAAACCCCCGAATACCGAATTTGGTCTGGATCAGAGGAGATACAAAAATCTCGTTTTTGTATGGCGGCCATTTTGTTTTTTTGAAATTCGAAAAAATTTTGTCACCGGTAGACTTCCACCAGGGTGTGGGTCGACCTTTGTTCCAGCACCACCGGTCCAAGTCCAACGGTTCGCCCGGGAAGGTGGGTCGCGACCTGATGAGGAGGAGAATCCGAAGATGTCGAGGTTTTCTCATACTCGAACAAAAATTCTGACCAAACTTCCCATACATGATTTTCACCTCCCGACCCTCCTTCTGGGAGAACAATTATGTCAATCAGTGAGTCAGTGAGTCAGTGGTAATGTAGCTTTATATAGTATAATAACTAGGTTTCGCGTGGTGCGCGACCTGCTAAAGCAGGCCGCGAGGCGGTTGTGCTACCCTAGTCGTTGGGTCAAAAAGGCGTTCATACTTTTTTTGGTTTGTCACGACCGCCATCTTGGATTTCAAAATGGATGTCAGTTTCGTAATCAGCATCCCCGAAAACCTATTAAACGACAACCATGACATAATTTTTTTTAAACTGCATGTCCGCCATCTTGGATTTCAAAATAGATGTCATTTTCGCAATATGCATCCCAGAAAACGTATTAAACGACACCCATAACGGTTTTTTACAAAAAATGCATGTCCGCCATCTTGGATTTCAAAATGGATATCAATTTCGGAATCAGCACCCCCGAAAACCTATTAAACGACACCCATGTCGGCATGCCCGAAAATTTCATATCCGCTATCTTGGATTTTTGGTGGGGAGAATCGAGACGCTCTTGGCTTCGCCCTTCGCGTCACGATTCCCCCAACTAAAATCCAAGATGGCGGATATGAAATTTTCGGATTCCGGTCGGCCGGAAAGATGCTTGTGTGACGCTTCGGGCTTCGCCCTACGCGGAGCTCGGCCTTCGGCCTCGCCCTATACGCAGCTCGGCTCGGCCTTCGGCCTCGCCTCGCTCGTTCGGCTCGGTCTACGACCTCGCCTCACCTTTAGAATCTAAACTTAAATGGCGGCCATCTTGGATTGGGGGGGGGGACGCTCCGGGCTTCGCCCTACGCGGAGCTCGGCCTTCGGCCTCGCCTTATACGCAGCTCGCCTCGGCCTGCGGCCTCGCCTCGTGGCGTGTCGTGGTTCGGCTCGGCCTTCGGCCTCGCCTCACCACTCCTTGTATGGCGGCCATCTTTGAAAATGGCGAAATCTAAAATCTTTTTAAATATTCGGATTAAGCGAGCCAAAAACCCCTGGATACCGAATTTGGTCCGAATCGGAGGATATACCAAAATATCAATTTTGTATGGTGGCCATCTTGTTTTTTTGAAAATCGAAAAAATTTTGTCACCGGTAGACTTCGACTAGGGTGTGAGTCGACCTTTCTTCGAGCACCACCAGTCCAACTCCAACGGTTCGCCCGGGAAGGTGGGTCGCGACCTGATAAGGAGGAGAATCCGAAGATGTCGAGGTTTTCCCATACTCGACGGAAAATTTTGACCACACCCCCCCATACATCATTTTCACCTCCCGACCCTCCTTCTGGGAGAACAATTATGTCAATCAGTCAGTCAGTCAGTGAGTGAGTGGTATTGTAGCTTTATATAGTATACTAGGTTTTGCGTGGTGCGCGACCAGCTAAAGCAGGTCGCGAGGCGGTTGTGCCTTTTTTTTTTAAATTTTAAAAAAGTTTTTAATTTTTTTTTGTTTTTCACGGCCGCCATTTTGGATTTAAAAATGGATGTTATTTTCTTAAACAGCACCCCTGAATACCCAAAAAACGACACCCATGACGATATTTTGCAAAAAATTTATGTCCGCCATCTTGGATTTCAAAACATATGTCATTTTCGGAATAAGCACCCCCGACAACCTATTAAAGGACACCCATGACGGTATTTTCCAAAAAATCCATGTCCGCCATCTTGATTTCAAAATGGATGTCATTTCGAAATCAGCACCCCTGAAAACCTATTAAACGACACCCATGTCGGTATGATGGCGGTCGGCTGGTAATATGCTTGGTGACGCTTCGGGCTTCGCCCTACGCGGAGCTCGGCCTTCGGCTCGCCCTATATCAGCTCGCCTCGGCCTACGGCCTTGGCTCGCGCGTTCGGCTCGGTCTGCGACCTCGCCTCACCTTATAAATCTGAACTTGTATGGCGGCCATCTTTGATTGGGGGGGGGACGCTCCGGGCTTCGCCCTACGCGGAGTTCGGCCTTCGGCCTCACCCTGTACGCGGCTCGCCTCGGCCTTCGGCCTCGCCTCGCGCGATCGGCTCGGTCTTCGACCTCGCCTCACCTTTAGAATCTAAACTTGTATGGCGGCCATCTTTGATTGGGGGGGGGCCGCTCCGGGCTTCGCCCTACGCGGAGCTCGGCCTTCGGCCTCGCCCTATACGCAGCTCGCCTCGGCCTACGGCCTCGGATCGCGCGTTCGGCTCGGTCTGCGACCTCGCCTCACCTTAAAAATCTAAACTTGTATGGCGGCCATCTTTGATTCGGGCGGGGACGCTCCGGGCTTCGCCCTACGCGGAGTTCGGCCTTCGGCCTCACCCTATACGCGGCTCGCCTCGGCCTTCGGCCTCGTCTCGCGCGTTCGGCTCGGTCTTCGACCTCGCCTCACCTTTAGAATCTAAACTTGTATGGCGGCCATCTTGGATTTGGGGGGGACGCTCCGGGCTACGCCCTGCGCGGAGCTCGGCCTTCGGCCTCGCCTTTTACGCAGCTCGCCTCGGCCTACGGCCTCGCCTCGCGGCGTGGCGTCGTGGTTCGGCTCGGCTTGCGGCCTCGCCTCACCACTCCTTGTATGGCGGCCATCTTGGAAAATGGTGGAATAAAAAACTGACCCGATATTCGGAATCTTCGTCCCCCAAACCCCCCAGATACTGATTTTCGTCCGGATCGGAGCAACTTCATTTCCGGCCGCCATCTTGGATCCGCCATCTTGAAAAAAAATTGAAAGCCAGCTGCCCCCTACCCCCTGTAAAACATTTGTTCGAGCACACTCCACTTATGTCAAACGGATCCGGAGATACAGCAATAAACATTTTGTATGGCGGCCATCTTGTTTTTGCGAAAATCGAAAAAATGACGTCACCGGTAGAATTCGACCAGGGTGTGGGTCGACCTTAGTTCGAGCGCCACCGCTCCATCTGCAACGGTTCGCCCGGGAAGGTGGGTCGCCACCCGATGAGAAGGTGGATCCGAGGATCTCGAGGTTTTCCCGTACCCTCCGCGTCACCCACTCCACACCTCCCATACAAAGTTTTCACCTCCCGCCGCTCCATCTGGGAGAACAATTCTGTCACCCAGTCAGTCAGTCAGTCAGTGAGTCAGTGGTATTGTAGCTTTATATAATATAACTAGGTTTCGCGTGGTGCGCGACCTGCTAAAGCAGGTCGCGAGGCGGTTGTGCCTTTCTTTATAAATTTTAAAAAAGTTTTTAATTTTTTTTTTTTTTCACAGCCGCCATCTTGGATTTAAAAATGGATGTTATTTTCTTAATCAGCACCCCTGAATACCCAAAAAACAACACCAATGACGATATTTTGCAAAAAATTTATGTCCGCCATCTTGGATTTAAAAACTTTTGTCATTTTCGGAATCAGCACCCCCGAAAACCTATTAAAGGACACCCATGACGGTATTTCCCAAAAAAATCCATGTTCGCCATCTTGATTTCAAATGGATGTCATTTTCGAAATCAGCACCCCTGAAAACCTATTAAACGACACCCATGTCGGTATGATGGCGGTCGGCTGGTAATATGCTTGGTGACGCTTCGGGCTTCGCCCTACGCGGAGCTCGGCCTTCGGCCTCGCCCTATATCAGCTCGCCTCGGCCTACGGCCTTGGCTCGCGCGTTCGGCTCGGTCTGCGACCTCGCCTCACCTTATAAATCTGAACTTGTATGGCGGCCATCTTTGATTGGGGGGGGACGCTCCGGGCTTCGCCCTACGCGGAGTTCGGCCTTCGGCCTCACCCTGTACGCGGCTCGCCTCGGCCTTCGGCCTCGCCTCGCGCGATCGGCTCGGTCTTCGACCTCGCCTCACCTTTAGAATCTAAACTTGTATGGCGGCCATCTTTGATTGGGGGGGGCCGCTCCGGGCTTCGCCCTACGCGGAGCTCGGCCTTCGGCCTCGCCCTACACGCAGCTCGCCTCGGCCTACGGCCTCGGATCGCGCGTTCGGCTCGGTCTGCGACCTCGCCTCACCTTAAAAATCTAAACTTGTATGGCGGCCATCTTTGATTCGGGCGGGGACGCTCCGGGCTTCGCCCTACGCGGAGTTCCGGGCCTTCGGCCTCACCCTATACGCGGCTCGCCTCGGCCTTCGGCCTCGTCTCGCGCGTTCGGCTCGGTCTTCGACCTCGCCTCACCTTTAGAATCTAAACTTGTATGGCGGCCATCTTGGATTTGGGGGGGGACGCTCCGGGCTACGCCCTGCGCGGAGCTCGGCCTTCGGCCTCGCCTTTTACGCAGCTCGCCTCGGCCTACGGCCTCGCCTCGCGGCGTGGCGTCGTGGTTCGGCTCGGCTTGCGGCCTCGCCTCACCACTCCTTGTATGGCGGCCATCTTGGAAAATGGTGGAATAAAAAACTGACCCGATATTCGGAATCTTCGTCCCCCAAACCCCCCAGATACTGATTTTCGTCCGGATCGGAGCAACTTCATTTCCGGCCGCCATCTTGGATCCGCCATCTTGAAAAAAAAATTTGAAAGCCAGCTGCCCCCTACCCCCCTGTAAAACATTTGTTCGAGCACACTCCACTTATGTCAAACGGATCCGGAGATACAGCAATAAACATTTTGTATGGCGGCCATCTTGTTTTTGCGAAAATCGAAAAATGACGTCACCGGTAGAATTCGACCAGGGTGTGGGTCGACCTTAGTTCGAGCGCCACCGCTCCATCTGCAACGGTTCGCCCGGGAAGGTGGGTCGCCACCCGATGAGAAGGTGGATCCGAGGATCTCGAGGTTTTCCCGTACCCTCCGCGTCACCCACTCCACACCTCCCATACAAAGTTTTCACCTCCCGCCGCTCCATCTGGGAGAACAATTCTGTCACCCAGTCAGTCAGTCAGTCAGTGAGTCAGTGGTATTGTAGCTTTATATAATATAACTAGGTTTCGCGTGGTGCGCGACCTGCTAAAGCAGGTCGCGAGGCGGTTGTGCCTTTCTTTATAAATTTTAAAAAAGTTTTTAATTTTTTTTTTTTTTCACGGCCGCCATCTTGGATTTAAAAATTGATGTTATTTTCTTAATCAGCACCCCTGAATACCCAAAAAACAACACCAATGACGATATTTTGCAAAAAATTTATGTCCGCCATCTTGGATTAAAAACTTTTGTCATTTCGGAATCAGCACCCCCGAAAACCTATTAAAGGACACCCATGACGGTATTTCCCAAAAAAATCCATGTTCGCCATCTTGGATTTCAAAATGGATGTCATTTTCGAAATCAGCACCCCTGAAAACCTATTAAACGACACCCATGTCGGTATGATGGCGGTCGGCTGGTAATATGCTTGGTGACGCTTCGGGCTTCGCCCTACGCGGAGCTCGGCCTTCGGCCTCGCCCTATACGCAGCTCGCCTCGGCCTACGGCCTCGGCTCGAGCGTTAGGCTCGGTCTGCGACCTCGCCTCACCTTTAGGATCTAAACTTGTATGGCAGCCATCTTGGATTTGGGGGGGGACGCTCCGGGCTACGCCCTGCGTGGAGCTCGGCCTTCGGCCTCGCCTTTTACGCAGCTCGCCTCGGCCTACGGCCTCGCCTCGCAGCGTGGCGTCGTGGTTCGGCTCGGCCTGCGGCCTCGCCTCACCACTCCTTGTATGGCGGCCATCTTGGAAAATGGTGGAATCGAAAAACTGACCCAATATTCGGAATCTTCGTCCCCCAAACCCCCCAGATACCGATTTTCGTCCGGATCGGAGCAACTTCATTTCCGGCTGCCATCTTGGATCCGCCATCTTGAAAAAAAAATTTGACAGCCACCTGCCCCTCACCCCCCTGTAAAACATTTGTTCGAGAACACCCCACTTATGTCAAACGGTTCCGGAGATACAGCAATAAACATTTTGTATGGCGGCCATCTTGTTTTTGCGAAAATCGAAAAAATGACGTCACCATTAGAATTCGACCAGGGTGTGGATCGATCTTAGTTCGAGCGCCACTGCTCCATCTGCAACGGTTCGCCCGGGAAGGTGGGTCGCCACCTGATGAGAAGGTGGATCCGAGGATCTCGAGGTTTTCCCGTACCCTCCGCACTACCCTCTCCACACCCCCCATACAAAGTTTTCACCTCCCGCCTCTCCATCTGGGAGAACAATTCTGTCACCCAGTCAGTCAGTCAGTCAGTCAATCAGTGAGTGGTATTGTAGCTTTATATAATATAACTAGGTTTCGCGTGATGCGCGACCTGCTAAAGCAGGCCGCGAGGTGGTTGTGCTACCCTATTTTTAGGGTCAAAAAGGCGTTCATACTTTTTTTGGTTTGTCACGACCGCCATCTTGGATTTCAAAATGGATGTCAGTTTCGTAATCAGCATCCCCGAAAACCTGAAAAACGACACCCATGACGGATTTTTCCAAAAACTGCATGTCCGCCATCTTGGATTTAAAAATAAATGTCATTTTCGGGATCAGCAACCCCGAAAACCTATTAAATGACACCCATGAAGGTATTTTCAAAAAATCCATGTCCGCCATCTTGGATTTCAAAATGGATGTCATTTTCGAAATCAGCACCCCTAAGAACCTATTAAACGACACCCATGTCGGTATGATGGCGGGCGGCTGGTAATATGCTTGGTGACGCTTCGGGCTTCGCCCTACGCGGAGCTCGGCCTTCGGCCTCGCCCTATACGCAGCTCGCCTCGGCCTACGGCCTCGGCTCGCGCGTTCGGCTCGGTCTGCGACCTCGCCTCACCTTAAAAATCTAAACTTGTATGGCGGCCATCTTTGATTGGGGGGGGACGCTCCGGGCTTCGCCCTACGCGGAGTTCGGCCTTCGGCCTCACCCTTTACGCGGCTCGCCTCGGCCTTCGGCCTCGCCTCGCGCGTTCGGCTCGGTCTTCGACCTCGCCTCACCTTTAGAATCTAAACTTGCCGCCATCTAGAATTGGGGGGGGGGGACGCTCCAGGCTTCGCCCTACGCGGAGTTCGGCCTTCGGCCTCACCCTATACGCGGCTCGCCTCGGCCTTCGGCCTCGCCTCGCGCGTTCGGCTCGGTCTTCGACCTCGCCTCACCTTTAGAATCTAAACTTGTATGGCGGCCATCTTTGATTGGGGGGGGGGGACGCTCCGGGCTTCGCTCTACGCGGAGTTCGGCCTTCGGCCTTACCCTATACGCGGCTCGCCTCGGCCTTCGGCCTCGTCTCGCGCGTTCGGCTCGGTCTTCGACCTCGCCTCACCTTTAGAATCTAAACTTGCCGCCATCTAGAATTGGGGGGGGGGGGGGGGACGCTCCGGGCTACGCCCTGCGCGGAGCTCGGCCTTCGGCCTCACCTTTTACGCAGCTCGCCTCGGCCTACGGCCTCGCCTCGCGGCGTGGCGTCTTGGTTCGGCTCGGCCTGCGGCCTCGCCTCACCACTCCTTGTATGGCGGCCATCTTGGAAAATGGTGGAATCGAAAAACTGACCCGATATTCGGAATCTTCGTCCCCCAAACCCCCCAGATACCGATTTTCGTCCGGATCGGAGCAACTTCATTTCCGGCCGCCATCTTGGATCCGCCATCTTGAAAAAAAAATTTAACAGCCACCTGCCCCTCACCCCCTTGTAAAACATTTGTTCGAGCACACCCCACTTATGTCAAACGGTTCCGGAGATACAGCAATAAACATTTTGTATGGCGGCCATCTTGTTTTTGCGAAAATCGAAAAAATGACGTCACCGATAGAATGCGACCAGGGTGTGGGTCGACCTTAGTTCGAGCGCCACCGCTCCATCTGCAACCGTTCGCCCGGGAAGGTGGGTCGCCACCCGATGAGATGGTGGATCCGAGGATCTCAAGGTTTTTCCGTACCCTCCGCACCACTCTCTCCACACCACCCATACAAAGTTTTCACCTCCCGCCGCTCCATCTGGGAGAACAATTCTGTCACCCAGTCAGTGAGTGGTATTGCAGCTTTATATAATATAACTAGGTTTCGCGTGGTGCGCGACCTGCTAAAGCAGGTCGCGAGGTGGTTGTGCCTTTTTTTATAAATTTAAAAAAGTTTTGAATTTTTTTTTGTTTTTTACGGCCGCCATCTTGAATTTAAAAATGATGTTATTTTCTTAATCAGCACCCCTGAATACCCAAAAAACGACACCCATGACGATATTTAGCAAAAAATTTATGTTCGCCATCTTGGATTTCAAAACGTATGTCATTTTCAGAATAAGCACCCCCGAATACCTATTAAACGACACCCATGACGGTATTTTCCAAAAAATCCATGTCCGCCATCTTGGATTTCAAAATGGATGTCATTTTCGAAATCAGCACCCCTGAAAACCTATTAAACGACACCCATGTCGGTATGATGGCGGTCGGCTGGTAATATGCTTGGTGACGCTTCGGGCTTCGCCCTACGCGGAGCTCGGCCTTCGGCCTCGCCCTACACGCGGCTCGCCTCGGCCTACGGCTTCGGCTCGCGCATTCGGCTCGGTCTGCGACCTCGCCTCACCTTAAAAAATCTAAACTTATATGGCGGCCATCTCTGATTGGGGGGGCGCTCCGGGCTTCGCCCTACGCGGAGTTCGGCCTTCGGCCTCACGCTATACGCGGCTCGCCTCGGCCTTCGGCCTCGCCTCACCTTAAAAATCTAAACTTGTATGGCGGCCATCTTTAATTAGGGGGAGGGGGGGGACGCTCCGGGCTTCGCCCAACGCGGAGTTCGGCCTTCGGCCTCACCCTATACGCGGCTCGCCTCGGCCTTCGGCCTCGCCTCATGCGTTTGGCTCGGTCTTCGACCTCGCCTCACCTTTAGAATCTAAACTTACCGCCATCTAGATTTGGGGGGGGGGACGCTCCGGGCTTCGCCCTACGCGGAGTTCGGCCTTCGGCCTCACACTATGCGCGGCTCAGCTCGGCCTTCGGCCTCGCCTCGCGCGTTCGGCTCGGTCTTCGACCTCGCCGCACCTTTAGAATCTAAACTTGTATGGCGGCCATCTTGGATTTGGGGGGGGGACGCTCCGGGCTACGCCCTGCGCGGAGCTCGGCCTTCGGCCTCGCCTTTTACGCAGCTCGCCTCGGCCTACGGCCTCGCCTCGCGGCGTGGCGTCGTGGTTCGGCTCGGCCTGCGGCCTCGCCTCACCACTCCTTGTATGGCAGCCATCTTGGAAAATGGTGAAATCGAAAAACTTACCCGATATTCGGAATCTTCGTCCCCCATACCCCCCAGATACCGATTTTCGTCCGGATCGGAGCAACTTCATTTCCGGCTGTCATCTTGGATCCGCCATCTTGAAAAAAAAATTTGACAGCCACCTGCCCCTCAGCCCCCTGTAAAACATTTGTTCGAGCACACTCCACTTATGTCAAACGGATCCGGAGATACAGCAATAAACATTTTGTATGGCGGCCATCTTGTTTTTGCGAAAATCGAAAAAATGACGTCACCTGTAGAATTCGACCAGGGTGTGGGTCGACCTTAGTTCGAGCGCGACCGCTCCACCTGCAACGGTTCGCCCGGGAAGGTGGGTCGCCACCCGATGAGATGGTGGATCCGAGGATCTCAAGGTTTTTCCGTACCCTCCGCACCACTCTCTCCACACCACCCATACAAAGTTTTCACCTCCCGCCGCTCCATCTGGGAGAACAATTCTGTCACCCAGTGAGTGAGTGAGTGGTATTGCAGCTTTATATAATATAATAACTAGGTTTCGCGTGGTGCGCGACCTGCTAAAGCAGGCCGCGAGGCGGTTGTGCTACCCTAGTCGTAGGGTCAAAAAGGCGTTCATACTTTTTTTGGTTTGTCACGACCGCCATCTTAGATTTCAAAATGTATGTCATTTTCGTAATCAGCACCCCCGAAAACCTATTAAACGACACCCATGTCGGCATGCCCGAAAATTTCATATCCGCCATCTTTGATTTTTGGTGGGGAGAATCGAGACGCTCCGGTTTTCGCCCTTCGCGTCACGATTTCCCCAACTAAAATCCAAGATGGCGGATATGAAATTCTCGGATTGCGGTCGGCCGGTAAGATGCTTGGTGACGCTTCGGGCTTCGCCCTACGCGGAGCTCGGCCTTCGGCCTCGCTTCGTGCGGTCGGCTCGGTCAACGACCTTGCCTCACCTTTAGAATCTTAACTTAAATGGCGGCCATCTTGGATGGGGGGGGGACGCTCCGGGCTTCGCCCTACGCGGAGTTCGGCCTTTGGCCTCGCCTTATACGCAGCTCGCCTCGGCCTGCGGCCTCGCCTCGCGGCGCGTCGTGGTTCGGCTCGGCCTTCGGCCTCGACTCACCACTCCTTGTATGGCGGCCATCTTGGAAAATGGCGAAATCGAAAATCTTTTTCGATATTCGGATTCAGCGACCCCTAAAACTCCCGTATAGCGAACTTGGTCCGAATCAGAGGAGATACAAAAATCTCGTTTTTGTATGGCGGCCATTTTGTTTTATTGAAAATCGAAAAAATTTTGACACCGGTAGACTTCGACCAGGGTGTGGGTCGAACTTTCTTCGAGCACCACCGGTCCAAGTCCAACGGTTCGCCCGGGAAGGTAGGTCGCGACCTGATGAGGAGGAGAATCCGAAGATGTCGAGGTTTTCCCATACTCGACGGAAAATTCTGACCACACCCCCTATACATCATTTTCACCTCCCGACCCTCCTTCTGGGAGAACAATTATGTCAATCACCCAGTCAGTCAGTGGTAATGTAGCTTTATATAGTATAACTAGGTTTTGCGTGGTGCGCGACCTGCTAAAGCAGGTCGCGAGGCGGTTGTACCTTTTTTTATAAATTTTAAAAAGTTATTAATTTTTTTTTGTTTTTCACGGCCGCCATCTTGGATTTAAAAATGGATGTTATATTCTAAATCAGCTGCCCTGAATACCCAAAAAACGACACCCATGATGATATTTTGCAAAAAATTTATGTCCGCCATCTTGGATTTCAAAACGTGTGTCATTTTCGGAATCAGCACCCCCGAAAACCTATTAAACGACACCCATGACGGTATTTTCCAAAACGTCCATGTCCGCCATCTTGGATTTCAAAATGGATGTCATTTTCGAAATCAGCACCCCTGAAAACCTATTAAACGACACCCATGTCCGTATGATGGCGGTCGGCTGGTAATATGCTTGGTGACGCTTCGGGCTTCGCCCTACGCGGAGCTCGGCCTTCGGCCTCGCCCTATACGCAGCTCGCCTCGGCCTACGGCCTCGGCTCGCGCGTTCGGCTCGGTCTGCGACCTCGCCTCACCTTAAAAATCTAAACTTGTATGGCGGCCATCTTTGATTGGGGGGGGCCGCTCCGGGCTTCGCCCTACGCGGAGTTCGGCCTTCGGCCTCACCCTATACGCGGCTCGCCTCGGCCTTCGGCCTCGCTTCGCGCGTTCGGCTCGGTCTTCGGCCTCGCCTCACTTTTAGAAACTAAACTTGTATGGCGGCCATCTTTGATTGGGGGATGGGGACGCTCCGGGCTTCGCCCAACGCGGAGTTCGGCCTTCGGCCTCACCCTATACGCGGCTCGCCTCGGCCTTCGGCCTCATCTCGCGCGTTCGGCTCCGTCTTCGACCTCGCCTCACATTTAGAATCTAAACTTGTATGGCGGCCATCTTGGATTTGGGGGGGGGACGCTCCGGGCTACGCCCTGCGCGGAGCTCGGCCTTCGGCCTCGCCTTTTACGCAGCTCGCCTCGGCCTACGGCCTCGCCTCGCGGAGTGGCGTCGTGGTTCGGCTCGGCCTGCGGCCTCGCCTCACCACTCCTTGTATGGCGGCCATCTTGGAAAATGGTGGAATCGAAAAACTGACCCGATATTCGGAATCTTCGTCCCCCAAACCCTCCAGATACCGATTTTCGTCCGGATCGGAGCAACTTCATTTCCAGCCGCCATCTTGGATCCGCCATCTTGAAAAAAAAATTTGACAGCCAGCTGCCCCCCACCCCCCTGTAAAACATTTGTTTGAGCACACTCCACTTATGTCAAACGGATCCGGAGATACAGCAATAAACATTTTGTATGGCGGTCATCTTGTTTTTGCGAAAATCGAAAAAATGACGTCACCGCTAGAATTCGACCAGGGTGTAGGTCGACCTTAGTTCGAGCGCCACCGCTCCATCTGCAATGGTTCGCCCGGGAAGGTGGGTCGCCACCTCATGAGAAGGTGGATCCGAGGATCTCGAGGTTTTCCCGTACCCTCCGCGACACCCTCTCCACACCCTCCATACAAAGTTTTCACCTCCCGCCGCTCCATCTGGGAGAACAATTCTGTCACCCAGTGAGTGAGTGAGTGGTATTGCAGCTTTATATAATATAATAATAACTAGGTTTCGCATGGTGCGCGACCTGCTAAAGCAGGTCGCGAGGCGGTTGTGCCTTTTTTTATAAATTTTAAAAAAGTTTTTAATTTCTTTTTGTTTTTCACGGCCGCCATCTTGGATTTCAAAATGGATGTTATTTTCTTAATCAGCACCCTTAAATACCCAAAAAACGACACCCATGACGATATTTGCAAAAAATTTATGTCCGCCATCTTGGATTTCAAAACGTATGTCATTTTCGGAATCAGCACCCCCGAAAACCTATTAAACGACACCTATGACGGTATTTTCCAAAAAATCCATGTCCGCCATCTTGGATTTCAAAATGGATGTCATTTTCGAAATCAGCACCCCTGAAAACCTATTAAACGACACCCATGTCGGTATGATGGCGGTCGGCTGGTAATATGCTTGGTGACGCTTCGGGCTTCGCCCTACGCGGAGCTCAGCCTTCGGCCTCGCCCTATACGCAGCTCGCCTCGGCCTACGGCCTCGGCTCGCGCGTTTGGCTCGGTCTGCGACCTCGCCTCACCTTAAAAATCTAAACTTGTATGGCGGCCTTTTTTGATTGGGGGGGACGCTCCAGGCTTCGCCCTACGCGGAGTTCGGCCTTCGGCCTCACCCTATACGCGGCTCGCCTCGTCCTTTGGCCTCGCCTCGCGCGTTCGGCTCGGTCTTCGACCTCGCCTCACCTTTAGAATCTAAACTTGTATGGCTGCCATCTTTGATAGGGGGGGGGCCGCTCCGGACTTCGCCCTACGCGGAGTTCGGCCTTCGGCCTCACCCTATACGCGGCTCGCCTCGGCCTTCGGCCTCGCCTCGCGCGTTCGTCTCGGTCTTCGGCCTCGCCTCACTTTTAGAATCTAAACTTGTATGGCGGCCATCTTTGATTGGGGGGGGACGCTCCGGGCTTCGCACTACGCGGAGTTCGGCCTTCGGTTTCACCCTATACGCGGCTCGCCTCGGCCTTCGGCCTCGTCTCGCGCGTTCGGCTCGGTCTTCGACCTCGCCTCACCTTTAGAATCTAAACTTGTATGGCGGCCATCTTGGATTTGGGGGGGGGGACGCTCCGGGCTACGCCCTGCGCGGAGCTCGGCCTTCGGCCTCGCCTTTTACGCAGCTCGCCTCGGCCTACGGCCTCGCCTTGCGGCGTGGCGTCGTGGTTCGCCTCGGCCTGCGGCCTCGCCTCACCACTCCTTGTATGGCGGCCATCTTGGAAAATAGTGGAATCGAAAAACTGACCCAATATTCGGAATCTTCGTCCCCCAAACCCCCCAGATACCGATTTTCGTCCGGATCGGAGCAACTTTATTTCCGGCCGCCATCTTGGATCCGCCATCATGAAAAAAAAAATTGATAGCCACCTGCCCCTCACCCCCCTGTAAAACATTTGTTTGAGCACACTCCACTTATGTCAAACGGATCCGGAGATACAGCAATAAACATTTTGTATGGCGGTCATCTTGTTTTTGCGAAAATCGAAAAAATGACGTCACCGCTAGAATTCGACCAGGGTGTAGGTCGACCTTAGTTCGAGCGCCACCGCTCCATCTGCAACAGTTCGCCCGGGAAGGTGGGTCGCCACCCGATGAGAAGGTGGATCCGAGGATCTCGAGGTTTTCCCGTACTTTCCGCACCACCCTCTCCACACCCCCCATACAAAGTTTTCACCTCCCGCCGCTCCATCTGGGAGAACAATTCTGTCACCCAGTGAGTGAGTGAGTGGTATTGTAGCTTTATATAATATAAAATAACTAAGTTTCGCGTGGTGCGCGACCTGCTAAAGCAGGTCGCGAGGCGGTTGTGCCTTTTTTTATAAATTTTAAAAAAGTTTTTAATTTTTATTTGTTTTTCACGGCCGCCATCTTGGATTTCAAAACGGATGTTATTTTCAAAATCAGCACCCCTGAAAACCTATTAAACGACACCCATGTCGGTATGATGGTGGTTGGCTGGTAATATGCTTGGTGACGCTTCGGGCTTCGCCCTACGCGGAGCTCGGCCTTCGGCCTCGCCCTATACGCAGCTCGGTCTGCGACCTCGCCTTACCTTAAAAATCTAAACTTGTATGACGGCCATCTTTGATTGGGGGGGGGGACGCTCCGGGCTTCGCCCTACGCGGAGTTCGGCCTTCGGCCTAACCCTATACGCGGCTCGCCTCTGCCTTCGGCCTCGCCGCCATCTAGAATTGGGGGGGGGGACGCTCCGGGCTTCGTCCTACGCGGAGTTCGGCCTTCGGCCTCACCCTATACGTCGCTCGCCTCGGCCTTCGGCCTCGCCTCGCGCGTTCGGCTCGGTCTTCGACCTCGCCTCACCTTTAGAATCTAAACTTGTATGGCGGCCATCTTGGATTTGGGGGGGGGACGCTCCGGGCTACGCCCTGCGCGGAGCTCGGCCTTCGGCCTTGCTTTTTACGCAGCTCGCCTCGGCCTACGGCCTCGCCTCGCGGAGTGGCATCGTGGTTCGGCTCGGCCTGCGGCCTCACCTCACCACTCCTTGTATGGCGGCCATCTTGGAAAATGGTGGAATCGAAAAACTGACCCGATATTCGGAATCTTCGTCCCCCAAACCCCCCAGATACCGATTTTCGTCCGGATCGGAGCAACTTCATTTCCGGCCGCCATCTTGGATCCGCCATCTTGAAAAAAAAATTTGACAGCCAGCTGCCCCCCACCCCCTGTAAAACATTTGTTCGAGCATACTCCACTTAGGTCAAACGGTTCCGGAGATACAGCAATAATCATTTTGTATGGCGGCCATCTTGTTTTTGCGAAAATCGAAAAAATGACGTCACCGGTAGAATTCGACCAGGGTGTGGGTCGACCTTAGTTTGAGCACCACCGCTCCATCTGCAACGGTTCGCCCGGGAAGGTGGGTTGCCACCTGATGAGAAGGTGGATCCGAGGATCTCGAGGTTTTCCCGTACCCTGCGCACCACCCTCTCCTCATCCCCCATACAAAGTTTTCACCTCCCGCCGCTCCATCTGGGAGAACAATTCTGTCACCCAGTGAGTGAGTGAGTGGTATTGCAGCTTTATATAATATAATAACTAGGTTTCGCGTGATGCGCGACCTGCTAAAGCAGGCCGCGAGGTGGTTGTGCTACCCTATTTTTAGGGTCAAAAAGGCGTTCATACTTTTTTTGGTTTGTCACGACCGCCATCTTGGATTTCAAAATGGATGTCAGTTTCGTAATCAGCATCCCCGAAAACCTGAAAAACGACACCCATGACGGATTTTTCCAAAAACTGCATGTCCGCCATCTTGGATTTAAAAATAAATGTCATTTTCGGGATCAGCAACCCCGAAAACCTATTAAATGACACCCATGAAGGTATTTTCAAAAAATCCATGTCCGCCATCTTGGATTTCAAAATGGATGTCATTTTCGAAATCAGCACCCCTAAGAACCTATTAAACGACACCCATGTCGGTATGATGGCGGGCGGCTGGTAATATGCTTGGTGACGCTTCGGGCTTCGCCCTACGCGGAGCTCGGCCTTCGGCCTCGCCCTATACGCAGCTCGCCTCGGCCTACGGCCTCGGCTCGCGCGTTCGGCTCGGTCTGCGACCTCGCCTCACCTTAAAAATCTAAACTTGTATGGCGGCCATCTTTGATTGGGGGGGGACGCTCCGGGCTTCGCCCTACGCGGAGTTCGGCCTTCGGCCTCACCTTTAGAATCTAAACTTGCCGCCATCTAGAATTGGGGGGGGGGGGACGCTCCAGGCTTCGCCCTACGCGGAGTTCGGCCTTCGGCCTCACCCTATACGCGGCTCGCCTCGGCCTTCGGCCTCGCCTCGCGCGTTCGGCTCGGTCTTCGACCTCGCCTCACCTTTAGAATCTAAACTTGTATGGCGGCCATCTTTGATTGGGGGGGGGGACGCTCCGGGCTTCGCTCTACGCGGAGTTCGGCCTTCGGCCTTACCCTATACGCGGCTCGCCTCGGCCTTCGGCCTCGTCTCGCGCGTTCGGCTCGGTCTTCGACCTCGCCTCACCTTTAGAATCTAAACTTGCCGCCATCTAGAATTGGGGGGGGGGGGGACGCTCCGGGCTACGCCCTGCGCGGAGCTCGGCCTTCGGCCTCACCTTTTACGCAGCTCGCCTCGGCCTACGGCCTCGCCTCGCGGCGTGGCGTCTTGGTTCGGCTCGGCCTGCGGCCTCGCCTCACCACTCCTTGTATGGCGGCCATCTTGGAAAATGGTGGAATCGAAAAACTGACCCGATATTCGGAATCTTCGTCCCCCAAACCCCCCAGATACCGATTTTCGTCCGGATCGGAGCAACTTCATTTCCGGCCGACATCTTGGATCCGCCATCTTGAAAAAAAAATTTAACAGCCACCTGCCCCTCACCCTTTTGTAAAACATTTGTTCGAGCACACCCCACTTATGTCAAACGGTTCCGGAGATACAGCAATAAACATTTTGTATGGCGGCCATCTTGTTTTTGCGAAAATCGAAAAAATGACGTCACCGATAGAATGCGACCAGGGTGTGGGTCGACCTTAGTTCGAGCGCCACCGCTCCATCTGCAACCGTTCGCCCGGGAAGGTGGGTCGCCACCCGATGAGATGGTGGATCCGAGGATCTCAAGGTTTTTCCGTACCCTCCGCACCACTCTCTCCACACCACCCATACAAAGTTTTCACCTCCCGCCGCTCCATCTGGGAGAACAATTCTGTCACCCAGTCAGTGAGTGGTATTGCAGCTTTATATAATATAACTAGGTTTCGCGTGGTGCGCGACCTGCTAAAGCAGGTCGCGAGGTGGTTGTGCCTTTTTTTATAAATTTAAAAAAGTTTTGAATTTTTTTTTGTTTTTTACGGCCGCCATCTTGAATTTAAAAATGATGTTATTTTCTTAATCAGCACCCCTGAATACCCAAAAAACGACACCCATGACGATATTTAGCAAAAAATTTATGTTCGCCATCTTGGATTTCAAAACGTATGTCATTTTCAGAATAAGCACCCCCGAATACCTATTAAACGACACCCATGACGGTATTTTCCAAAAAATCCATGTCCGCCATCTTGGATTTCAAAATGGATGTCATTTTCGAAATCAGCACCCTGAAAACCTATTAAACGACACCCATGTCGGTATGATGGCGGTCGGCTGGTAATATGCTTGGTGACGCTTCGGGCTTCGCCCTACGCGGAGCTCGGCCTTCGGCCTCGCCCTACACGCGGCTCGCCTCGGCCTACGGCTTCGGCTCGCGCATTCGGCTCGGTCTGCGACCTCGCCTCGGCCTTCGGCCTCGCCTCACCTTAAAAATCTAAACTTGTATGGCGGCCATCTTTAATTAGGGGGAGGGGGGGACGCTCCGGGCTTCGCCCAACGCGGAGTTCGGCCTTCGGCCTCACCCTATACGCGGCTCGCCTCGGCCTTCGGCCTCGCCTCATGCGTTTGGCTCGGTCTTTGACCTCGCCTCACCTTTAGAATCTAAACTTACCGCCATCTAGAATTGGGGGGGGGGACGCTCCGGGCTTTGCCCTACGCGGAGTTCGGCCTTCGGCCTCACACTATGCGCGGCTCAGCTCGGCCTTCGGCCTCGCCTCGCGCGTTCGGCTCGGTCTTCGACCTCGCCGCACCTTTAGAATCTAAACTTGTATGGCGGCCATCTTGGATTTGGGGGGGGGACGCTCCGGGCTACGCCCTGCGCGGAGCTCGGCCTTCGGCCTCGCCTTTTACGCAGCTCGCCTCGGCCTACGGCCTCGCCTCGCGGCGTGGCGTCGTGGTTCGGCTCGGCCTGCGGCCTCGCCTCACCACTCCTTGTATGGCAGCCATCTTGGAAAATGGTGAAATCGAAAAACTTACCCGATATTCGGAATCTTCGTCCCCCATACCCCCCAGATACCGATTTTCGTCCGGATCGGAGCAACTTCATTTCCGGCTGTCATCTTGGATCCGCCATCTTGAAAAAAAATTTGACAGCCACCTGCCCCTCAGCCCCCTGTAAAACATTTGTTCGAGCACACTCCACTTATGTCAAACGGATCCGGAGATACAGCAATAAACATTTTGTATGGCGGCCATCTTGTTTTTGCGAAAATCGAAAAAATGACGTCACCTGTAGAATTCGACCAGGGTGTGGGTCGACCTTAGTTCGAGCGCGACCGCTCCACCTGCAACGGATCGCCCGGGAAGGTGGGTCGCCACCCGATGAGATGGTGGATCCGAGGATCTCAAGGTTTTTCCGTACCCTCCG
>OX465270.1:7369863-7517306 GCA_949987775.1 Aproaerema taeniolella
TGATGAATCGTAATTGTCTGAAGAACTTTCTAATCTTCGAAGTAGTGCTGGAGCACTTAGACATTTATTCCGAAAAATAGGCGTACACTTGAAAACGTTTACCAGCGGACTGGAAGCTCAGTCGCCTGTCCAGAAAATTTATAGTTTGTTTGACTCAGTCCAATGTCGAATCGATGTTCAGGTCGTAGCACTGCGATACGCAAAACCATTTGTTTACTACAGCAAAGAGATGATGTCTTTCATCGATGCCAAAAAAAAACCCAAACCAAACATAATTTCAAGTCGGAGTGATTTCCATGCAGGATCACTCCGACTTGATTTGATAAACTATCATAATTATAATGAATACAATTCTAAGCTATTAGTCTCGTCGCCGCAGACAGTGTGGCGCCAAAGCGTCCGGCGAACGTTACATAAACTAGATACACGTTGGAATAGATAACGCCCCATGCATTAAATTCAAAACAAAGAGAATTGATTTTATTAATTCAGTTAGTAACAGTGTAGATTATTAGTTCTGAACATTGCCTTTTTAATTACCATAGAATAGATGACGTTAAATTGTATAACGTTACGGTGTATGTGCTCATAATTATTTTTGCGGTTTGCCTCCTATAAGAATGACGTTTCAACAGTTGCAGCGTGAGTGACAACAGCCCATATTTGTCGATATATGCCACAATTTATTCCTATTTAAAGCAATTGTAAAACATGAACTTATCAGTCATCGCTGAAACCCGTGAAAACTAAACGTGACAATAATTAGTGTAAAATAAATTTAATTAAATTAAATAATGGCATATAAAGACCTTTATTTGGAAGATTTCAAACAAACGGATTACAAGTGAAAAAGTTGAAGGGACATTCGAAGAAAATTCCAGAAACCGGGACCTCAACAGATTCGTCCACGACGTGTGTTATGACCACTCAAGGGTCGTGCTCCCGACAGAACGAAACAGGAATACCTTCATCAATGCAAACTACTGTGATGGAGCTGATCAACAGAAGCAGTACGTTCTTGCAGAAGCCCCAACTCAAAAGACAGCCTATAATTTCTACCGTTTAATTTGGATGCATCATGTCAAAATAGTCGTGATGCTATGTCAGAAAGTTGAGAATAAAAAGGAGAAGTGCTATCCCTATTGGAGTGACGTCCCTCTATCAAGTATGTCATTCAACAAAAAGTTCCGGGTAACGACCATGAAGGTGGAACGTTTTGCCCACTACGTAAAGAGTACTCTACTTCTGACAGATGGAACCGACGCTTGCCAGGTCGTTACACATTACAATTATTCAGCCTGGCCCGATCATGGTGTACCTGAAAATACTTCAGCCTTTTTTAAATTTGTCCTGGAGGTCAGGCGGTTTAGAGAGTCACTCCCGAGCGATCTCACACTTCCTCAACCTCCTATAGTCGTGCATTACAATGCAGGGTTAGGAAGAACACCTTGCTTTGTTGTGAGAGACACTTGTATATCCAAGTTGAAAAGTGATAAAAAAGTGGCAATAGCGTCGACTTTAGTGCACATACGTCAGCAAAGATTTTACTCGCTATTTCTAACTAGTCAGTATATTTTTGTGTATAAGGTGTAAGATGTCTCAGAAATGAAACCACTCAGTTGTTCCAAACTTATATTCCTCCAAACTTATTATGATCAATGCGATTGCCAAAACTTATTATGATCAATACTGATTGCCAAAACTTATTATTTCCAAACTTATTAGAGCAATTCTAAACTTATTAGTTCAACTCCAAACTTATTAAATTAGTTCCAAACTTATTAGATCAATTCTAAACTTATTAAATCAACTCCAAACTTATTACAATACAATACAATATACTTTATTTGCACACAAAGACATACAATACAATTAACAGAACATAAAACATAGTGTACAACAAGGCGGCCTTATTGCTAGGTAGCAATTTCTTCCAGGCAACCTTAGGGTAGGACAGCAGTAAGGTAAGAAGTAGTTGGTGGTGCATAAAATTAAATACATATTAATAATACAAATAAACAAATATATAAGTATACATATATATAATTATATATAAATAAATATGTAAAATAAGTATAACATACATCTATATATATACATACATACGAGCAGCAAATGTAAGGGACAAAACAAGCTTAGTAAAGTAGATAGAAGCAAAGACAGTGAATCAAGAGCCTAGCTAGGGAGCGGGAAGGGAAAGGAAATGGGATTTTGTTTGGGTTTTAAAGGAATCTATGGAGGGGGCACGTCTTATGGAGACAGGGAGGGAGTTCCAAAGCCGGATGGCTTTGACAGTGAAGGAGGAAGTGAAAAAGTTAGTGGAGTGTGAAGGCATATTCAGGGATAGATCGAAGTTGGAGCGAAGGGTTCGAGTAGAAGTAGTAGATGAGAAGGAGAAGCATTGTTTAAGATATAGAGGAGTAGTAGGATTGAAAAGGATAGAATAAAGGGTGGAAAGAAAGTGGAGGTTACGGCGTTGACGAATCGGGAGCCAATTAAGTTTTTGTCTATAAGCGGACACGTGATCGTATTTTCGAAGGTTAAAAACGAACCGAATGCAGAGATTTTGCATACGATCTAATTTATTAATAAGCTCCACGGATAAGTCAGGGTAACAGGAATCAGCGTAGTCAAGGATGGGTAGGATTAGAGATTGGGCTAATGATATTTTTGTACTGGTCGGCAATAGATTCCGTAATCTTCGAAGAGAGCCATACGCAGCAAACACCTTCCTACTTACCTCTGCCACCTGTGGCCTCCATGACAGCGTTTGGTCGAAAAGTACTCCGAGATTTTTTACAGTAGTAGAAAACGGTATTGGAACGCCATTGAATGAAATTGCCGGTAGATGTTCAGTGCTAATCCTTGAGATATAATAGGGACTTCCGATAATGATGGCCTGGGTTTTAGCAGGGTTCACAGTTATTCCATAGGATTGACTCCAAGAGTATATGCGGGCCAGGTCATCATTAGTCGATTGAATCGCAAGTGAGATATCGTCAATTCTTGCTTGAGTGTATATCTGGAGATCATCTGCATATAAGTGGTAGGAAGAAGTAAGGGAGTGAGTTATGGAGTTTATGAAAATAGCAAAGACAAGAGGGGACAACACGCCACCCTGAGTGACGCCAGCAAATGTACAGCTCCATGAGGAAAAATAATCCTCAACGCGGATTCGTTGCCGGCGTCCACACAGGTAAGTGCGAAACCAGCCAGTCACCGTTGGAGATATGTTGAGGGAATCCAGCACCCCAAGTAGTATGTCGTGATCTACAACATTAAAAGCGTTACTAAAATCTAACAATGTAAGGATTGTGAGCTGCTGGTTTTCCATGCCTATTCTGATGTCATCGGTGATTTTAATTAATGCCGTAGTCGTACTATGTCCCACGCGGAATCCGGATTGAAAAGGATTAAGGAGATCGTGCCTAGTAAGGAACATATTAAGCTGTTGATAGACAAGTCTTTCAAGAACTTTGGACAGGAAAGGGAGGATGGAGATGGGACGATAATCGGAGAAGGACTTTGGGTGAACTTTCTTAGGTATAGGAATGATTTGGGCACTTTTCCAGGACGAAGGGAATACACCGGAATCAATGGAAAAATTAAGGATCTTTGTGATAACGGGAGTGAGGATATCAAGGAGGGGAAGGATCATTTTACGACTGACATTATCATCACCGACAGCATCCGAGGAAATGGACTTAATATTCTTCTCAACATCACAATCGCTGAATGGCTTGAAAGAAAACGTAGGATACGTGGGAGTTGGCAAAGATAAAAGGTGATTCAACGTGTCTGTTTTTGCATCTGCTGCCATGTAAGAGGTAGCTGTAAAATGAGAATTAAGCGAGTTGAGATCAACATCACTAGGAATGGAGTCAGTGCGAGACTTGCCAACTCCTAAAGTCCTCAGGAATTTCCAGACTTTAGCCGTATCACCGTTAGTAACAGAATTGTGAATATGGCGGCGTTGTGCATCCCTTACCACAGTATTGCAGCGATTCCTGGCGGCATTGTATTTCTCACGGTTTATATCTGAAGAATTAGCACTGTACCTCGCTTTAGCATGGTTTTTCCTTTCCATCACACTCTTGATTTCAGGTGTATGCCAAGGAGCAGGAAGGTGCTTGACCCGGATTGGACGGACAGGTGCGTGGATATCGTACAAGCCGATCAGAAACGTGTTAAACATGTCAACACGTTCATCGATGGTAGTAGCACGGTCAATTGCCGACCAGTCGACCTTCAGAGCATCCTCACGAAGCTTATTCACGTCCATGCATTTGAAATTGCGTTGGAGGAGAACACGCGCTTTGAGTTTTGGAGGGCGAATCTTGTAGGAGAGAAAGACCAAATCATGGTAGGAAAAGGCATTAGCAGCGTGTTGACCGTGCTTAGCGACGTGATTAGGAGAAGAGACGATCATCAAGTCCAGAAGAGAGGGAATACAATTAGGAAAGTGGTGAGTGGCATTTGTTGGAAGAATTTGAAGGTTACAGGAATTAACTAAGGATTTCAAGGCAAGGGACCGGGAATCGTTCTTAAGGAGGCAGGTGTTGAAGTCACCCATTATAATTGTATGATGGTATGATGGTACGAAGTCTTCAAGGAGCTTTTCAAAGGAGGAAAAAAAGTTGACCTTCATTGAAGGACTATAGAAAACTCCTAGAAGGACTTTCGTGTGGGAAATGGTGACTTCGAGGAGTAGGTGTTCAGCGGTATTTTCTGGAGGTGGTTGAGGAGATCGATTTAGAATGGAAAAAGGGATGTTACTGCGCAGATAGATAGCCACACCACCATGTGAGGAGCTCGTCCGGTCGTTCCGAATAAGTTGGAAGCCCGGTAAGGAATAAGACGTAGAAGGTAGACTAGGATGTAGCCAGGACTCTGAAATAAAAATAGCATGAATGTGCTGAATATCGAAAGTGCTCAACAAGTCAGCGTAGTGCGCATGTATGCTTTGAGCGTTTATATGCACTATATTAAAGTTTTTCTTGACGTTTAGAAACTCAGACTCCAGCTCATCTTTCAAAGAAGGTACGGCACTATGAAAACTGTCGTCACTTGAAGAAGAGGAACAAGATAGGAAATCAAAGTTATTATTGCTGTCGTCATTGCTACTCATGATATAATAAATATGTTAATAAATAAGTATGTATATAATATGAATAAATAATTATATTCTAAAACTATAAAATCTAGACTCATAAAATATTCCACCCGCTAGCAGCCTTCTAAAGAAATTGCGTGAGACGAAACGTAACAAATGATTTTTAGAATAAGTAAGACACTAACACACAAAAGGAAAAAAGTAAACAGAGACAACTAAAAAACAAACAAAACAACATTTTACCTTTTCTTCCACCCGATTAACTGTAACATTTTAATTGAAAATAAAACAGACTATCAACTGTGAGCTGTCAAAATTGACAACTGGACATAACCTATTACGTTTAAAAATAAAAAGTGAAAATAACATTACAAAATAAAATAAGTGGGTAAGAAAACTACAACTAAATAAGGAATTAAGTGGGTAAAATTACGAATTCGACTGGGATATAAATATAATGTAGGTATAGTGCCTGCAAAACTAATGGTGAAAGGCAAAGAAGCGAAATACATTGGATGTTACTTGTTATTTTCGCACGGGCCCCGTTCTTAAATTCCTTGTCGGTTTTGCAGTGGGGTTGACTTTACGCTCACCAGCGTCGGGTTTACTTGCCAAGGGCGTTACTACAGCCGGTCGTGGGATAGCATCAAGCTCTGCGAAGGATACTACCCTGCGCCGAGTTCCGTTCGGCTCGACTACAAGGATAGTCCCATCTCTGGTCCAGCAGTTAGTAATCCCGAATCTTTCACGAGCTGCTATAAATACGGAATGCCTTTTCTTAGTCAAGAATTCTGAAACAGTAATGCCACTGCCTTTCAAACTCGACTTATCAAACCACACTCTGTCCCGTGTATCCACATTCTGGAATTTGACCACAACTGGGCGAGGCTTATCACCAGCTTTAGGGCGCCCCAGGCGATGCGCCCGCCGAAGGTCTTCAGCAGAAAGCGGCATTGCAGTATGGGTATCAACACACTTTATAACGGCTGCTGCAACATCTTCATTCTTCGACTCTGGCACGTTGTGGAAGAGGAGAATTTTACGCCTGCTGCGCATCTCCTGATGGTCACACTCACGTGCTACGAGGTCCACCTGCTGCTGCAGTGTCTTCAGGGCAACTATGACAAAAGTCTTGAAGGAGGCAAAGTCGGTTGCCAGCGATGAGAGAGTTGGAGAAGCTGCTGGCACTGAAGCCCTGCTGAGCTGATCTTGAAAGCTCGCCATCTGAGAGTGCATGGTAGCAGCCAGTTTCTCAATAGTTTGCTTGACATCTTCCATTTTAAGTTAATATGTGATGTGAGTTAGTGCTGATGAAACAGGATATCAGTGGCAGTATTGCAAGGATTTCACTAGCAGGTAGAATTAGTAACTAATACATTAATAATTTGTACTTTTTGACCAAAATAAATACGTAAATTTTAATAAATTCGAAAAAAAAATACACAGCTACAACAATTTAGTGTTTACACACCAACTACCCACGACGAAAAAAAAAAAAAAAAAAAAAATTACTGTGAGACAACTGAACGACTAGGCTGCTCAATCGAGAATGCCCCCCACTTCCCAAGTACCTGGCTTTTATACCCGATACGTTTTAGTGTTGCCAGTTTAAAAACATTAAAAGGTGCGAAATGGGTGTAAAATGCAGGAAACCTTACACTCGTCCATCCTGATAGCGTGTATGCCCTCATACACGTACCAGAAGGAACCTTACACTTGGCGAATTTAGGGCTCTCTCGTATCGGCAACTTATTTCCATTAAAAGTTTAACAATCAAGTCTGTACATAATGTAAATAAGAATCTAACAAAATTTAATATTTCTGAGTGTATATGTAATTTTACATTAGTATACATAATTTTATTTATAATGATGTCTGAACCAAAACTTCAAACGCTATAACATCAATTTCCTATATTATGATTATCACTTCTCATAATAAGTACTAACTTTCCATAGAATAATACAAACTCAAACACTGTAATATCAATATCTCATAGGTACTACATTCAGTTTTACATTTTACATTAAATAACTTCTTATAATATAAACACTTCTTTTTCATACTACAATACTAACTTCTCATATTAGGTACAATTTTAATTTTCTCATACTCAAATACCAAATCTAATACTATAATATTAACTTTTATTACATTAGTAGTTTCTGCAGTATTCCCGTATACATTATCTTTTCTAATTTGATTACTATTTTTCTGGCACACTATTTTACTTCTGTATCTTTGACTTTTTGGTTTATTGTCTTAATCTCTAACCTCAAACGTGATATCTAGTCTCTAACCTCTAACCTGACTGTGCTATAGGCTGGGACAATATTTCATCTAACCTGATTATAGATAATAAAAATTGTTTTAGTTTCTCCCATAACCCATATAATGTAATCTCTCATTTATCAATGGTACCTTTAATTCAATTCATCCTATTTTTTAAAGAGGCGATAAATGTAGTGTAAATAACTACAGACTCATAACTGTACTGCCAGCTTACCAAAAATTCTTGAACGGCTTATCAATATTAAACTGACTAATTATTTACAAAAAAAACAACCCTCTTTCTCCAATTCAATATGGTTTTGGAGTTGGTAAATCCACTTCCGATGCAGTCCATGAGCTCACAAACTACATAGTCCATAACCTAGATAATAAAAATAAAACAATAGCCATTTTTTCAGACCTTACCAAAGTCTTTGATACCGTGTCTGTACCTCTACTCTTAGGCAAATTGGAAAATTTAGGCATTAGAGGGTTACAACTTCAACTTTTTCGCGAATACTTGTCGGAGCGCACCCAATGTGTCAAAATAAATGACAAATGTAGTAACGATCTCTCTATTTGTTACGGAAGGCCACAGGGAAGCATATCGGGTCCCACTTTATTTCTTATTTATATAAATAGCCTTTGTCAACTCCAACTATCAAATGGTAGAATATTAGCATTCGCAGATGACACCGCCCTTCTTTTTAGTGCAAACCTTGGGAGGATGTATATTATCATGTTCAAATCGGTCTTAACACTACCACAGAATGGATATCCCAAAATAAACTTTCTCTCAGCCCTACTAAATCTAAATATATCGCTTTCACGTTTAAAAAAAATCAAATCAAATGTCAACTTCTAACTCAAGCATTGCTCATAATTGCTTATACCCCCATATAAATTGTTCCTGTACCAAACTTGAAAAGACTCTTACATACATATAAATACCTTGGAATTCTTATTGATTCAAAGCTCACCTTTCAACCCTACATTGATCTTCTTTCTGGAAGAATTCACAAATTAATCTTTGTTTTCAAAACTCTTCGATATATAATTACTGATCTCAAAGTTCTGAAATCAATATATATTTCTATCTGACAATCTCTTATTATTTGTATAACCTCCTGGGGTGGCGCGCACAAAATTAACCTGATCAAATTAGAACGAGCCTAGAGAGCGATCCTGAAAGTAATCCACTTCCGACCCTTTAGAACTCCCACTAACTCACTTTTTCAAAATTGTAAAGTCTTGACAGTAGGTAAGACAACTTTTTATATTGTTACGGTTATCAAGCTGCTTATCAAGCAAAACTCCTACCTGCCATATGATGCTGTTGCTAACGTCTCTAAACGTAAAAATGTATGTCCTCACACACACACACACACACACACACACACACACACACACACACACACACACACACACAACACACACACACACACATATATATATAATTATTTTAGTCTTAAGTTTAGGAAATTGTTACGACAGTTTAAAATTTTATTACCTACTTAATTCTTAATGAGGATTATTTTTCCCAATTTCAGTTGTCAACTAGTTAATTTTAAGCTACGGGGGGGTCCCTGGAGACCTGCAATACAGGTTTTGACCTAGCGCAGGCTCCAGTCTCCTCCCTTTCCACCTGTTATAATTTTATATGAGCAAACTGTAATGTGAAGAAATAAACGATATTATTATTTTCAAATTTGAAATAGTTTTGTTTGGAATCGAGTAAAAATTTGTCAGTCGTCAAAAAATTCTGGATGAAAATGGTTTTTCTTCTTTTTGATTGTTGCGAATAAATGTAAAATTATAGTGAACGTCTATTTCGTTCCGGTCGTGCTACTGTTATTATGATCTCTTAATCAATTACTGCTGATATTTCTCATCAACTTGATGGATTGATTTCTGGCCCCATATCTGGACTTCCTCGTTTTAATACAACAAAATTCTCAGTTTTTTTTTGTTATGTTTTTTTTGTGTTTTTTTTAATGTGTTTTTTTATGTTTTTATTTTTTATTCTTAGGGTCTGAATATTAGACCCTGTCCCGAACAATAAAGGCCGGTGTCGGCCGTACCCTGTGTACGTTGCTCCCGGCGTGTGCTGTTCAGCTCGAATTTACGACCAAAACCTTAATCATCACACCACATCGTGCGGAGGTCGCCTCGTCGTTCTTCAGATAACAAGTTTAATTACTGACTATAGATTTTACTCAAAAATTTAATTTAATTTTGTTACCGCAGATCCCGTTATGCCTACGCTGCGCAGCATAGTTTACTGCATCCAAGGACACTCCTTTTCGGCATGTTACTAGAATTGCTATTTTTCCACGTCCCTATTTCCCTAGTATCCCACGACGACTTTACCCTTCTGTTTTTTTTAAAATAAATATTCCTTAAATATTGTTTACTGAATTACTCTTTTTTTTTTAATTTAATATATATTTTGGTTAAACTTACGGTTGTGTTTTAATTAACGTGGCGGGTCAAGCCTCCGCTTGTCCCTCGATAAGCGGAGGTCCGTCACACTAAATTTCTCGCTCTGAATTAGCAAATCGAACATTACTCGTACCATACTAACTTTTGCTATTCTTGTAGTTTCTAAAAATTTTAGATTTAATGTTTTTAGTATCCATATTATGTTAATTATTGAGATCGATTGATGACAATCACATTATACTGTGACATTGCTTTAGACATAATATTGCAACTGGAATTGAATTATATGATTCTAAGCTAAGCTAATCTCACTCTGCAATAGCAAATCCATACTAACCATACTAACTTCACTTGAAAGTCCTATTTATTCTCGTCCTATCGCCGGCTCTCTCCTGTCACCCAAGGTGGCTACGGTGCTCTGCGACGACAATTCCGTACTTTGGCTCCATTGCTCACGTCCAAGACTCTGCACCACCTGGCCGTGACCCCTCGGCTACCGGCCCGGCTTGCCTCACGCCGCCCGCTGCGGCACCCTGCACCCCCTTCACCAACCTCGACTGCGCCTCACACCACCCGCTGCGGCGCCTTGCACATCCTTCACCAACCCCGACTGCGCCCCACGCCGCTCGCTGCGTCGCCCCGCCGACCACGCCGCTCGCCATCTCGTGCCTTCACCGGATCCCGCTCCAGCCGGCGCACCTGCTCCCGCCTTTCGTTCCAGAACACGCTTCCGCCATCGCAGGCAGCGGCCGCGACCACAGTTGCGGACCCCGCCGACCGCGACCGCGGCGGGGACGCTCCCTCGGCTGCGAGTCTCCAAACTGCGGCAGGAGTCGCGCAAGCCACCGGTTGCCCGTCATACGTTCTGAAACCCACAACAAAAAAAACAAAACGCAAACCTCCATTCTATCTGCTAATAAAATTACAGTTACGTTACGAATGTATTCAATCTAGAACAAACTGTAGTGTAGGTAGGGTAGGTACTTAATGTAACTAGTATATTAAATAATATCTTCAAATAACATCAGGTAACATTTCAAGATCGGTTCCATACAAGGAGTCCACGTGCCTTCTTATATGGAATGGAATATATAAATAATATCAAATTAATTCAGTAATATCATATTAGATTTACAGAAGCTTGACACCATTTTCGTGCCTCCATCCATAACATGTAACACGAATCCTACCTACGTAATAATTAGCATTTAAGCTCCACTTAGTAGTTAACCAGATTCGGTGTCTTATCAAAATGTATAAGGAATTTATAAAAGTGGTCATATCTTCAAAACGGCTACTCCTAGCGCGAAAATAACCAGTTTTCGGGCCCCCTTTTAGAAACCCTTGCAAACAGTTCGAGTAATCCGGCGCCACCATATTGGATTCCCTCGGTAATAGTTTTGTTCCCGATCATAGATTGAATGTAGGTAGAGAGAAAATTTCAAAGCACTAATAGTTACTGTTCAAAAATGTACGTTTACCTGTGTATAGGTACCCAGTTGGTGGTTTAAGACATCGATGACGTCATTCTATTGAAAAGAAGGACTATTCTACTAATTGCACCTAATAGCTGTAAAAATAGCTCTGCCAAAATATAGAATTTTAAAAATAACTAAATATAGTTAACCATCTACCTTCATAACGATTCCCTTTTATGATAGATCGGTTATTGCCGTTGTATCTAATTAATCATGAAATATCTACATCAAAAGGGTTTCCTTTGAAACAATTAAGGCGTGTTACTTACGCGTTTATGCGTTGTCCATCCCCGCTTCTGAGGTGTAAGATGTCTCAGAAATGAAACCACTCAGTTGTTCCAAACTTATATTCCTCCAAACTTATTATGATCAATGCGATTGCCAAAACTTATTATGATCAATACTGATTGCCAAAACTTATTATTTCCAAACTTATTAGAGCAATTCTAAACTTATTAGTTCAACTCCAAACTTATTAAATTAGTTCCAAACTTATTAGATCAATTCTAAACTTATAAATCAACTCCAAACTTATTAAATTAGTTTCAAACTTATTAAAATTACTGTGAGACAACTGAACGACTAGGCTGCTCAATCGAGAATGCCCCCCACTTCCCAAGTACCTGGCTTTTATACCCGATACGTTTTAGTGTTGCCAGTTTAAAAACATTAAAAGGTGCGAAATGGGTGTAAAATGCAGGAAACCTTACAAAGGTTATCAAGTTATACGTAGACTCTATTCCACGGGAAAGAAAAATATCTCCTGCTGCAAAAGCAATCTATTTTTTGCGTGACTTAGTGAAGTAAGTTAGATTAAGATTGTATTTGTCGTTCAAAGATCTTTGTATTTAAATTTGTTTAATTTGTGTATACTTTTATTTTAATTGTATGTACATACTCTTAGATATAACTTGTATTTAAATTATACACTTACTGTTGTTTCATTTAAATAACCTCGCGTTGATTGTATATATAAATTTCTTATACAGGAAACTCGTTTTAATGTAGTTTGAGCTTGACTTAGTGACTCATGTGATGTAATATGTTGACAAATTCAATAACTTGTTCCTTATCCAACTTCAAAAACACTACGTATTTAGATTTACAGCTATTTAGCAGTTTTATTTTGGGCTGAAAGATGTGGACTTTGCACGGATGGCAATTTTTGGAATATTAATTAATTACTAACCGATAACCTGCTTGACACCAAGTATTTATGTTTATGTCCAAGACCCAATTTAAAGACTGCAGCGTATGCGATTGCTTCATTAAATTAGATGACTTCAGTACAATGATGGTTAACGGGAAATATCATTATATCTGTATAGTTCCATGGGAATGGAATATCTTCTCACGTAAGGATGTAGAGCTGATGATCTTCAAAAGCCTTAGAAACCATTTCGAGGCATACGGCGAGATAAAGGGTGCAGTAACGAGCATCGGTATGACGACGACAAAGACAGAATACTGGAACCTGAAGCTTTGGCTGAAGAAAGAATCTGACAGGAAGCATTATCCTGATTCAAAGAGCTACTTCTGGATGCTCATGGATTGGAGACCTGATCCTAAAGAGGTAATTTAATGCGCTTCATCTTATCTCCATGACCTTATTATTGCATCTCCTTAACACGTGTGCTACTGGGGTATAAATCACCTAGACGTCTAATTAGTGATCATTCAGTCAAGTATTTTCTGTGTATTCAATCGTTTGATACTTACAAAATGTGTCTGACATATTTGTGCTACTTACCCCAAGAGTGGCGTACTTATTCCAAGTCATACTTACGACATCTAGTGTTTGAAGCAGCAAGTAAACAGTGGAAAACATGTAGACACATAGAAGGCACGACCATTTTTCTCGAAGGTGTGAGTGCTAAGTTACAGTACTATCACTTTGACATTTGGCTGCGGAAAAATGGGCACCTAGAGAACTTTCCGAGAAAAAAAGAATATTTCAGAATGAGGATCAAGTGTATTGTCTGCGCCACTACGTAAGTTTTTCTTTATCAGCTCACAGTACTCCACGTTCTAGTTTACCGATAGTTGATCAGTGTTTGATAGATGCTTTCTTTGTTTCAGGTAATGATTCACATACCTCATGAAAAGTCTCTAACTAGTAGTTAAGTATTTAATTAACTACTTGTTATTTACACAGTGGTCTCATTATTTGTGCTTTGATCATAACCGTCTTCATACGTGGTCAGCGTACAATTATTTTGTGTCAAGTTTTGGATTTATTTATCAAGGGTTTAGTAAGTAGGTTAAGTTTCTAGATGTTTGAACATTAAATAAATACCAAGAATTTTTAAAGTTAGTTTATATTCTAAATAATTTACAGAACCTCCGGCGAATCCTTAGTCCGAATTTTCTTAACGTTCTTCTCCTAGGAGACCTGTGGCTAATTGATATAGATTTAATGAACATAAGCTCTTCAGGTAAATACGATGAGTCTTGAGTGGCGATATATTGTAGTCCTTCGTGATACGAGTCTGTAACTGAAATAAATTACTATTAAAGCCACGTATTTTCCATGTGTCCAGTAAAAATATAAAGAAGTCATGACTTTAATTCTTTGTTTGACACTTGTCGGACACACAAGATAGACAGATACTCGGAGAAAGCAAATTAGACCTACAGCTACTTGAAGGAAACACCAAAGAAATTTAATTTAATTTTAATTTTAAAATTTTATTTTGAAAATAAAAGATAGGTACCTGTTGTATGGGCAATGGTGCCTGTATACTTCTTCCATCCATCGATCGGCGGCTCGCGTTTAATGATAATTCTAAAGTTATCAAAAATCTGGTACTTTGAGGGATACGGAACTTGAACTTTGGTCCCCATACGATCACTAAGCCACCACGCAGGAACACATTTGTACAGATTCGTTCCGTAGGTAGATATTTCATCAAACTTCACCACCACAAAATTCGACATGATTACGTGGATGTTATCCCGACTGAAAACTGAAAGAAAATGATGTGCAAAAGCTCTGTGGAAAGCTTTTATTCCTTAACTACGACGCCATCTACCCGCGTGGAGATGATATAACCACAATCAAGTGTTCGTAAAATTTATTTTAGAATCTCAAATCATCGAATACTTTAGCTGTTTATTTAAAGCGGATATAAAATTTGAAATCCCATAAATCACATGGAGGAAAAACTGTTGTGGTAGTTGAAAATATAAATTATTTAGTAACTACGTGTCACTGTTCCGCAAAAATACTTAATTGAGCTATTAAGATCTCTCATAAACTCAGGTGTTGCATATGGCTCATAAACTTAGTGGTATTCCACTTCAGAAGAACTAGCAATTACTTTTTAATGATAGAAATAAAAGCGGTCTTGAAAACCGTGATTGTTCTCTGAAATATTGGGCGTTAGTTTTTTCACCTGCAATAAAACTGAATATTTTTCTTGTAAAGACACATTGACGCAACATGTGGTTGGTTGGAATTTTTGAAATTACGTAGCTTTGGAAATTTCATACGTTTATCTTGACACGAACGTGACGTACGTCTGTACCGAGAATAAAAAAAAAAATGTGTGTGTGTATTAATGTACACACGGAAGAAGTGAAACTTCTTTATGACAACATCACTTCTCGAAAAATAATCAACTATTTTTAAATTATCAGAAATTGTCTAGATGAAGCAAAATTAGATAAAATTTAAGCAAAAAAAAAAATATCACTCACTTTTGTTAGAAATCACTTTATTATTAAAATATTATTTTTTACATAACTATTTCATTTTATAAACAGACGTAGTAGTCCAGTCAGCTGGAAAATATTAGGCCGTTTGTTTAATACTTTTATTGTAAATGGCCTAAAGTAAAAAAAAATTTTTTTTTTAAATACTCAGAAAAATATGTCGATCATTTGCACAAAAAAAATCGTGGAAATTGAATTGTTTAAAAAATTACCATTTTGCAAGTAGCTTTACATTAAAATATCTCGTAAACTATTAAAAATGAATCCAGACATGCTTCGTATGAAATTTAGATAAATAAATAATGAACAAAATGAAAAAAACCGCATTGCTCTACGACCAATAGTTTACGAGATATTAATTTTTTAATAAAAGTTTCCGTAGTTTCGCGCGCGCGCTTATAAACAAATAGCTCGATCTCTGGGAAAATTAAACATTATAATTTTTTTTTTTAAATTGTAGCTTTTACTTAATATTATTATGGAAAAGATCAGCTAAGCTTAAAAATTTTTTTTTTTAAATCTTTATGACCAGTATAATTTATTCCGCTATATACCGCAGATCTCAAAATCACCCACTGCTATGATTTAATATAGTGTTTAATGGGTCGTTAAAGTAACATTTACGATTAAGAAGATTTAAACAATGATTTATGTACCACAATAATCGGTTGTTGTTAGAAATATGTGTCACTTTGTAGTTTGGTAGATTTGAATATGATAACTTGGTATTACATTACAGTATAGCTCATTATTATCGACAAAGCTTTATCAGAAAGAACCTATTGACCTCCTGAGTGCCAAAAGCGTGACCAAACTTTGTAGATTACAGTAGCCGGGTGCAATCGTCCGAGTTTTTCTACGAACTCCAGAGTAATGCGCCTCCACAGCATCAGAACTTTTTCTTCTAAAGGCGCAGGGTTTTTGCGTTTCACGTAGAGCAAGCCCGCTTCATACGTATCTAAAACAAATAAAGTCCTTATTTAGAAATCTACTACTCTACGGTCACTGAGAGAGGAGAGATCATCAAGCGTGACAAAAATGGCTTACCTGCTTCACGTTCGATGACACCCTGGTGGTCCTCCCATTCTGCGAGTGCCGGTTGGCAGGTGACAATCCTTTCAAACGCCAAGGGTAGCAGATCTCTTAGAGGGTATGGAATCGTTACATACTCGTCGTCTTTGCGCTTATTCCATGAAGTCGGGACAATCACGTAAGGATTTTCCCCCGGCTGGGAGATCTCAGTAAGTTTAGCAACAGTAAATTTTTGAGGCGTCATTATTTGCTCTGATATGCTCAACAAAACGCAACACGTTTGTAAAAAGTCACTTGAACAAGTGAGTTGCTCTAGTATGCGTCGATACTTATACGAATTCAAACAGTCATTTAGATAATCATGTCAGGGGTCCTAGTGATACTTAGTATCAAAAAATCACTGTATTTGGACGTGTTAAGCACATCCGTGTCACATCACTGACCTAATATAAGCAAATTATATAACTAGTTATGGATAATCGTAGTAATGAACTACTTGTCTCTAGCGCGCAAAGCCATGATTTCGAGGATGTTGTTTGTTGCACGGAGGGTTGAGTGCAGCCTACGAAGAAGATGGTCCTCCATAGTTTGCGCAGCTCTTTCAATAGTGTTATGATCTGAAGCCAAAGCACGTGACCAGGTTGGGCTAGGTGGGTAACTCTGGTTCAAGCGTGGCGAATGGCCGTGATCTTTGTGATTGTAAGAAGGAGCGGACTTGGAACTGGTACCCATTCTTGTCACTAACAAGAGACTGAGAGCACATATGGCGTCCAAGGTTTATATTTGCCGCTCAATCAGCTTCAATTGCCAATAAAGTTATTGATACATTGTTATTTCGTAAACACGGGTGCTAGGCATGGTCTTCAATTGGAGTGTTTTCAACTGCAGCTGAGCAAATATTAATGCAATGTAACTTATTCAGAATGACATTGTGCCCCAGCAGAGTCGAAGTTGTAGCAATGGTAAAATTAAGTTCGTTGTGTGAGAACGAAAGTTACTGTACCAAGTGCTACGGCATAAAATAAAAATATATAGTTGAGTACATCTGACATTGCATTTTTAATTAATGTCATTTGTGATAAGAGTGCTCGGGTATTATAAAGAGCAACTGTTATCAAATTGTACTTACATTCAGTCAGTAATACAACGTTACTACAACAATGTCTTTAATAATTCACAGACAGTTGTGAATAGTACCACGTGAGTGGCTCGGATTAACTGCAGACAGTTTAGAAGTTGTGCTGTGCAAGGTGATCTCAGGTTACTTCCGTAAAGGCGACGAGTCGGTGGGCTGTTCAATTCGCATCGAAAGGGTAGCAGCCATACTTTGGTTCTACAACGGACACCCCTGGATGCGGCGAATTCAAGATGATAGTGAAGTGCCAGAATTGAACGACTACCTCTCGGTCTCCATACCGTGTCCTCATTGCACCGAGCTATAAGTTGAATTCTTCATTTAAAATGAAGTTTACAGAAAATCAGTGAAGTATCAACACCTTTTGTTTGTTCGAGAGACTGTAGAGCAGCGAAAATGTGTAGAAAGATTGTTTTAGATTATAGTGGTAGTGAATCTCATTGGTCGACTAAGACTCGAAATAAACTGTGACGTCATGTATCTATTGAGTATTTATTGAGCTGGATAAAAGGTTTGGGAGGTTCATAAAACAAACTGTCAGTAATAGAATTTATTTACTGCAATAGAAACAAGTTGAAGAATATGAATAAAATGTCAGTAAGTAACTCAATACATAATCAAAACTGACAAGATGACAATTGATTTATGATTTTAAAAGGCTATTAATCACATCTTCACATTCCTATTTGATCTTAAAACAAGTGCGAATTTTCATTAAGAGCGATTTACCGGAATACTTGCGGGCTTACTTGCGGACCAAACAGTTATAGAAGACCCGAAGCTGTGAAGAGAAGCCACTGACTCTAAGCTCCGTTTGTGTTTTTTCCAGTGGCTAGACTTCTTGTCAGGAGTAATGTCGCCAGCAGACATCGGTTGTGGCATCGGCTTTTGACGATTACCCATCATGATCTGCAAAACAGTTTCTTCTAAGTTGGCATACATAGAACAAGGAAGCAAAGAATTAAAACACTTACCTCTTTACCAACGAGCCGGTCTCCGCATTGACAAACCACAACACTTATCACGGCTTTTATAGTCCAACAACAATGGTTAATGGGAATCAATTGGTTGTTGACACCAAGACATGAACTGTTTAAGGGAGACGTTGTGCCAAATTACCGTATATTACGCTAGAAGTATATTATACAAAGTTTATGTCTCGTTTATTGACATTTTTTCAACAAACTGGAAAAAAATGCTTTGTTTCGAGTCAAAAGACAGAAAATTCTGATCAAACAATACGATTTCCAATAAGTCATAAAATCATTTGCCGAAAGTAAAAATTCAGGTGTTACACTCTGTAAATAATAACGTAAACTCCTTTCCTGACTGTAAACATTTACCTGCTGTGTAATAGTGCCCTAGTAAACAAACAAGTACGTTATCATTCTTCTCAACCTTGAGAAGGCCAAGGTCCATCCTAACGCGATAGCGACGGAATTCGAGGCGTAGAATAGCGATAAACCGGTTTCGTAGGTAAATTTATGACTGTAGACGTTTAACGACATCAAAAACATTATTTTGGTAACATATCAGTCTTGCATAATCATTCGATTGCATCGATTGTCTCAGTATTGCGATCGGTGAGGATCTAAGTGGTAGTCAAACTAATTTTTCATTGAAAATAATTTAGGTGACCTATAAATGTTGTGATAATATTCCGACCACTTCCTTTGATAAAATTTATGAAACAAATAGCTACTAGTTTCTCATTTGGCAGTGTTTAATGTTCAGTGTATCGAACTAGTTGATTAACAAAAGTGAAAACAATTAGTGATTAGTGTGACATGGATAACCAACAGCAGATTAGCGATCCTACAAGTCAGAGGAGCAATAACTTCAGAAAACGAAAACTAGAAGAGTTTTCTTCGATCGAAGATAAGTCATCAATCTCTACCAATTGTGAAATTGACGCTAAACGACAGCCTCGGCGGTCTATTGATCAAATAAGGTCAAATCATTTAGAGCCTCGCTTAGTAACAGAGAGAGTGTCTTATCATTTGCGTCCTGTTTTCCAAGAAGCTGCCGAAGCCCTTCAGAAGTACATCACGTTACAATCACGTAGGAACTAGCTAACACTTATGATTAATTCTTACGCACTATGTCTATAAATAAAGATAATTGCAATTCGTTTGATTTTTAATCAGCCAAAAAGCTCAAAAACCATTCCCACACTTTACGAAGCATAGACTGCTTATAACTCTGCCTTTCTCTGACTTCACGACTAATATCTCGCCACACCATAAGAGCATATTCTTCAAACATAGCATCATCTATGTGTCTGATGAGGAACAATCCCTGGTCGTAAGTATCTAAAACAAAACACATACAAATCACAAGTTTGTTGACATAGTAACTAACATTTTATCAAAAAATTATACTTACCTAGTTCACAGATAAAGGTAGCCGTGTGACTCGGCCAACTTAAAACCGGTCGCGCGTAATTAATGATAAGGTCCATTGACAGCGGCAGCTGTTCTGTCGTGGGGTAGGGCAATATCACTTCATCGGAACTTTGAAACTTCAGCCAGGCTTTCGGAACACACTTTTAAGGATTTTCGTCAGGTGAAATGACTCCTGTAAGCTTAACTACTGCATACTTCTTCGGCAACGTCATTGCACTCAAAGTTTTTCTAGCTAGTGAGAGAAAAACTGCCTCAGAACACATTACTCGAGAAAGTAGAGTATCTCCAGCAATTGAAGTACTTATATATTGAGGTGTGCTAGGTAATCTACTAAAGAAGCTCAAGGGTTATCACCGCATGCACTTTGGAACGGACTTATTGCGCTTGCGTAACATACATCGTGCCTTTAAAACGTCCTCAGATGCTCAAATTAAGATAATGTTCAGACAGATATAGAGTCATAATTATCTAAATTATATGTAGGCTTGAAAATGATAAAAACAAGTCTACATCCGGGTGGTTGTTAACACACAAATAAAAATTTATCAAAAAAAGTAGCAGTCAGTTTTTAAATTTCTACTTCGAAAACGTTCCTTGTAAACCTTTTTTTTTTAACCTTTTTTAGTTTTTCCTGTAATATAATGTAAACTATAAAATTTCGATGTTACTTATTTAGTTCTATTTTCCTAACACTAGACAGTGTGTGATGTACTCATCTCTAGCTTCTGATACTTAGAAATAGGTTTAACTGAAATCCGCTAGATAACCACTATAATGATATTATTATTTTGTTTACTTTTGAGACAACTAGCGTCATCTATGCGCGATTTGGTATACCTACTAACTCAGCATAAACCCGTTATTCATAGCTGAGCGCAAATCGATACTTCCGCATTCCATCTCCTGACATTTTAAAAAGTTTAATCAAAATCCGCTAGATGACGTAACCTGTTTTCTGATAAATTATATAATAATCCCAATGTATAAAAATCAACCTCTTTATCATACAATGAACCAAAAAAAAATGAATAAATAATATACCAATAAAACAAAATCTTAACTTAATCGATCTACTTTCGCCTAATCTAGAAAATCAGCGGTTTACCTACCTATTTGATTATGTTAATCTAAACGGAATAAAGGACAAACAAACCTTAGGATTTTTGTGTAATGCAAAACTACACTATCCTAAACTATCCTTTTATGTTATGATAAACCGATCACTATCAATTCAACTCTTCTTCCCCAACAAAATCTTTATCTAAGTATACCTATTTCCTAAGCCTACCTCATAGTACTAGAAGATTTAAACCTAAGGTCACCGGTTTCAAAACTCAATCGATCCGGACACTTTTCTTTCCCTAAAAATTATTTATTTATCTAAAATATAACTGCAATCGAACCCAAATTGCTTTCCTAAAGCGTACAACCCCCCGACTAGAAAACTCTAACTCAGGTCCCAAGAATTTTACTATAACCCATGAATTCACCTACCTATAACTTTAAATTAAAAGTATTCTAATAAATGGACTTACTTAATATCTACTTCACCGCGTTATCCTATACAATACAATACAATATTCTTTATGGCACACATATGAAAATACATATTAAGTTTATACTTAAGTTTATACAGCGAATTTGAAATTATGCATACAAATAGGCGGCCTTATTGCTTAACAGTAATTTCCTCCAGTCAACCTTATGGTATAGGAGTTATATGAATTGAAATGCGGGAAAGGCGCAAATATTATTTAAATAATACCTAATTATAAATGAGTTTACTATTTATTCACTAAAAATTTATCACAAATATATATTTATATTTGCTTTAAATATAAAAGGTCACACTGAACAACCTATTAACCTCATACTATAATATCATATTCTTACTTAAGTTTAATTGCAATATTTTTCAAGAAAAAGGGATGAATCAAAACATTAGAATTAAGTTTAACTGATATCCCACTTTTGTAGTTTTAAAATGAACTATTTTCCCGCCCTCGACTCCAGCAAAGAATGAATAGAACCCTTTTCACTAATTGTATACAATTTATTAAGGAACCGACTGTTTTATTTATTAATAAATAAATTATTTTCTTTTTATGTGTACCAAGTAATTAAAATAAACAATTTATTATACCTGGCTGTATGATTGGTTCGCTAAACCTTTGCCTATCTGATGACTGAACAAATTAAAACAAAAAATTCCCTACCACACTCTGTTGATTTTGTAAACAAACTAATTTCCTTTCTTCTCACTCATTTGTTATTATTTTTGAAATTTATTTATTGTTTAAAGTATAAAAATTCGCCCCGAAAAAGACCCACTGACCCAAAACAAGGAACATTTTAATGAAGAAATTTATGAAAACAAGCAATGGCCCAGTAACCTTAGGATCTAAATGACCCTATGGAACTATATCAAGATGTAACAAATCCTAGGACATTTACTACAAGGACCAATTAAAATAAGTGACACGTGACAGTGAAAAACAGTGCCACATTAGACAACTTAATGTATCGAAGCTGATTAAAATACAGTGAAATGTTTCCCAATAATGTTTCCTTTTTTATTCCTAATCCTACAACCTTTATCTATAAATACCATTCTCATAACCCTTCCTTTTTCACGGCAACAAATTGTGGCGTATCGCAACTTTTTAGAAGTCTAGATCAAATGAAACCTACATAACCTATAAAAACCAAACTCACTAACAATCCTGGTCACTGCGCATCAAATTGTAACGACCCCCCCTGATATAAATAAATAAATCCCTTACAATACTACCTATCTTTAAACTAAGTGAACCTTAAACTCTAATCTTAAGAAGTGACTAAAACTTTTCATTTGATCTAGATTTGGCCAAGTGATCAATCTAGTGATAAAGGACCTACATTGTGATTTATGAGAAACCCTGGGTTCTTTAAGAGTTAGTGAGAATGGTATTCATATTAAACTTAAGTACTAAGATAAGGAACATTCAACCAGATGTCGACAGATTAATAAGTAAGTATTTTTAAACATGCAAAATAGGTAAATTAAATCTCAATAATTATGTATTGCGGCTTAGGTCAGCGCTCCGCCTCCGCGCCAGGGCTTTGCCCTCTGATTTCTATCAGAACTGTGTGCCTCGATCAAAGACTGGACAGCACCCCACCGCTGTACTCCTTTTATGGGGGGGAAGAGTATTTAACTATTTTCAATAACAATCAGATAGTTTAGTATTCTACAGCAAAAGATGAGAGGAAGTCAAGTTGCATTGACTCAGTAAATTTACATTGTCTTTGTCAGTAAGTCGAGCCGAGTCAGACTGGTGACTACAGGAATCCTAAGTATATATACTTATATACATACCCATAAAAGGAGATGCCAATCTTATAATTTACTTTATTTTGAGTCAATGACTTTCTTATCAAAGCAAGCAATTTTACAAAACCAAATGAAATAAATATATTTATTACAATATCTTAGAAGAATGTTCCTAAGGTTAATAAGAATAATAAAATTAGTAGAAATTAGATCTTTCTTCACAGTGATCTGTATTATGTATGTTTATCATAACTTGGTGAATAGTTCTCATTATTAATAGTAGTAGGCAAGATAGAATTTTCTTCAAAAGTATTCTATCTTTAATTATACACATGGTTCGAAGAGATGGAATTTTCTCCAAAAGTTTCCCATCTTTAATTTATATTCATAAATAGTAAAGCCAGATCTTTCTTCAAAAGTAATCTTAGCTGTTTCTCAAAATACTTTAGTAAATCTTCGGTTATACTTTTCACCAAGAAGTTTAGTCACATACATTATTCAGATTCAAGGATTTATATACCTTCCTATGCAAATAGAATGCAATTTAGTCTTCCTTACATGGTCATATCATAAAATTAATATTGCTAGAATTATATAGTCTAAATTTGGCAATGATGGTTCACACATTATATACCAACTCGACGAAATGGAGTCTCCTCATTTCCACAGAGAACATCCATTATCTAAAGAGTGGAGCCTCCATGATCCCTCGAAGGACATCCACCCAAGAAGATCTTGACTTATTCAAGTCAAGGCCCTACGTGAGCACGTAGCTCAGGTATACAATAAATGAAACAAGCATATACCGTAGACTCAGGTCTAAATTAAGTAAACAATAGATAAGGAAGTTAATATTGCAATCTATCTCATAACGCTGATGTCCCTTATTAAGACATTTTCATAGAAAATAAATCCAAATTAATTATATTTTATTTCAGAAAAGTTCCTAGACTGATTTCTCTTAAATTTAGTAAATACCTAAGAATATCCTATAAATTTACCTTTATGTACTTGATTTTACCTGCCTAGTCTCTGCCTAAATAAGATTCCTAGACTATCTTATTGTGAAATAAACAAGCTAGAAGTATTTTACTTCACATTTAACTTTAATCGTGTGCGTGTGGTGAGTTATGTAGTTTTCCACGGTGCAATGGGAAACTCCTGACTAAACTGTAGAAGTTTGAGGCAGCTTTCCTCGTGTACCTAATCCCTAAAGCTGAGTGTATGTGCATTCACACGGCCGTAAAGGACTTTGGATTGTGTGAAATGCGGGCATGTATAAAAATGCGGTTAAATAAGTAAGATATATAGGAGACCAGAAACAGTAGTAATTTACACGCAATACTCAGTGCCTAAGGCCTGGATCTTCTTCGACAGTTCCCCGAGATCACTGTGCAAACCAAGACTGCACTGGGAGACTATAGATTGAATTACAATATAGAATTATATATCAATCCCTTGCTCGTCTCATAACAAGGTCCCGCCATAAGGCGTTGTATTGAATTTATAGACATTTGACACCGTTAGGCGCCTATAAATCCAACCACGACAAACGTCGCGTTAACTAATCTTTCCTCCTCATCAGAAACATTCAGTTTTACTAACACAACCAAACTCAATATATTTGGGATAAGGATAGTATTACATCCTTTGTTATCCCATACAATAAATAGTTAGATTTTACTTTAGTTAATATAAGCAACTTTTATAATCAAAGAAAACAAGATATTTCACAAAATTAAACAATAAAATTAATAAATTAAGAAAATTCAACCAATTCCCAAAAATCCGAGGAGAAAAGATGGCGTCGATTTTTTTTCTTTTCCCTCCCTAAGCCGTCCATACAGCCAAAAAGAGCGCCATTCATAGACATTTTTTTTTGTTAAATTAACCCTTTCGGGAAAGGCAAAGGAAACTATGTCCATACAGCCAGGTCTTCAGTGAAAAATCTTCTTTATTCAACTTAACCTAAGCCCTAAGCTCCTCATGTTCTGCGTAAAACCGGATAGCGTCTGTTTTACGAAAACTGGCGGCGAGAAGCACAACCGCGAGGATCTTTGTCGGTACCAAACGGAGCAGAAACACTGTTATCACTTGAATTTTTCATCACTACACGAATTTTAGTCACTTTACTGCATAATACACTATCACTATTACACATTAAACAACTTTTTCACGCAGAAAACGAAAATTCAATTGACAAAGCAACCGCTCACGCCGAGTTCCCGCCAAAGACCACCCATTCATAGACATAGAAAAAACAAGTTGTGGCGCCATTCGTCTATTTGGTATACAACCTACATGGTATTTCACCTTTCAATATCATTCTATTACTCTACTGTAAATCGTGACTTCAATAGAATCTTTTTAGTTTTGCATCTCTTTTCTCAGCTGTTCTCCATACATTCCACCTTCTGCCTCAATACATCAATATGAACTATAATTCAACGTAATACGGTCCTATTTAGCATCCTTACTCTGTTACATGGCAGCACCAATGAGATTTTATGAGATTTCATTTTTTATAATGAACGAATAATTTAATCTTAACTGATTGTAATGAAATGCCGATTAGGTTGGCTGGAAGAGATCTCTTCTAGAGATAAGCTCGCCTTTGTACACTATTTTTTTTTAATGTAATTTTTTTCCCTACTCTGTTTGTGCAATAAAGAATATATATAAATGCTTATTTAATTATTTTCCTTTCATTAAGGTTTAAGTTTCATATGTTTGAGAACTAACGAACAGATGATGTTCTGTTCCGTTACAGGGTGCCGTCAAGTTAATGAATGGTATGGTTGTGATAGCAGAGTTGGTAATGAGCTAGACTTGTAATCTGAAGGTCGCGGTTTCAAATCCTGGTGCTGGCCTGTACCATTAAATTCGTCTTTTCAGATTTATGTACGGCTTTCTAATTATCACTTGCTCAACGGTGAAGGAAAACATCGTGATGAAACCCACCCGTCCAAGAAAATTCATTTTCGAAAGACGAGCGGTCTACCAACTCGCATTGGGCCAGCGTGGTGGACTATGGCCTAAATCCCCTTCGTGTTTCGAAGGGAGGCCCTTGCCCCTCGGTGGGGACGTATATGAGTAGTAAATAAATTGGGAAGGCTAGATCAAAGATCCGAAACTACTCCGCTCCGACGCTCCGCTCTGTCGCTTCGTTTACGTTTCTGATCTTTGATCTAGCCTTTCCAATTTATTTTTTCCAGGTAGGTATGGTGATCCAGATCTAAAACTACTACGCTCTGTCGCTACATTTACGTTTGAGATCTTTGATCTAGCCTTCATTCAAAATATAAAGGAGATGTATCGGAATCTAAGGACCTCATCGCAATAATTAATACATTATTGAATAACCAATGCATTATTTGAGATGAAAATGTGTTTTAACATACCCGTGCTCCAAGAAACTGGTACAGCATTGTCCACTATTGTCCACTAATATGAAAATAATCACTATTATTTATAATTTACTTTTTAATTACCTACCTACTTACTTTTTCTTTATAAGTTCTTGTACGATCATAGACCTAATCATTTTGATCTACACATTCAAACAGATTAGAGAAACAAATGAAGTTTGTGAAACAGCCCCAGTCGTTACATGTCAGAAAGTTGTGTGGAGAATTAGAGCAGAAAAACCATCATCATGGGGAACTACTACCAAACACAATTCGATGCATAGTTTGCGGTCCGTCAAACTGTGGTAAAACAAATTTGGTGGTAGGTTTGCTGTTACACAAAAATGGATTGCGATATCGAAATTTGTATGTTTATTCAAAATCTCTCGATCAACCAAAATACGCATATCTTGAAAAAGTTTTAAAGTTAGTTCCGGAGGTATCATTTGAAAAATATCATGAGAATGATCAAGTGCTCCCTGTTACTAAAGCAAAGCCCAATTCAGTAATAGTTTTTGATGATATTTCATGTGAAAATCAAAATAATGTTAGAGATTACTTCTCGATGGGTAGGCATAAGCACATTGATAGTTTTTATTTGAATCAAACTTACACAAAAATTCCGAAGCAGCTAGTTCGAGACAACGCCAACTTGATAGTCATTTTTAAGCAGGATGACATCAACATGAAGCACATTTATGATGAACATGTGAACACTGATATGCCTTGGATACAGTTTAAAACAATGTGTTCCAAAGTTTGGAGCACCCCATACGATTGTGTCGTTATCAACAAAGATTGTAGTATAGCAAATGGTTGTTATCGAAAGAACTTTGATACGTTCATAGTTTTTGAGCAGTAACATATTTAAACAAAAGTGACTCGAGTACTGTATCAGTATCTTATTTAATTTGAAACCGTTCACTGCTATAACATGGATATTTCATTAAAACGCAAATTGGTTGAAGCAGCCGATGGTATCAAGAAAAAAGTAAAAAAGATGAGAGAGATTGAAGAGTCCAATAAAAATACATTGGACATGGTTTTCAAACCTCTAAGTGAGCCACTCAGCAAAATAGCAGAAAACCAAAATGTTATGGAAGTTAAAAACGATAACTTCTTCAATTTTGATCGTACTCTGAAAGGTAACAAAAATGAAGGAAGAAGGCGTGAAAAAGAAGACAAAGTTGAAAACGAATATGAGACATACAATGAAAGTGAAAATGAAAAATACAATGAAAGTGAAAATGAAACATACAATGAAAGCGAAAGTGATGATGAAACATTTAAAAGCTTTTCTGACAATAATACCTCTTCCTGGTCACTCTCTTCAGAAGTATTCCTAGATGTTCCTTTCGGTGTAAGGAATGAACGTGGAAAGCTAATGATGGGGAATTCTCGTGTTATAATAACTGACTCGAAAATTTGTGTTGGAAGTCAAATTTATGATAAAAGTCCTGGCTTGTATGAATTATTGTTTAAAAAGGTGCCTAATTTGGATGTTGTAACAGATGCTGACAAAAATAATTATAAATCGATGCTTTTAGAAACTAACGCACATCATCGAGACAATGATTTTAAGAAGCCTATCAAAAGCAACAGAGGACGGAAATATTTACAAATTATAAAACCCATGTTTAAAAGAAATCGTCAGCACTCTACCAGCACTGAGGATAGTAATCGTTCATGCAAAGGTGCTGGATTACCGCAAATGATGAAAAAGCTTAAGAAAAATGTAGACTTGGTTTACTGGGATGATCCTAATGAGTTAGTGGATAGACTTAAGTTTCTTATCGCATCCCGACAAGCTGGAAATACTGGAGTAGACAATGAAATCATCTCAATCATAGAGGAGTTACGTGAAAGTGGTCTGATTAATCAATAAATACACGGCACTCTGCAAGCTTGTTTCAATTTCATATGATTCTTTGATCAGTATACACAAGGGTACTCCAACTATGAGTATAGACAAATTCGGTCATCATATATATAGAAAACTGCAGACATCTGAGCCTGAGTTGTTGTTTCCTTCTAACCAAAATCATCTTAAACTAGAAAATGGAGCTTACAACTTAAATTCAGTACCGTTGACCGGAATAAGACCACCTCAGGCGCCTGACGATGCTGTTTCTAAAGAATACGTTGACACTAATATGGCAAATTATTATACCAAAACCGATGTACACTCTCTTATTGATCAATTGCAGTTAAATAGAAAAGAAAATATTGAAAAAATTGTTACATCTATAATAAAACCGGCTTTCGAACAATTTACTTCTCAGTTTGCAGCTAAAAGTCAGAATGATAAGGCAAAGAATTGTTGAGGAACTGCACAAATCTGCTCGAAAAAACTTTTTCAGACGTTCAGTTGTTTTGAAGGGAATTGATGATCTTTGGCAAGCTGATTTAATTGACATAAAACACTTAGATAAATGTAATAGAGGTTTCAAGTACATTCTCGTAGTAATCGACTGCTTTTCGAAATACGCTTGGGTAGTGCCTCTTAAATCCAAGACTAAAATTGATGTTACAAATGCTTTTGAAAAGGTGTTGCAAGAAAGTCTTCGTTGTCCGAAAAACCTGCAAACAGATCAGGGTACAGAATTTTATAACAACGTGTTCAATAAATTGACTAAGTCGTACGATATTAATCATTACTCAACATTTTCAACAAAGAAAGCATCAATTGTAGAAAGGCTCATCAGAACTCTTAAGAACAAATTATATAAACGTTTCAGTTTTAATGGGAGTTACAAGTGGGTAGGACCTGTTTTAGAGGACGTAGTTAATGAATATAACAACACTGTACATCGAACTATTCAGTTTCGACCGATAGACGTAAGTTCTGCTAGTGAAAATTTCGTAAAAAAAAATATTCTCGCTTCGTACAGTAAAAGAAAAGTTAAATTGAAACCTAAGTTTGCAGTCGGCGATTATGTCCGCGTAAGCAAGTATAAAAACTGTTTTGAAAAAGGATACACCCCAAACTGGTCAACGGAAATATTCAAAATCAAAAATATCAACAACACTATTCCCATAACTTATAACTTAGAAGATCAACGCCATCAAAACATTATTGGTACTTTCTATGAACAAGAACTGTTGAAATCATTCTATCCTAAAGTTTACCTCATCGAGAAGGTAATAAAAAAACGGGGAAACAAAGTTTACGTAAAGTGGTTAGGGTTCAGTAATTCTGAAAACAGTTGGATTGATAAAAAGGCCATGGTCAATTAGTTAAGGGTATAAATTTATAGAGTGCTTTGTAGTATTTTCATTTTAATTAAAGAAATGCAAGGAGGTGGACTTGTTAACAATTTAATAAATAATCTTCCGTTCGAGATACATTTGCCAGGCTATAATTACTGTGGTCCGGGAACGAGACTGCGTGAACGCTTGCAAAGAGGTGATCGTGGAATAAACGGATTGGATGAAGCTTGTAAACAGCACGATATAGCATATTTGATACATTCCGATTTACCCAATCGCCACGCAGCAGACTTAAACTTATTAAATATGGCTAAGAAAAGGATGAACGCATCAGATGCTGGGAAGGGAGAGAAACTTGCCTCGTGGTTAGTTAGCAAAGTTATGAAAGCAAAGTTGAAAACAGGTTCGGGTGTGCGATCATCGTTTAAAAAGTTGGTGTCTAAAATTCGATCGCAGATTAAAAAGCTAAAATGCAAGGATTCCAAGACTTTGATAAAGCACGCATACCAGTGTGCTAAAAAGCTTTTCCCAAAAACTCATTCCATATCTTTGCCTCGTGTAATACCATTACCGAAAAGTGGTGGTATCTTACCGCTTATTCCAATTTTTGCCGGACTGTCAGCAGTTGGCGCTTTAGCTGGTGGTGCAGCTGGAATAGCTAAAAGTGTGAATGACTACAAATTTGCCCAGAAAAATTTACTCGAAAATGAACGGCACAACAGAGTAATGGAATCAGTCGCATTAGGAAAAGGCGTGTATTTAAAACCATACAAAAAAGGAAGCGGATTGTTTATAAGCTGTTCAAAAAACTAATAAAAGAGCTACCTCAACGTGCCTTAACAGATTTCGATATAATGCAGTTTGCTAAGACCGTGAGTATACCATATTTTCGCGGAGTGTTTATGAGGGATCAACTGCCTAGAAAACCAAAAGCTCTAGAATGTGGTATACTTAATTTAGATGAATCTGCCAACGAAGGAACGCATTGGGTAGCATATGCGAAACTTAACAGATATTGTGAATATTTTGATAGTTATGGGGATTTGAAACCTCCTTTAGAGTTTGTAAGCTATATGACAAACTGAAATATTTTATAATTATACTAGGTTCCAAAAGTTCAATACTGTAGTCTGCGGTCACTTATGTTTGAAATTCTTATGTGATTTTTGGAATAAAATATAAAATGATTCATCATCATCATCATATCAGCCTATTGCAGTCCACTGCTGAACATAGGCCTCCCCCAAGGTGCGCCACTTTGCACGATCCTCCGTTGATAAAATGATTACCGCTGTTTTATTTACATCATTAGTAAAATGTCATTCGCACTCTCCATTACGGGTAATACAGCGTTACTGTCATCCTACTACACACCAACGCTTCAATTGGTTGGTGAATATGAGTGCGCTTTGTTGCATCTATCAACATTCAACTCGATTCCCAACGTAGATCAAAGAAATAACAAGTTACATTACGGTGATGGTGAAGTTATCGAAATACCTGAAGGAGCATATGAACTTTCCGATCTAAACGCATATATTATTAGACAAATGAAAAATATAAGTTTTGTTTTGGAATGCAACAATAATACGTTGCAAACGTACATATTTTGTTCAAAAGCTATAGATTTTTCAAAAGAAAATTCTATTGGAAACCTTTTAGGATTCGGCACGCGGAAACTTGAAGCAAATAAAATGCATGTGTCTAATTTGCCAGTCAACATTCTGTCGACAACCATTGTGCGGGTCGAATGTGACATAGTAAGCGGTTCATTTGTAAACGGTGAACCCAGCCACATCATTTATGAATTCGCGCCTAATGTGCCACCTGGCTATAGGATCATAGAAATACCTAAAAACATCATCTACTTTCCAGTCAACCAAAACAGTATCAGTTGTATTAACATAAGACTTTTAGATGCGAATAATCATCTAATCAATTTACGTGGGGAGCAAATACAACTATACTTGCATTTGAAGAAAAAATGATTGATCATAATAAATACACACATCCATCAAAAAAATGTCCCAGTCGCATTCAGTCAACAACGAGCATAAGACAGCAAAGAAAAAACGGAAATAAAAAATTGACAAAAGAAAACATTAAATTTCTAAAATTAATTGGTTTGATAAAGTAAAAATGAGTATTTTAGATATATTATCAGCACCTGCATATGACAACACGATTGATGGAATCGAGTATCACTCGTACAAGCCATATGTGACAAGCTTCAATAGAAATGATGAAATCAGGATTCCAATTAATCAACAAGATTTGTACATACTCCCCAGTGCGAGCACGTTGTATGTTGAGGGAACAGTAAAAATATTTAAAAAAGAAGCTGCAGGTAGGCAAAAAGTGTCATCAATTCAGTTCACGAACAATCCGCTAATGTTTTTCTTTCAAGATATTAGATATGAACTCAACGGTGTTGAAATTGATAAGATCAAAAATGCTGGTATTACCACCACTATCAAGTCGTTGTTATCAATGAACACCGGAGAGTCGCTAAAAGCGAAGGCTTGGGGTTGGGATATCAATGGCACTAAAGGTAATGGAACTTTTTGCGTATCGATACCTCTCAGCAATATCCTGGGATTTGCTGAAGATTTCAGAAAAGTGATAATCAATTGTAAACATGAAATGATTCTATTGCGGAGCAATACAAACCTGAATGCAGTGACACTCAATACCGGTGAAGAAATGGAGGACGTAGAAATAAATAAAATAGTTTGGAGAGTTCCGCATGTAAAAGTTTCTGATAAAGAGAAAATTAATCTTCTAAAAGTTTTGAATAATGACCGCACATTGCAGCTAGTATTTCGGAATTGGGATTTGTATGAGTACCCTTCATTGCCAAAGACTAGAAAACATACATGGTCCATCAAGACAGCGTCTCAAGTAGAAAAACCTAGATATGTCGTAATCGGTTTGCAGACCAATAGAAAGAACATGTCAGATAAAGATATGTCAAAATTTGATCACTGTGATATACGCGATGTTCGTGTATACCTAAATTCAACATATTTTCCATACGAGAGCTTGAATGCCAACTTTACCGAAAATAGGATCGCTTTATTATACGAGCAATATGCTAACTTTCAGCAATCGTATTACGGTCGCCGAGCTGAACCTTTGTTATCAGTAAAAGATTTCAAGGAACGAGCACCATTATTTGTGATTGACTGTTCCAGACAAATTGATAACTTGAAACCAGGTACAGTGGTAGATGTTCGAGTGGAACTAGAGACAGACACTGAAATACCTGATCAAACGACAGCCTACTGTCTCATATTAAACGATTGTATCGTGCAGTACAAACCATTGAGCAGCATTGTGAAAAAAGTATCATGAATGCTGAAATCGTTATTGTAGACCTTCAAGGTTTCAAAACTTATAAAAATGAATTTATCGTTAAAGAATTAGCTATTGCAACCACAGAATATACACAAACTTTCTTAGTTAAGCCACCATATCCTTTCAAAACTCTTTCTACTGAAGAAAGAAAACCAGTGCTGTGGTTGGAAAGGAATAGAGGTTTACTTTGGCGTGAGGGATTTATCGACTATTTTGAGTTTCATAGAGTGATCGTTCCGTATTTGGTGAACAAGAAAATAATTACTAAAGGAAACGAGAAGATAAAGTGGTTAACAAAAATGTGTTCCAATTGTGAAATAATCGATGTTGGTGAAAAGGGATGTCCTAATTTTACAAGTTTGCATAAGAAATTTAGTAATGACAACTTAACTTGTCCTAATCATAGAAATTATTGTGCATTAAAAAATGTAATTTGCATAAAAAAATGGTACTATGAAAATAATATGCATCAATTTAATTTATTTTAATATTTAAACACTTACTAGATATTTTTTTTTTTTTTAATTTAGGGTACGAAAAGTTTTGCATATAGTTTTGTAAGTATATAAGAGAATTTGAAAATAAAAAGTGCTTAAATTTAAATCGTGTTTTATTTAAATCTGTTTCAACAGAAAATACACATGAGATAAAACAATGTAATTGATTTAATATAAAGAACAGTACATACTACAATTACTTAGAATAATTTAATAAAACATAATTACAGAAATTTGAACTTAGCAACACAATATTGCCTACAGACTACAGAGTATTCGTAAATAACTTTCTTGACATTTTGTCCACCAGCTCCTCAGTAGCCTCCATAACACTGTCTACAGCATCAGTCACCACATACTGAGCACTTATGACATCTCCTTCTCGTGATTCTTCTAGATTAAAATCTTGAAACGGTAAAGATGTAAGGTCGAACACCTTAATTTTAATCAGACGGAGCCCCTTTTTTTCATTTTTCACTTTAACGTATGAAGTACTCATCTTCTTCTCCAGCGTGTTTTTATTCTTGATGGTCTGGGTACTGCGGTTGACAGTTTTTCTCTTCTTTTTGTTAGCCAATTCAGGATAATCTTCGCTGAAGTTTCGCAGGGGGTCTTGAGCGTCGCTGAGGAAGGCGTTCGAATTAAACATGTCTTCGTTTAGGATTGAGAGTGACATGCTGATTGCTTCAGTATTACCGAGAGACGAGTGCTTTGCGCAAAAGACGCACGATGAATAATGACGATTTAGAACATGAGAAGAGTATCGGCGCTTAAAGGATTGCATGACATGCAGGTGGCTGCGAACATGCAGCGACATGTTGTTAGTGTGTTTTTCTAAATCATTATAAAATATTGAAACTTGTTTCATCTTGTTCAAATTGTATAAATTACATTTTTGTAACCCAAGAGCGCAGGTATGAAATCATGTTCCAACTTGTCTAAAATATACTTACTTCATAATTAATAGGTACAGTCTGCTGTTGATAAGGTTCAAATTAGAATGAACTTTGGCCTTTAACTTGAGCATTGTGTGTACTAAGAATTTAAACGCTCAGAGTTTAATTAAGAAGAAGGCCTTGAATTTGTAGAAGTGAGTAGGTAGGTTTATATTAAATAAAACAGAAGGTAAATAGTCAGATACATAGTTTATTTATTTCAGAATACTTATTAATTTATCTTATCTTTACTTACAAATCATTAGATTTAAAAACATACATAATAAAAACTAAATTAAGTTTATGGCATAAACGCACATCGGTGTGTACTTAATTCTTTAAAGTAAAATGAAATAATTAATTAATTACTTTCAAAACATCCTTAAAAATTATAAAAAAACTCTTTATTAAATTATGGGTAAGACGCACACATAGTTATTCATAGTTTATGGGGTAATAGAATAATGACCCCAAGAAACCGTATTAACATTATCCTTCAAAATAAATCGCTTGTCATCTTTACCAGACAACGCGACTTTGTTTTGCTCTCTTGTAAATATGTGATGTTTTATTGTTTTAAAGTGAACATTTTTTCTCCTAAGCTCTGAACCGGTCGTAAGAATATCATAGTAATCATCAAATCTCAACCGTTTAGTGACAGGTTTTTTTACGCCCTTTGCTTTTTTTATCTCTGTTTCACTTGTTTTTATGCTGTACAGCTTTGGCCGCAAGCCTACAAATTCCATTAGAATTTTACCACCTAATTCATCTTTAAATAAGCCAGGAACTTTTTTATTTTTTTGAGCAATACCAAAACGATTATCGTTCGGAAAGTTGCTCGTGTCAAAATAATTCTGAAAATTGTTCTTCAGATCACAATAGAAATCATCCGTTTGGATAGAATAAAGAAGGCTATCAGTATCTGTATAACAAAGACACAATTTGTCTTTGTAGAATTTTTTCATCACTGAATAGTGAAAGTTATACATATGACTTTTCGACAGTTCGAGGACAGTGAAACCGATGTATATTGGTTTGTCCAAGAGAACGTTTTCACGCTTTAATTGTATTGCCACCAAGTTCTCGTTAAACACTGCTGAACTGTGAAAATTTGGTCGTGCTATGAGCTGCTCCGCGCCTAAAAGCTTATTTGTCTTATTATTGTTATCATTCCATCTTGTTACCAGTCTAACATCAACTCTGCGTTCTGTGTCCTCCAATGTCTTACCAAAAATGCAATTGTTCAAGAGTTTGAAAAAATCTTGTTCAAAAGGAGAATCTGTTTTTTGACGTAAATCAGTGTTAAGATCGATATACATTTTCAGGTACGGACTTTGTCTGAATTTGATAGCTTTATGATTTTTTTTCAAGCGAAGCCCATGTTCTATGCATGTTTTCAAGTGTACATAGTGAATGACATAATGATACTTATCATATAAGTTCGGGATCAATTTTGGTTGTTTTGATCCAGGTGGAACAAAATTTTCAACACAAAATGCTAGGTCATTATGAAAATCATGCAAGAATTCAGGATATTCAAGATCAACCTCCAAAATGTACCCTATGTCATTGTTTTCAGGCACTGCCATAATATCTAAATCTTGGCATTCAGTTTGGTCTAGCAGTCTAAAATCAGACTGCGGTAAATAACCGCACATGGAGAACCCATACAAATTATTGCAGTCCAAGTACATCAAAAAATTACTGTGCTGAGATTTATCGTAATCATATTGATACTTGTTATTCGATTTTGCATGCCGTTTTGAACAAAAGCAAAGACCACCTCGAATTCCTTTCTGAATCATACGAATTATTTCTAATTCAGTTATGAGTTCCAGTTTTACTTGAGTCTTTAACAGCATAGCATCAAAGCTTAGACTTGGGGCTGTGATATAGAAAGCCGGATCAAGGTTGTAATTCCGTTTACAAGTATTACGAAATTTTTCGAATATGTCCGCCAATAACAATACATCGCTTTTGACATACAAGTCAGTATACTCTCCTAGATTTTTAATCTCAAAGCTGTCCCATACATTTTGAGCGTGTGCATAGTCACTGTCACTAATACATTCATCAGTGAGCTTGCTATAGAATTTTTCTATAGGAGGTAAGGTGGTTTCGTCGTATATGTTCCAAGCTGTTATATACTCATATGGGTAGATACCCTTTCGACGTATAAGATCGAATTGATCTTCATTACAACATAAACGTCTCAAATGGTTAAAATCATCACGATTTAGATTTTTCGCTAAATGCTCAATGCTAGTTCCCAAAAATTTGAAGGAATCTACAAAACGCAAAACTGCAAAGCTTTCCTCTGAAATAGGAATAAACTTTGTGAAGGAAATGTAGTTTTCCTTAGTCTTGGGAATGACTTTAATTCTACCAGGAGTCGTACTTAATTCTCGAATGAACAGATGGCAATCATAGCCTGACAAGTTATGAAACATAATAGGAATAAACTGAGGTATCTGAAACTTTAGATTACAAAACGAATGTGCTGCACCCCTGTATTTACCAGTGAAATGACAGTGGTCTCTTACTTTATCGTCAAGCAACAAATTTTTACACAGGTAACAAATTTCAGCAGCACTGAAATTGCTTTTATCATTTTCGTCAAAAATCATAGGGACGGGGTTTTCAGATTTTGATTTAATGATGTGGTAAATATTTTTTACATCGCGTTGCAAGAACTCTATAAACTTTGTAGCACAATCGGGACCTCGATAGGCCTTAAGACGGTTTAGAGTTGTATCATAGTGACAAACTATGTAATATGCAAACGCAGCCGGAACATGTTTTTGCATGTTTGTTGTATGAGTACTCGTTTGTTCAACGCAGGGTTCCAAAATGGTTTCGAAGTCAGCGTAAATAACAAATGGTACATTTTGCATGCAATGATAATTTTTGAATTGAATAATTGTGCCTTCGCTTGGTAACACCGTTGCCACCCCACCACAAATATGATTTTCACACTCTTGGCTTGACTTGAAAAACAATAAACACTCTTCACAGCAGTAAAGTCTACCGTGATGCTTAGTTACTTGGCTTCGGATCAATTTAGGGAAGTCTTTAATTAAACAATAATGAGATTTAGATCCGTCTTGTAGTAAAAGCAAATTAACGTGTTGCTTTTTCCGCGATGAGGTTTTGTACAGGGGCCCTGTAATAATATCTTTAGCCCCTAAACCATATACATTCACGCTAATATTTACATTATTTTTTTCAAAAGTTTTAATATCCTTCAAACTAACCGGAAAAGTCATGTTCGATAAATTTAAAACTGTACCAAAATGCGGATAAGAATTAACTCTATTCATATTAGTTGTGCTGGGAAATAGCGCAGCAACTACACTCCATGCAAAGCAAAATTCGTCATCATTTTTTATATTCAAGCAAGATTTTTTAGCTTTAATTTTCTTTGGTAAATCTATAAAGGTGGAGCCTGACAAAGGTGTGTACCTATTGATGTTTGACTCAAGGTATAAAATGTCCAAAAGAGACCAACCGCTACCTTTTTCCTCAAACTCGTCAACTTTTTTACTTAAAATGTCTGAGATTTTTTCCAACAACTCATTAAAACTATAGTTCCGATGCAATGTTATGTTATCAGTTGTAAAAGACTTGATCTCCATCGAATCATCCTTAACAGTTATGACTTTAATAAATAACTCAAAGTTAACTTTTATGCTTATGTGATTTGAAAGAGCTGCATCAAGGAGTTTACGCAAACGTGAGGCACAATTATTTATATACAGCAAAGGGCTTACGGAGGCTACTGTACTTCCTAACGGTCCTTCACCGGTATCAGTATCAGCGCAATGTATGCGGTACGACGCAATCCGATTACGGAATGCAGAACTAAGCTTTTCAATACCATCGTCAATGTATACCGCATTATTATTCTTGTGAGAAATACTACGCAAGTGACCAGAGAATGCTCTACTTGGTATTGACAAATCACAAACTGAACATAAAATATTCTTAACCATCTTTTTTTACAGTTCTACCTGAATCGATCTCATTACCCAAAAATAACTGAATTTTAATTATTTCACATTAATGACTTATGTGTGCGTCTTATTTTAAAAATTAAAAAATGTTAGGAAACTGTTAATTGTTACTTATTTATTTGTTTAAAATACTTACATACTAACACTTAAAAAAGATACACATAAAACATTAAAAAATACAAAATCAAATTTTAAAAAATTTAAAAAATGGAAAATAAACTGAATTATTTTTTTTTTGTTTCGGCTTTATCACCGTAAAACACCGCGTCCTTATCAAATTTTTTTTTAGCGTTATTGAAAATTTTTTTAATTAATTTCCAATTTTCGTCGTTCGGGTTCACTTGAAGCCTTAGATGGGCTTGTGTTTTGTCTGGGCGCTCCCTGGGGCTTAAATTAATTATGTCCGCCGTGTTATAAACACGTACGTCGAAGAATAGGTCCCCATCCAGGATGATGTTATTCCGCAACACTCCTCCAGCAACCCGTCGGCTTAGTGAAGACCAGAGTGGTGCGGGCGCAGAGGTTTGCTGCGGCTCGTCTCCTCCGAACAATTCGGTTGAAACGTTTAGTTTTTGCGGCGGCGGAGGGGCGGAACTGTGGAAGAAAAGAAAAATAATGTATCTATTCATCAACCCATATTATTGCCAAGTACCAAGTAACATGCTCACTTCACTCACTAATTCATCAACGCCAAACCCAAACCCTCAGTCCCAGAAAGCTAAAATTCGGCACAGGTAAACCTTTTATAATGTAGGCAAAGAATATGAAAGTATATTACAAAATTCCTAGTTTACGTATATAAACATTTTTTATTATTATTATGAAATAGGTTAACTCTTGACCTCAATCTTGACTAAGATCATAGATCAGGTTAACGATGGAGCGAGCTAACCCAGAAAATGTTTATGAAGGCACTGGTACTCCCACGCAACGACGGAACACAGCAAGCTGTTTGGTGTCAGACTTTGGTAAGAGGGTGGTCGCGAACCAGACAGCCCTTTACAGAGCCTACCACACCGCATGAGACCATAGAACGCCACCTCAGATTCAACACAATTGAAGTGTCATTGTCTAGGATGTATTAATTGGAGGCAGTCTCATTTGCGTTTCCTTAGTCGCCTCTTACGACACCCACGGAAAGAGATGAGTGGTGCTATTCTCAACCGATCACCACACGGCCGGCTAAAACATGTACAATCCACTAAATAGATGTAGGTACATACCTAGCAGCTTTAGATTTTTTTGGTTCCGGCTGTTTCTTCGATCTCGATCCTTTCTTTGATCTGAAAGAATACAATCATTGTTAGAAACTAAGTAACTAAATTTCAAAAAGAAACAAATTCAATAAAAAGAAAAATATATATATAATAATTACCGGGGTTCTTCTTCAATCTCTGACTCGACTTCTTCCACTTCTGAGTCTAGGGCGGCTGCCGCAGCGTTCCTTTTCTTGTATTCGGATTCAGACCTGAAAGGATTCTAATAAATAAAAAACTTGGAAATTCCTATATCTTTGCTAAAAATCAATTGAAAACTATAAAAATATAAAAACTCACGAACATGATTTCTACAGCTCGGAATCGAATCTTGAAGTTTTTCTTGATAGGAGGGTGGAGGGTGGTACGACTGTACGTAGGTATGTCACTTCACGAAACCGTCGGAGCAAATAAAATTAAAAAAGCTGTATCTGAGCGTTAAGTACAATTTTCACTTATTACTTTCACACAAACAAGGATAGCAAATTTAACTCACACATAGGTACGTTACGATTCCCACAGAAAAGCTTGTCAGCGTTATCGCTACTACAAATCTACAATACTAATAGTACAAACTTTTTACGCGAGCTGTGTCTGTTCATAGACATGTATAGATTATTATTTACGAAATAATAAAGTATCATAACTAAGTTTACTTGACTTAGGTACTACGAAATATAAAGACAATTTGTGTGATTAAAAAAATATAATGGTTAGGTACGTCAACATATTCGGAAGTATATTAATATTAATTCATAAAATATTTATTAAAACAAACAAAGTCAGGTGCAATACTACCTAAGCAAAATCGATTGGATGTCACTACGTTGCATTTTCGTCACCTGTACTTTCTTGTTCGTACTTGTTCCCACAGAGTTGCACCGTCAGAAAGTGATAAGACGTTTCATGCTGTAGCATTGTGAATAACAATCAGTCGAAATAAAAAGTGTCTACTTTCACTATCGGTGTAGGCAGAGCATGATAAAATAAAACCCTGCTCATACATACATACATACGCTCACGCCTGTAACCTCTAACGGGGTAGGCAGAGCATCAGTAGCTCTAGTAAATCACTTGATGCCTCATTTGACTCAAATTGTGAGGTTATCAGATGGAACACGTTGTATAATGGTGAGAGGTGGTCAGCCTTTCGCCCACGGTACAACAAAACCCTCGCATCCTACTTACTGACTTTACAGTATGCCTGGGAAAAGTAGGCAGCTGGCACATTCTAAGTTTTTTCTTTCACTCCCAGTCCAGCGTGAAACCCTGCGCATCTCATATTTAATATAATCGTTTTTTATACATGAGTCAATTTCGATATTAAGGATATACTGTGTACTTACATATTTTAAAAATGTTGTTTATTTTATTTAAAGAGTGTTCCTCCTAGTCAAAAATAATTTACACAAGTCATTAATTAAACTCTCTAGCACCTTTATTTAGAAGACAAATATAAAAAAAAAGACTTAAAGTAAAACAAGTTACGTACTTCCCTTAGGTATTATTATTTTTTTTAGACAGTACTTATACCAAAATTGAGCTCGATGATTAACTAGTTGCATTAGTAATGATTATTAAACAATCGTAGTAAACATATAATTTTTTTAGAAAATGCTCCCGTTCTGAGTAAATTAGATATTACTTGCCGGAACTAATCTGGCCTCTTTTATTCAAATTGACTGCAACATACAGCGACGACGATCTCAAAGAAATTGTCTGTCTTAGCTTAATTACTGTTGAGTTCATTTTTGAATAACAAAGTTCTACTGATCTGTACCAGCTAAAGAAACAGAGTACAGTCCGCGTTTACTTTTACATCGGTCGAACGTCTCGTTCTCGTTTTTAATTTAATTTAGAAAAAAGTACGTTATGTCATACAGCTGTAATGACTCTAAGTACCTGAACAATCTTTAGGTTTTTTTCACATGAAAGAGGTGAAAAATTCACGTGCTCAACATGGTCTGAGATAAAGAAAGTTTGGGGAAAGGAAATCATTACAGAAAATAACTAATATGACTCGGAGTTAATTCGTAGGTTTTTTTCATACATCTAATGAAAAATTCACGTGCTCAACATGGTCTGAGATATGAATTCGCTCCGAAGAAAATTGGTTATCTCTGTTTGATGTGATTCGGTACCTATTTAGTTATTGGAGTTTGGTTTGTAGGTTATTTCCGAATCTTTGAGGAGGAAATTTCACGTACCCTACATGGTCAGGGATACAGATCTAGCTTCAAGTAACTAAGTAGGTCATTTAGAACTAAAATGTAAGTTATTATCATTGATGTGATTGCGGTGTGTGGCTGAAAACCCTTTTTTGGATTGCTTAAGTCGTGAACACAGGTATGTCAAACACATTTTAACTTAATTACTTAAAACACCATAACATTTTTTAATGAATTGGTAAACCAATTTCCATTAGGTTCTTTTATGCACATGCTATCTTAAAACATTTTAAACTATTTATATGTGTATAAGTAAGTACCTAGTTTGAAAACGAAGGAAGTGTAAGTAGTTTTAAATCTGTATCTTGATAAAACGTGTATTAAATAAATTGGAAAGGCTAGATCAAAATATCTGATTGGTAAGGCTAGATCAAACATTTCTGAAACGTTAACGGAGCGACAGAGCGGAGCGTAGGAGCGGAGTAGTTTCAGATATTTTTGATCTAGCCTTCCCAATCAGATATTTTGATCTAGCCTTCCCAATTTATTTACTACTTATATGGGCTGGTAAGGAGGAAGGTTGTGACCACACAATGATGTCTGTGGGGTCATCAAGCTACTAAAAGAAAAGCCAGTTTGTATGTGGTTAAGGTGAGTATAATGTATAGCTGTTTGTTAGATTCTCAAGTAATTTATTTGTTCTAGGTTCCAATGGATGCCAACATTTGTCATCCTTGTTTTGTTCTATTAAATTCTGAAAGAGCTGCTGATGTCCGTTTATTTGGGCATATAATGGTGTGCATTACCTGTGGCCATTCTGTGAGAAATGCTCAACGTCACTTAGTGGACATGAACAATTTAATGCTGCATAATTTACCGAGGTCACATCCAGCTTTTTACCAGGTAATTTCTCGTTTCTGTGCTATTTAACTTCTTTCTTTGATTTTTAAGTGATGATGGTGATATTCTGTTACCCTTCATCATAGAGCTCTAAGAAAGCATTCCCATTTTTTTATCCTGCACAGTAGTGTCTTAAAAGTACATTTTGTTACTTGACTTAGTGTCTTAAAAAAACACATTTTTTTATTTTGATGGTTTGACAAATATTATTTTTATAGGTTTATATGCCATGACAAAACATCAATTAAAAAGTAGATACCACTTTCTCCTTATATGATGACTACATAAATGAACTGTTTCTTTTAGGATGTAAACTATGCCTGTCATCCCTGCTGGATGAAACACCAACGGCAAACAGCTCAGGATGGGAATCGTGTAAACCTACCTGCACCAGAACCAAGACTTGAACAAGCAGCCCGTCCTCATCCAGCACCACTACATCAACCAGCACCTCAACCAGAGCCCGAAATAAATCTGCCTAATTATAAGCGGACTGCAAACACTTCACGACACTGTGTATTTAATGGGTGCATGTTTCTGCAACATTTACATGTCCTCCCGGGATTTGTAAAAAAGTTGCGTCTTGAAAAGTACAATTTATATATTTCCCACAGTACCAGAGATTGCGTTAGAGTAGTAACCTACAACGGTTGAACAATAAAATAAAAGTCAATACCTATTATCAACAGTTGGCTGTTGCTGTCATGTCATGACCATAGTTTGGTACTTAGGATGGGCGAGGCACCAGGACACTATTTCTCCTTCGGCTTTATTTTTAGATGATATTGTTGTCAGGTTAGTGGGAGTGATTCATACAAGTTTTATTTATCACTCCAATAATCTAACAAGTTAATTGGTTGATATTTTTGTCAGATTATTGGATGATATCCTTTTCAGATTATTAGAGTTGCCTATAACTATTACTGCCTATAATGTTTTAAATATGTATAATGTTTTTGCATCAAACTGTTGAATAATAAAATAAAAGTCAATACCTATAATCTGTTGTTTTTTTTTTAATTGAAACCCATCCAAAATGTTAGTAAGCCAGCGATCGAGCAGTAACAGTGGTGTAAGGTAAGGAGTGTTAAAAGGCACTGACGATGGTACTAGAAACGCCCCGTTTGCCACTTCAGGCTTCCTTCCACCCAGACTCCTAGCATGATATTCTTATTTATTGAATATTAAGGGTAGAAAGACCGGAAGGACGTTCTTAGTGAGAGTATTAGACCTTGGAGATATTATAAGAAAAGGCCAGGTTGGGAGTTCCCGAATTCGACGTGCGTGTATAAAGCGAATTATTACTGTAGAGAAAGCGAATTAGGTGTGTTTGGATCGTACCACGTGGCAATCTGTGGTCTCTGCCTACTCCAATGTGACAAAGGCGTGAGTTTATGTATGTACGTATGTATTTAGAAACTCCTAGCAAAACGTTCATAGCAAAGTCTTTTTGTTTACGTTTGTACTTATAATGACGGTAGGAGAGTGCTTTTACGAATTTCTTTTTAGAATTGTACAACAATCAAAAGTTCCTGAAAGTTATTTCTTTGAAATTATTAATACTTAGCTATTCAGCAATATATATTAATAGGTACGATGTATATACATGGCTGGGGCAGTCGCCTATATTTCAATTTAGCCAACGTCTTTAATCTGAATGATATTTTAGATTAATATCGCGTAGGACCGCCATTAGCGTCCAGTACTGCATCCAATCTATTTTTCATTCCGCTAACCATATTCCAGCAGAACTCACGTGGATCTCCCCTCATCATTTCCCAAGTGTGGAATACCGTTCGCCTCAAGTTTTCTTCGTTGCGCACTTCTGATACGTCCTAATTTAAAACCATAAGTCCCGAAAGGTTTTCAATTGGGTTGAGGTCGGGGCTTTTCGCGGGCCATGGTAGCACTCGAATGTCGGCCTGAGCTTGGAGCCACTGCTGGACTACACGCGCAGTGTGCACAGAGCAATTTTTTTTTCTTTTTTTTTTCTATTTTTTTTAAAACGCCATACACTCAAAGGCTTTTGTCTTGGCACAAATGTATTGTGCCTGTAGGGTGGTGCAATCGCACAGTTGGGACCATTACATCTTTCAGAATATCTAAATATTCCTCCGCATTCATGCGGCCAGATATTTCTACGAGTTCCCCAACACCCGCGGAACTGATCCATCCCCAGAAACCCAAGCTCAAGCGTCCACTTAATTTGTTGGGTAACACATGAGCCACCTCATACCTAGTGTTATTTGGTCGCCATAAAATTTTTCTGCCGTCTTTGTCAGATTTAAATGTCTTCTCATCGACAAATATGATTCCCAGTTAAAATTGTAAAATTCTAAACAAAATCCGATTCGGGCCTGAGCGTGAGCCTGAGAAAAAAGTATCTTTTTGGCAGGTATACGGTGTTTTATCCCACAATCCCTCAGGCGTCGCCTTATAGTGTCCTGTGATACCTAAAACAAAAACAAACAAAAACTACTATAATTATCATTTTAGATTTACTTCCCTTACCATACTAGATAGTAGATTATACATACATCGGCACAATTAGCGGAACAACTTATGTTTTTCATACAATTAAGTCAACGTTAGAGTTTATAAATGGAGATTTTTATTTGATGCTGTTATTAAAATTTTACGCTTAGCTTAGGCCAACATGTTTGTCTGTTAAAACCAAATATAAAACATACAAGAAATTTTCAACAATGTGCCGCATGGCCAAAAGAGAACATTGCAAAAACCTTATCATACAACTTCGTATGAAAAGTTTAGAGTTTTTTTTATTGACTACATGAGAGATTCTAGGCTTTTCGTCAGTTTTTTTTTTTAAATAAAGAGACGACCATTTACAAAATTTATTTTCATAAAGAAAAGTGCAGTTATGCACGTAAAACGTATATTTTTAGAACTCCCATTGTATGAAAAATAGTTGTTCCGCTAAATGTGCCGGTGTGTCTATGTATAATCACTACATATTTTATAAAACGAAGTTACCGCCGCGTCTATTGGTCTGTCTGACCGCAGTAAACGTTATCATACAGTTTTGACCGAATTGATAGAGTAATCACTTTGCACTCCACTACAGGGAGTGAATAGAGAACTCCTCCAGGACCAACGCTACCATGGGCACCTTTTCACTACGGCCCCATTTGAGGCCCTCAGGGTGTGAGGGCCCCGGTAGTGTTAAGGACCCTAAAATTTTATCGAACCAATCGTCGCAGTTTGCAAAGCTGATCAACCGCTCCATACATTTCTTTGCACTCCCGGCCCTCCTTTGGCTTTAATGAAATAATCACCTGGGCGGAACTTCATAGAAAATGGAAGGGCTGCACCTTTTGCAATTATTTAAAGTACCGCAGAACGACGCTTATTTCTTTAAAGAAGTAAGGGCCCCTTAGGGCCCTATAGGGGCCCGGGAGAAAAAAATATTGTATAGGGTGGTTAATTGACATCATAGACTGAGATGATTTGCTCGATAAAATTGTGGGGTCCTTGACGAGAACATAATATTTGACGCAATGTTTATCTCCAAGTCTTTTGGCTTTGGCACCTATGTAACGGAGTCAGTTCAGCGCCATCTAGAGAGCTCTAGAGAAACAGTTTTTTAATACCCCAAAAAAAACCTCCCATTCGTGCGATAAAACTCGGGGGCCCAGGGTCCATTAGAGGAGGGCGTCCTATTTCAAAAAGGGTCCTCTATCTAGAAAAAGCACTCCACCCACCGAATTTTTTTTTTTTATGTTACCTCAATAAAGCTTCTGTTTTGTGTATTTGAATGATAGTGTCCCTATGAGAGCTTCAGAAGTAAAAAAAAATATGTCGCCGCAAACGCGTATGGTTCGTTTCCGAGCTATGAACTTCCTAGACTACATATATACATATACACAATATGGTCACGCCTATAATTCCTGACGGGGTAAGCAGAGCATCAGTGATTCTAGCGAACTACTTGATGCCACGTTTGCTACAAATTGTGAGGGTTTGACTAAACTTTATTTAGGTATTTATTTTTTCACTTAATACTTATACCAATAATTAATTACGTCCCGTTGACGGTCGGTAAGGTCGAGTAGTAGTGACCCTGGGTTCAATTCCCGGTCGGGGCAAATATACACATCAACATCAACACTTATCAGGGATATTGCAAGATTTTTCATACTAAAGAGCTATTTTACTAATCAATGGCATCTCAATGGCGGTTGAATGGCAATGGTCACCACTTTATCCGTTCAGGCGGTAAAAATAAGAACTATTCAAATTTCATACATATGCGTATGAAATTTGAATAGTTCTTATTTTTACCGCCTGAACGGATTCATGCGGCTGCTTTGACTGGTAGCGCCACCGCCAACTTAATGTTAGGTTGGCAATGTTGCCACAAGTCAGGGTGGCTGTCATCAAATGTATGAGTTTTAATAGTTCTCAATTTCACCTTTTTACCTTGAACGGATAACATTGTCATTCAACCGCTATTGAGACGCCATTGATTAGAGGAATAACCGCCCTGTTTGAGAAGCTATGCAAGAATACTCAGACCAATGGAGAGATAAAACTTTCAGATTGAGCAAGTTTTAGTCTTAATCAATGAATTCAGATTTTCTTGAAATTTGTGAAAACTTGACGAAAATGAAAAAAAAAATGCGCAAATTCCACCATTCTCATACAAAAAGCAGGAAAAGTGAGTTTTCGTTTTCGTTTCCGTCACGTTTTCTCAGACTTTTAGGCAAACAAAATTCATTGATTAGAATCGAAAATTCAGGTTAAGCACTTGCTCAATCTGAAAATGTTAGCCCGCTTTATGTCTCAAGTATCCTTTTATAGCTTCTTAAACAGATGTCTTTTGTATGAAAAATCGTGAAATATCCCTAGAGAGTATCAATGTGTGTGTTTTTAAAGTGTAGTGTGATCAATGAGACTTTCTTTAATATTGTTAAACGAAGTTGCCATAGGAACGTGTTATATATTTTTAGAATCTCCTTCAAAAGTTCTTTCATTTGATATCCCATATAATAGGGTTTAGACAAATAATAAAGATACGGGAGGAGGAAATTCATAACTGGGAAACGAAACACGCGCATGCGCGGCAACATGACTTTTTATACTCCTAAGTGTCTCAGGCAAATTATTTTTAATTTTTATTTTAAAATCATCTTAATGCAGTGCCTCAGCAGTGGGGACGTATGTGGGCTGATGATGATGATGATGATAATGCAGTGTGTTATATAATATATTTACATAAATCTAACTAGTAATACCTACATATTAAGATTACCCACAGGACAGGCCTAATGTGGGGAGTCTTGTTTAACCATTTATAAATTGTCAGCACGAAAATAGAAATAAATTTAAAAAATTAAATTAAAAAATAATTATTATGAGATACCTTATAAAAATAACACTCATGGAGATATTTTTGAGATAAGTTTTAAAGACAATGTGACTTTTCAGCCTCACAAAGACGAGCACAATGAAGAGAGACTTTCGGCGAGCGTTTAATCTCGAGTTTTTCAACATTTAACTGGCCCGCTCATTCCTCTGATTTAACATCGCCAGACTATTTTCTCTGGGGTTGTTTAAAATAATGTGAAATGAGAAATACTCTCGAAAGAGCCCGTCTTTGTAAGGCTGAAAATAGTGGTAAATTACAAATGTAATTTTTAGAATCTAACTCAAAAACTCCGTGAGTGTTATTTTTATTACCTTATAGTAATTAAGATGAATTTAAAAAAATTAAAAGTTGTAACCTATTGCAACCCCGTCGTGAATTTGCGCCACCCACTATTTAAAAAACTGATCATTATTTAACGTTGAAGCTTTACACAATTGATAACCAATATAAAGGCTATATTTTCGGTTTGGTCGAGTGGTAGTGACGTTGCCTCTTGATCGGCGGGTCCTGGGTTCAATTCCCAGTCGGGGCAAATATTTGTGTAAAAAGCAGATGTTTGTTCTCGGGTCATGGGTGTTTGTGTCTGTCTTTGTGTGTTCCAAGGGACCCACGACACAAGGGAAAACCTTAATGTGGGCCTTTGAGTGTGAAGCGTTTATTTATTTATTTTCTCTAAGTTTTAGCCAATTCGACAGAACGACTTTCGCTGAAGACTCTGTGCGGGGTTATTTCACTGTTTCTTGCTTTTTTAAAACATTTACCACTTACGTTGTAATGCGCAGCAGTAGTCAGGGTATTCAAAAAAGGCTGCTCTCTGTGCGCCGTAACTATGGCAGAATCCTGCTCGGCGGTAGTGGCGCGCTGGTATAGTTGCCGGTGGTGCGCCGACAGGTCGCCCCCTGTCTCTTCGTGGCGTCGCAACCAGAACCTGATTGTTTTTATCTAAAATAAAACAGCAACTTTAAGATAGTTGATCACACTCCCAAGCCAAAAAATAATGCTATTATATACGACCACATAAGCTTTTACTTAGACCCTTTGAAGACTCTGACTGCAATTTATTAATAAATAAACGCTACACACTCAAAGTTTTTCTTTGTGTCGTGGGTCCCTTGGAACACACAAGACAGACGCGAAAACCCATGACCAAAATCAAACATCTGCGTTTTGCACAAATATTTGCTCTGACCGGGAGTCGAACCCAGAACCCGTTGATCAAGAGGCAGCGTTACTACCACACTATACTAATAAATTGCTCTGAATAAATAACCCACGACGTTTTTGTAAGTAAAAAAACACACCCACCCGCGTAAAAAATAAAAAAATAGATCTTGATTTGCGATATTAAAACGTTCAGCAAATATCCAAAAACTAGCTTAAGCACGATAAAAAATAAAAACTTACCGTGATTCCTGTTCTCCTTTCGATCTCTTTGATCCGGTAGCCACTTTCACTCAGCGCCACTATTTGCTCCTGTTGAATTTGACTGAGTTGTGGTGCCATTATGCGCAACTACACTACACGACACCGCGTGACGGCTCGGTTAGCTTGACTGGTTAGTCTGACACTGACAGCGGCCGGCGCCAGCGCGGCGTTTACGCTCACAAACAAACAAATGCTGAAAGGTGATTGGCTAACGACTCTGTGCGCAGTCCCTTTCCAAAGATTTTCATAACAGCGTATAGAATAGCTATAGTTATATAGGGGGGGGGGGGAACGAGTGTACATGCTCAGTCAATGGTTTTGAGTAACTTTCTCAAAGAAACTTTTCCAGGAAACGAAAAAAGTTTTGGACTTCTCCATACAAGCTGTCCGATTAAAATGACTTTTTTGTAAGGGGCCGTCGTTTTTTTGTTTCCTGGAAAAGTTTCTTTGAGAAAGTTACTCAAAACCATTGACTGAGCATGTACTTTCAGTATTTGGAAGCGGTTTCCTTACACCTTGTATATTCTATGATAACATGGTGATGGAAAACATCGTGAGGAAACCTGCATGTTTCAATTCTCGAGACATGTATTGTGTCCACTGCCCATTCAAAGTGGCGACGAGCTCACTACTCGTCGTCACACTGGACAGAGTATGGATGCTATTATGTGTGTTGGCGCCTGTATTAACTAAACGCAAGATCGGGGGCTGCGCGGGCGTGCGGGACGGGAATGCAAGAAAAAATGACATTGCATCTTACTAATGGCGACAATTAACATCGCTGTTAACTTTCTTCTTTAAATATTGTCTAAAACCTGCTATACAAGATATGTATGTGTTCAACAAGCACTAGATTAAATACGTCTGTGAAACAATCAGAAGAAGTTTAATTTCTATACAAAATTCTGGTGACCCCGACGTGATTAGCTGATCTTGGAAGACGTATATCTCGCAGGACGAGGTGAAACAATCCAAACCGAGGGAAGTACGCCCATTTCCTACCTATTTACATCTTTATTTTGTCAATTCATCGCTTCGATTTGTGCAGATTGCGTTAGTTAACTTCGTCGTTAAATGAAGGTTAACTCACCCACATATTGCATTCAAAAATACTTAAGTATTTCAGTAATTTGCAAAGTATAAACCCTTATTTCATAACGTTTACCGTTATTCGGGTCCTTTTCTAATCTCCATATATTTTACGGCTTATTTAATCAAAATAATGTCTTACATTCAAACTTAATTCCTTAACCAAGCGAGATTACTTAATGACGCAATAACACATGTCGTACTAATTCATAGTAATTGCATCCTAATTCATTGATTTAGGTCATGTTTTCATTAAGTATACCTACTTACGTGTTCATCCCTAATTAATCCGTATAAATATCTTGTTTAATTGTTCTATCACCTAGGTAATCAATCATACCTATCTAATGTTGCTGAACTGTTAATTAAAGTAGTTAATTCCCATATTATTCAGTGGATAGTTTTCACAAGTGCTAAAACGTATTGGCCGACTATTCCAGGGTTCTCCGAGAGAAAATCGGCGAGAATCGAACGAAATACCTATCTACTGCAGCGGCGGGCCGGCCGGGCGACTTGTTACGTCACCTGCGCCGGAGTTAGCGGTTAGTGCATCGATCGCCCGCCAGCTGATCATTTGTTAGGCTCGAGCGGCGATAACGAGGTTGTATTCATTGCATTTTTTTTAACTTTAACCGCAACTTTATCATAAGCTGACTTCGTTATTGATTTAATTGAGTTTTGTTATTGTTTGCGCCTCCAATATGACTGAAAAAGAATTACGAGAGTTTATTGCGGAAAGAGGTCGTATTAAGTCACGTGTGACATCATTTGAAAAATATTTCAAGCCTATTTTATTTACCGATTTAAGTAAAACTGAATTCAATGAGCTAAACTTGAGGCTGAGCAAATTACAAGACCTTTTAAGCGTTTTTGACGAATTACAAAACAAAATAGAAAGTCTTAATAAAGACGAAGAGTCTCAAATGCTCGAGAGAGAGGAATTTGAGAACCGTGTCTACAAGTTAGTTGCTCAGGCTCAGGGGTTGATTCAAACTTTTGAGAAAAGACTCAGTAGTGACAATGCTTCTCAAGCGTCCTCGAGATCTTCTAAACATTTAAAATTACCTCCGTTAAAAATTCCTTCGTTTAATGGAGACCCAAACAAGTGGCTAGAGTTTCGCGACATGTATAAATCTCTTGTTCACGACAACGAAGATCTCGACGACGTCAGTAAGTTTCATTATTTGAAATCTTATTTAGTCGATTCTGCTCAGGCAGTCATAAATTCAGTTGTCATCACTCATGACAATTATCCAATCGCGTGGTCGCTCTTATGCGATAGGTACGACAATAAACGACTGTTAGTAAATGAACACATTAAGTGCTTATTTTCAATTGAGTCTATGTCTAAGGAATCTGAAAAGGGCTTACGGGATTTGATTGATTTAATTTCTAAAAACTTAAATGCATTGAATTCATTAGGGGAACCTACCGATCATTGGGACTCCCTCATCATATACATGGCTTCTACGAAGCTAGACACAAAAACTGCTAGGGACTGGGAACAGTTTAGGACTACTCTGGAAACAACTACATTAGAAGATTTTTTTAATTTTCTTCGTCAGCGAGCCATCGTATTAGAAACCGTTCATGCTACCAAACCCGATAAATCGGAAAGGCGCAATAGCATGGCCAAGTCTAAGTCCTTCACTGCGTCGTCGTCTTCTGCCAGCCCTGCAACGAATAATAATAGTTGTCTCGAATGCAAACAGAATCATAAATTATATGATTGCCCTAAGTTTAAAACGTTACCTGTCGAAGAGCGTATCTCGAAAGTTTTTCAATGGCAATTATGTAACAATTGTCTTCGTAGTGGTCACAGGTCCGCTCAATGCAGACTGGGTGGTTGTCGTGTTTGTAAACGAAAACATAATACCATGTTGCACAAGCAGTCTTCTTTAAATAACTCACAGCCTCCTCAGTCGCCACAAGATTCTGAAGACACTTCTTCGCCTCATTCAACCGCAAATGACAGCGGTGATCGGTCTCATAATGTAGATAATTCTTCTGGGAATACTTCTACCATCAGCATGTCTGCTGTCTCTGCAAACCAGGCTCTTCTGTCCACGGCCTTGGTTAAGGTGACAAACAATGACAATTCCTTCGTTTTAAGAGCGCTACTGGACAGCGGTAGCCAATCCTCTTTTATTACCGAAAAAGCTGTAGCTAAACTCGGTTTGCATAAAATTACAAATAAGGTGCAGTGTGTCTCCGGCATTAACAATGCTGTCATCAATATTACAGAACATTGTAACCTCGTCATACATTCTTCTGTTACATCCTTTAAAACATCTTTAAGATGTTTTGTTCTCCCTTTGATTACAGATAAACTGCCTCAAGTGCGAGTGTTCATCAAAGATTTGGGTATTCCAAACAACATACAGTTAGCAGACCCTGGTTTCTTTTGTCCTTCAGAAATCGACCTTCTTCTCGGAGCAGACGTCTTTTGGGACTTACTATGTCCCTCTAAAATTAAGCTGGGTCCTAACAAACCTCTTCTACAAGAAACCCAATTGGGCTGGGTAGTAGCCGGTCCGATGGGAACAAATAACGTCTCTAAAACTAATCATATGTTTTGTCATTTTAGTAAAGACATTCAATTACAGCTTTCAAAGTTTTTTGAATTAGAAAATGTGCCTTCAGAGGTTAGTCCTTCTTTCGATGAAAATATTTGTGAAAAGCTCTTCACTGAGACAACTTACCGCGACAAGGATGGTAGGTTTAATGTTCAGATTCCTCTTTGTGAGTCGCCCAGTGTGCTAGGCGACTCTTACTATATAGCTGAAAAAAGATTAAATCAAATGGAAAGAAAAATGAGAAAAAATCCTTATTTTCATCAACAATATGTAAAATTTATGCAAGAATATGAAAGCCTAGGACACATGAGCGAGGTTACGAATCCATCAAATGGTTGCTACCTTCCTCATCATGCTGTCATCAGAGAGAGCAGCGAAACCACCAAGTTAAGGGTGGTCTTCGACGCGTCCGCTGAACCGTCCTCAGGAAAGTCTCTTAACGACATCCAGTACGTAGGACCCGTCGTCCAAGACGACCTATTTTCGATCTTGTTAAGATTTAGACAGCATCAGTATGTGGTTTCGGCGGACGTGGAGAAGATGTACCGACAGGTGCTCGTCCAGCCCGAACAGCGACCTCTACAAATGATACTGTGGCGTGATAGTGAAGAGCTTCCTATTAAATCATACCAGCTTAACACCGTAACATACGGTACTGCTTCTGCACCACTCCTAAGCACAAGGTGTTTATTTCAGTTATCAAGGGACTGTGAAGACGAGAAGATAGCTCAACTGATCAGATCCGACTTCTACGTTGACGATTTTCTTTCTGGAAGCAGTAACAAAGCGGAGCTAGCTCAGATAATAACCAAAGTCACAGAAATTTTAAATTCGGCATGTTTTCCTCTCCGTAAGTTTCGAACCAATGTTCCTTCTATTCTAAAAAATAACCCAAATTTACTTACTACCAAAGATTTGGAGTTAAGTTCACAATCCAGTGCGCTTGGCCTTAAATGGGACCCAGCCGCTGACGTCTTACATTTTCCTACCGAATTTTCGTGTTTTTCTCTAGCTATTTTCGTGTTCTTAAGTTTTTCCGTCTTACCATAGGGAATATTACTTTTAAATGTTCAGTTTTTGTATGTGATAACTCTTGAATGCGATTAGCTACTTGCTGTAACGGAGCTTCACCGTTTCTCAGTCATTTTTTTATATAGTTTAGCATGCTTTCAAATGGATAAGTACTTATATTAGGTAAAGGCCCAAATTTAACTACATCATTAACTACATAACACAAATTATGAACATTACTAGATATAGAATCATGTCCATAAGTATGTATATATTGTTCGATATATGTTTCATATAATGTTTGAGCTAAATGAAGATAGGACTTATATAAATCGCATGAACAAATTATTGTTGCACAGAACAACAGCAAGAAATGATCATATTCTTCTGATGTCAGATAGTGTTGTAATAAGACTGGCCCGAAATACATTAAAAATTTTCTAAACTCAGCGCCCTTCCAGAAATGTATTGCATTTAACCCCCTCATTCTTCCTTCAAAGACTTCAAAAGGCGTAGTTGATTTTATATCCATGATATCAGATGAAATACTTTGGATATCTCTAGAGGACCATTTTGATCTAAAATAATAGGTACCATTTATCCATCCCAATAAACAACGTTTCATAACTCCGAGGTTTAACAAATGTAAAGCATCTGCTACAACAAAGTCTTCAACAAGATCTATAGGTAAATCTTCTATAGGGGTAGTCTCCTTATGATAATCCGGATCTTGTCGATTACGAAAGGAGTCGTTCGTTGGTAGTGGCATATCGACTCGTGGAAACGTCATATGTCGACCTCTTTTGTCATATTCTCCTTCTATAGTGCATTTCATAGCACTATTATATCCGTTAAAACCAATTGTACCTGAAATAAAAATATAGGGATATGAATCTTAATTTATAAACAGCTTTATCCTACTTTCTGTTAATATCATAAATGTGAAAGTTTCGATGTTTGTTTAACCGCCACGTCTAGTCATGACGGTCTTCAAAGTAACTTGCGTAAAAGTCACTATTTTGTCTTTTATAACTAGATGACTGAGAAGGTCAATTATATTATGTATTTAGTGATTATTTTCGGCCGCACGCACCTAGAGCATCGATGATAATTACGTAATGATTACCTGGAGGATTATATATAAAAGAATTGCTCGTTTAAAGGTATGAATAATCTTAATTAATTTTAATAAAGTAGGTATAAACTAATTTAATTTTTATATTTTGGTTTACTTTTATAAAACATCTGACAGGTGTATCACAGATGAAACATTTAAGTACTATTTCAGATGTTTTTCCATTTATTTCCAATTCATTATTGAATAAAAGTAATAGTTCGTCGACAAATGGTCTTAAACAATCATTATTAGGTGGTTTCGAACTGCCGTAATATATTACGACCACAAAAGGAGAATCACTAAAGGAGCCATTTTATTTTATTAAAATTGGCCAAAATTCCTTTTTGGCGCTCTTTGCAATGGAAATGCCATCTATGTTCACTATCGTACTAAGAGGGGATGATAAAAAACCAGCCTCCTGTTGAAATCCTAACAAGCAATTTTGAACACCACGATACCAGTAAAAACCTTATTTTCTCTCGGAGTATGTAGCAAAGTTCTGGCGTCATTGGGTAAATATGCCTTTATTTAGTTTTTCCTCAAAATCGCCAAGAGGCCATTGATAGCGTTATGTTTAATGTTATGTTCCAAGGCCCACTGTTGTAAATCTTCTCTCAATTGGAATTGGACGAATATTTTGTTCCTTTCGTCATCTTCACTAAAAGTGTCATCACTAACAGTGTCAACACTAACAGTATTAGTATCATATTGAGAGTGGGATATGGTTCCTGTAATTACCAAATTATCTTGACCATCTGTAGTATTCTTCTCTTCCTGTATTTTAGTTAGTTTCTATTTCTTGTTTTATTTGTTTACATTGTATTTTGTATTGTCACAGCGGTCATGTCATTAGTCTGTCATATAGCCGTTGACATTGAATTATATGTCTTTGGTTACTCTCTGCCTTTGGTTGATGGCATCATTCCTTGTCGTTGGCGTCTAAACCATTGACATAGAATGATGGTTCAACCGTGATTCATATTGTCTTTGGTATTTGCCACCTATTCTTGTCAATCTTGACTTCTATTTGAATTTGAAATCAAAATTGGAAATCGTGAGTTTCGCGAACGATTTTCTGTTTACCTTTTGACGGCTGAATTTTAAAAGGTCAGTCTTCCTTCATCTCTCACGTGGGATAGAAGGACAGGACAGCTACCTTACTGTCTCAAGGCCTCCCTGGGCCGCAGCACGGCCCAGGGACTTTGCCCAGGCGCGAACCCTACGCTACAACAGTACTCGTCATCTAGTATTTTTCCCTAAAGTGGTAGGCGCGTGTGAACTCACTCCACAGTTCCCCCTTCTGCCACCGCACCTCGCGTGGGGGCTCTCGATAACTCCAGCCTCCTCGTACCTCCGGTTGGAAGCCGTGAGGGTAACTCCAGCCTCCTCGTACCTCCGGCTGGAAGCCGTGAGGGCAGTCTTAACCTGCCTCTGGCGAGGAGCCGTGAAAATCTGCTAGAGTCACCACCTCGAGCGCCGAGTAACCGGCGTAGCACCGTCAAGACCTCGTTCTCCTGGCTTCAGCTACGTCGTGCCTACTTAAGTCGAACTCTTGTTTCCCTCAGCTACCTATAACTTGCCAGTGACGTTAGGGAGGCAGGACCCAAACTTGTACCGTTAGGCCTTATATAAAATACATCTGTTCTCTTGTATCTACTCTCTTTCTCTTACTACCACTGACCTTTCACTCGACCTTACCCTACCTACGTCTAGGGTCTTATATCTATAGGACCCTCGACGTAGCCTACCTCGACTACTGTTCACTAGGTCCTTACGGCTCCGCTGTAAGGCTTAGTGCAACATTACACATCCTGGATGTCATCATTTGTTGAGCCAGCGGTATTTTTTGGTTAAGCACTTGTGATGTCATACATTGCATTTGGGAAATGGTACACTCTTGTTGAACGCTTGCATCTGTAGGGATGGAAGACCTAGACTGAAATGGAATTAAGCTATAATTAAAATAGGACAAGCTTTGGATATTTTACGGTTAGGTAATATTTGTAAATGTCTTAATTTAATCAAATATTTTTCCTTACCTTTGAAGCGCGTAGTCGTCAATAGTAGTCGTCGAATGCTTAAAAGGTTTACTCATTATGATTGTTCTTATAACTCTTTTGCTCTAGAAAATTTAACACAACGCACACGATCAATATGCACAGTCACAACATAATTCATTTATTTGTTTTATTTTGTTTATTTTATTATAGAAGGATGCCTTACAGATGGATAAAACACAATTATTTCAACACTACAGACAAAAATAATGATTTCCACACCAATAGTTTAAGTACCACTGATCATTTTGGGCAGGAGTAGAATATTCTAGAATCATTTAAAACCACCACTTTGTTACGGCAAGTTTGTACATTTTTCAGGAACTATTTAAAAATAATGTTTCCACTTAATACTCACTTTAAAAGTAGTATTATTGCGCACACATTAAAGCCCCTTTATAACCGCTGAGAAAATGAAGTAACATTATAGAAATATTTACGAAACATCGCAACCAAAATTTGTCTCACACATTTTCGTCACATATTTTGCAGTGTGCACTATATTACTACATATTTCAGATAGACACTAAAATGTAGTAATTATAAACACACTTCAACCAGATTTGGTGTTCAAATGAAATTGTTACTACGCTGCGACAGGAATTGGTTATAATAAACAGGAACAGGGTAAATGAAGAGAACTACATTCTGAGGCACATTTCTATTGCGTTACAATTAAATACGAAATTACATTTTAAATGAGTGACCTGCATGGCGGACGAGAGACGACTGACGTCTGCTCGCCCAACGCTACTGGAAGTGGCAAAAATGCTTAATTTACAAAACGAATCATGTGTCCCTACAAATATTTTAAATTGTACTTTGGACATTAATGAGATATTCCTCATATTTTAATATAAATAGCCCTAAACTGACGCAGTTCCGTATGGGTGGCGAGATATTGTTCCAACACTTCGTGGCAGCATACCAAAAGCTGCAACGAAATGCAGTTGTACGGTGTTTTGGGCGAACCAAACGTGTAACCATATGTATCTGGCGTCGTGAAAACTCCAATTTCTGGAACAAATAAGGTGGTGAACGAGTACGGATAATTTTAAAAAGTAAAGTGGCAAAATGAAAGGACCGGCGCGAATTCATGTTATTAGGTTTACTGCGGTTAAGGTATGGGGTAATGTGAACTTTACGAGGGATATACAAGCTAATGCGTGCATATGCATTCTGTACTTGCTGAATTACTTTCTTAGATTTAGACAGAAGACACTCGCCAATAGCAGAGTCAGCGTTATTAAGTTAAGATAATATTAAAGATTCGCATAAGTTCTTTACTTAAATATTGCCGCACGTTCTACAAAACTTTTAACCTCTAGTAACAGCTTTTGGCAGTCTCAAGCACATGGTTATGAAATTGCAGTCTGCCATCCATCAAAACACCCAAATTCCGAGCTTTATCGACCCGGTCAGTACTATTACCCGAAATACTAACAACAGGTGAATTATCACTAATAACTTCTATTTGAGTTTTTGAACCTAAATCATAAATTTTTATTTTGATGGATTTAGGCCTAACCCGTTTCTATGAGACCATAAATCAAACTCTATCTAGATCTTCGTTCAGTTTAACAACGGCTGCTGTAGTATCGTTAGGGTTGAAGGTGATATACGCTTGGAAGTCATCAGCATAAATATGAAATTTACAGTTCTGGAAACTACTTGTTATATCCGTGCAATACGAAATAAAAAGGATTGGCCCCAGTATTGAGCCTTGCCGCACTCCTCTAGTAACCGAAGAAGCTCTCGAATAATGTTTAGCAACAGTGGAATCAGTGATTTCGACCCGTTGAACATAAGATACTTATTGGCCGAAGACTTTTAGGTGTAGTTGGACAAATAATTTTAGGAAGAGGTTTGACCAAAGCTTCCTTCCAAATGTACACCAGATTTAATGGACTTATTCACGATATCAGTAATAATTTTATGATTATGATGATTATGATTAATTCCTAAAGTACGTGGTAAAGTCAACAATATAATATCATGTGAAATACAGTCAACACCTTGAACATTGGTAGAATTTTTTAGAATTATTTTTGAAACTACAAATTTATCCACAGTTTTTAAAGTGAAGGTTGCAGGAAAGAAACAACGGAAAAAATTGAATTGAATTTTTCAGCATAAGAATAAATATGAAAATTAATTAAGTAATTAATAAATAAATATGTATGTATTGAATATAAGTATATAAAAGTATGTGTTATTTTATTATATGTATATTTAAGAGGAAAATGTTCAGACTCTTTTCCGCTTTGTTCCGCATGGGGAAGACCTCCCCATCCGCACAAGGGTCCGAACACATGATGCCTTTTGACTCGACAATAGCCAATCTCTACATTTTATTTTGAATATTGGCAAAGATGAACAAGTTTTGAGGGGAGGAGGTAAGTCGTTCCACACCTTCGACGCTGCGAATCTGAAGGCTCCTCTGTATGAAGTAAGGCGGAGAGCTGGGTGAAACTGAAGGGTAGGAAACCGAAAGGTTCTACTTGAAATTGTGATGCGGTCATTCCATATTAATTTAGAGGATAGGTAAGGAGGTGTTTTTGTCTGTCTTATACCGAACACAGTAGTATTCAGTTTTAGCTTACGACGATTTGCCATGTTGAGGATATTAAATGAATTAAGGTAAGGAGTTATATGTGACCTTCGCGGAACATTGTAAATAAATCGGACACAGGAATTTTGTACTCTTTGTATCTTCTTCTCTGTTTTCTTTAATATGCATGGACCATAAACTACGTCGCAATAATCAAGATGAGACAATACTAAGGTGTCGGTAAGTAAGCAGCGCACAGGTATGCTTAGAAATTATCTAAATTTGTATAACTGAGCTAGAGTGGAGTTGAATTTGCTAATTTTTAGGTCAATATGTTCATATCAAATATCAAAACCAGATTTCTAGCTTTTGCATCTTAGTTTAGTAGTTGCCCATCTACATCTACTTTTAATTTTGTGCCACGGATAACATTTACTTGATGAGAAGAGCCAAGAACCATGTAAGTGCACTTCTGAGAGTTTAAGCACAGACCGTTCCTCTGCGACCACTTCACCACCGAGCTCAAGTCCTGATTTAGACGCGCCACCGCAAGCTCAATATTATTTACGCTGAGTTCCGTATGAGTCAATAATTGCGTATCGTCAGCGTACATATGAACTAGAGATCTGCGGTATAAACTGAATAAAATGTCGGTCCAGTTATTGAGCCTTGAACGACTCCTCGTGAAACAGGTAAGATATTTGATTAGACCCTAAAGCCTGCACTGTACAAACACTCTACATACTATGACATATCCCGAAAGTAACTACTAAACCAATTACACACTGAAACACTACAACCAGCCAGCTTTAATTTTTAAGATGTATCCTTCTATCAAGACTATCAAATGCCCGGCTGTAATCCAGCAAAACAAGGATCGATGCTTTACTATTGTTAGAGGCAGTTAATACTTCATCGACGATGTGCATCAACGTCGTGGTTGTACTGTGTTGCTTGCGAAACCCTGATTGATTGAGAGGGATTAGGTTATAAGTACTTAGGTGTTTCACTAGTTGCGCATTCACGATTTTTTCTAAAATTTTTGACAGAACAGGCAGTAATCCTATAGGTCTCAAGTCTTTTATGGTGCTTGTAGGGTACTTTTTCGCTATTGGCTTAATCAACGCTGTTTTCCAGCCATTTGGAAACGTAGGTACTAGTTAATAATGATTTATTTAATATTGTGGTGATCGCCTGTAATGAATACGGTAACGTCAGCTTGATCATTTTAATGGATATGCCGTCGCAACCCACTGCATTCGATTTAATTGAGTTAATAATCCTTACAACCTCTTTGTCAGAAACGGGTTTAAAATTAAACTCATTTAAAGTAGAAATTTTGCATGGCATTTCTTCTAACGGATTTTTGTATTTAGAGTAATTTTGAACAGAGATGGTATCTAAAAAAGAAGCGTTAATCAAGTTTGGATCGTTAAGATGTGGAGGCAGTGTATAATCTTCTTACGATTAGTTCCTTAATTGTGCCGCTAGATGGCGTTAGTAGTAACTTCTACATCGGGTTTTGTGGCGTTCACGCCAAACTATATAAGCTTCCATACATCTATTAAATTTATCTAGTTCCACCAATCAGTGTGTGGTTTTATTTTGACTCTTCGTTGGCTTGGAATTTTTACATGGTCCTTCGAGCCGGATTTTAGACTGTGAGTCAGCGCAGTTTTTGTGTCCATTGCGCGCCCGATCTGCGACTTTTTGTTAAATCGCACTAGCAAGAGTGCGCACCGTTAGGGACTGTGGGAGCCATGCGTCGTACGCGAGCCGCAGAGGAACCAGAAGGAGCAGCCAAGACGAGGACGTCACCAGCAAGGTGACGTATCACAGCAGCAAGGGACACGGACATATATTGGTGACGTAATAAGTGTCAGAGAAACCGTGAGTACAGTTGTGTTTTCAAGAAAGAACTTAGTTAAATTTCGGGAATATTGACTTAGAAGAATTTGGCAGTTATTTGGACTTAGTAGGATTCAAGTAGATTAGTACTTAGAAAATTTTTCCCAAAAGTGATTAGACGGGGAATCCATGCCAGATTTTGCACCTTTTGTAAAACACTTGTAGTTTTTTTTTCCAAAATGTTTGAACTTTTAAACTTTATTTTTTGATTTTTACATTTTAAGTTTTGTTACAATAGAGGCTTTAATTAAAACTCAAATTAAGGCTAAAAGCACTATTGAGAAGGCTTATAGTAACTTTAAAAATTCACCAAAAAAATTGGTTTTCTAAAGAGTCATATTTATCGGTTAGATTGGAAACGCTAGACGAACAGTGGAAACTTTTCATTTGTACACACCGTAAAATAAGTGCCGAAGTTACTGAAAGTTTTCTCTCTCATAGTTACTTTACTGACGATATTTAAGATGATACAACGGAGATTTATATTAATTATAAGTCAGATCTTCAGGAAGCCTTGTTGTTAGTTTCTTTTCCTTGTAAAGGTTCAACTTCATCAGAAAATCCAACAATAATGTAAAGCTGCCTAAAATTTCCATTCCCATTTTTTCTGGAAGTTATAGCGAATGGCCTACCTTCAAAGATTTATATATATCTTTGATTCATAACAATTCTTCATTAGACAATGTAGAAAAAATGCATTATTTAAAAGGGCATCTCACAGGAGAGGCGGAGCAGCTTTTACGTCACGTTCCTAGCACAGCGGCCAGTTACGAGGAATCTTGGTCTACATTGAACAAAAGATATGATAACAAACGATATCTTGCACATTGTCTTTTGAAGCGTTTTATGAGTCTATCCGCCACTGGAACAGAATCTTCTAGTTCTTCTAGTGCTACAAAACTATTGTTGGATGTAACGATGGATACTTTGAATGGTTTATGAAATTTGGGTATCGATGTGCAGTAATGAGATGCGATTATAATTTATATCGTCACATCCAAGTTTAACCGTGTATTGCGTAAGCAGTGGGAAACAAGGTTGAGTATATCCGATGAGTTACCAACTATAGATCAATTGAAAGAGTTTTTAGAAAGTCGATTTAGAGCGCTAGAGTTTTAAGGTGAGAAAACGAAACTGAATATTTCGATCACAAACAAATCGTTACATACAATTTCTATAAGTGGCAACCATACTGATGTATGTTATAAATTCTGTAACCAGAGCGGTCACAAAATATATTCATGCAAATTGTCTATTAGGGATAATTATACATCTCGTCATGGCTTTGTACAAACCAACCGACTCTGTTTCAATTGCTTAGGTCCAAATCATTCCGCCAATATTTGTTGCGTGACTACTAGATGTCACATATGTAAAGCAAACAACACTCACCGCTCCATCCTAAGCCAAAAATGGAAACGAACGCTACGTCTTCTTCGACATGTAATTATTCAGCAGCGGTCAAGGTTAATGCAACGTTGCCAAAACAGGCATCGTCTTCTAATGCGAACCCAGCTACCAAAGTCGTAGCTCATTTATCAAGTTCTGCAAATCGGGTGTTAGTAGCTACAGCACTTGTGAAAGTGCAGGCACAATCGGGCTATTCACACCCAATGAGAGCTCTGATAGACCAGGGCTCACAAGCGTCATTCGTGACAGATACAGCAGTAAAACGGCTTGGACTCGAGAAGATTCCAACCAGTAGTGTAATCTCCGGATTGGGGCGAGATAAGAGGGCATTAACTTCTAGGTATACCGTATTTATGAACGTTCAATCTCGCCACGATCCTAGTTACTCAGTCCAAGTACGTGCATGCATATGTATTAAATACTGATGTATACTGGCCACCTTATGTCCGACAGCTTTAACATGTGTCAACGTCTTGACTTTTGAGCTTTGTAAATAAACACATGAATTAACAATTAGTTATTATTTTACGTATATAATATTTTGGCGACGATGTCGTCCACGGAATTAAAAAAGTTAAAGAAAACCCGCGCTTCTTTACGGGGATTACTTACGAAACTAGAAAATTACCTGAACACAGAAGAAAACATTCAATATGAAGAAACAGAGTCGAGAATTGAATCACTACAAAACACCCTGACAAGCTTAAGAAATATTCAACACAATATCGAATTAGAGACTGCAGATGATCAGTTAGAGAGCGAGATGGAAAACAGGTACGATTTCGAGGAAAAATCCACAATCCTCAAAACCAAACTTTTGATTTTACAAAACAGACTTCGCCAACCTATTCTATCTCCTCGAACGCCATCATCACAATGTACTCATATTCAACAAGAACGAACCCCAAAAATTAATTTTCAACCTCTACAAGAAAAGGAAACATTCAAGAACTTCACTAAAAGACTGACAGTATTCTTTTTACTAAACAAAATAACAGATGCTAAAATGAAAGTATACACACTTCTCTCTGCGTTACCACCAGATTTACACGAAAAGCTGCATGATCTGTGCTCACCCGAAGATCCATTAGATATGAACTTTTCAGACCTTACTGAGTTACTAGACGAATACGTTGACCCTAAACCAAGCTTGTGGGCCTTACAACATAAATTTATTTCACGACAACAACGAATTGACGAAACAGTAGCAATGTACGCGGCAGAACTAAAGAAACTTTCCTCAAATTGCGAATTCAAATGCCAACACTGTAAAAAGTCAACATTAGAAAGTTTCTTATCATTGCAATTTATACGAGGCTTGAAAGACACCGATATCAGAACAAAAATTTTACAAGAACGGGACTCCCCATCCTTTACTAAACTCATTCAAATCGCTACATCCATGGAAATGGGAAAATCTGAAAACATAACAATATCTGCAGACGTAAATAAGCATTCAGATACCAACAAAATTTCTAGAGAAACGAAACCACGCGACTCACAACCGTCAACTTCATCTCATGCTAATCAGAAACAACAAAAAGCACCAATCACTGCAAAAGACTTGCGAGGGAAATGCTTCCGATGTGGAAAAGATGACCACCGTTCAAATGAGTGTGGTGCTATTAAAACCACTTGCCTGAAATGCAATAAAACTGGGCATTTAGCTCGCGTGTGCCTTCAAAGAAACCAGAATACGTATCATTTAAACGATAGTGATAACACTGTAACGGACAGTGATGACAGCACGGGAGAAATTCACTTAATTAAAAGCGAAATTTCAGAAAAATTTATGATTCCGATTACGGTAGAGAACAGATTGATTAATATGGAGTTTGATACAGGAGCAACCCTATCATCTATGTCACTTAAATTGTACAAAAACTTGAATATTCCAAACAAAATATTTAAAACAGACATGAAACTAAGAACCTACACGGGTGAGATTATTAAACCGGTAGGAACAGTATTCGTTAAATGCACTTACAAAAATCAGACTTTTAATGGAAAATTGTACATAATAAAACAAGACGTAGATCCAATATTTGGAAGAAGTTGGATGAAAGAAATAACAGTGCATTTAGCAGATATACGAACAATACAAACGGCTGAACAATCCTCGAGACTTGACAAATTGTTGAACGAATATTTAAATACGGTATTTAGATCTGATTTAGGAAAGATACCTAACTATCAAGCCCATCTGAATCTTAAGGAAAATACCCAACCAATATTTATAAAACCACGTCGTATACCTTACGCGCTAAAGGAGAAGGTTGATAAAGAAATAGAACGACTTTGTGCAGAAGGAGTCATTACCAAAGTCGACCACTCAGAATGGGGCACTCCAATTGTACCGATTGTGAAACCGAATGGTAGTATACGTTTATGTGCAGATTATAAAGTAACCCTTAACAAAGTTATCCTAGATGAAAAATATCCGATTCCTATAATAGAAGACATATTCGCAGAAATGAACGGAGGCAAATATTTCTGTACCTTAGATATCACACAAGCCTACCTCAATTTAGTAATGGATGACGAAAGTGCCATGTTACAATCACTGAGCACTCACAAAGGCACATATAAAGTTAATCGCTTGATGTTTGGTGTCAAGGTGGCACCAAGTCTATGGCAGAAGTTCATGGATCAACTTCTTCTTGGAGTAGATGGAGTTAAATGTTTTTTTCGATGATATTATCATCCAGGGATCAACGGAAAATCAACTCTTATCTCGACTTCAACAAGTACTACAAAAACTGCAAGAAAGCAACCTTCGTGTCAACAAAGAAAAATGTCATTTTTTTAAACGTAGTATTAACTATCTTGGGCATACAATCGATGAAAACGGTTTACATAAAAACAAAGATAAAGTAAAAGCTATAATTAACGCAGAAAGACCTACCAACACAAATGAACTACGGACCTTTCTTGGAATGGCAAACTATTACAACAAATTCATACCGAATCTCGCGTCCTTGACAAATCCTTTAAACGAATTATTAAAAAAGGAGAATAAATTTTCTTGGACTTCCAACTGTGAAGATAGCTTTAACAGAATAAAAAAAGAAATTTCTAGCGATAGAGTTCTTATTCACTTTGATCCGAACAAACCACTGATAATCGCAACTGATGCGTCACCGACGGGTCTAGGAGCTGTTCTATCACATAAACTACCGGATGGCTCAGAAAGACCAATTGCCTTCGCTTCAAGAACGTTATCCGCAAGTGAAAGAAAATACAGTCAAATAGATAAAGAAGCTACCGCCATCTACTGGGGCATTAAAAAATTCTTTCAGTATTGCTATGGACGAAATTTCACACTGATTACGGACCATAAGCCCCTTACATCGATTTTTCACCCACATCGAACACTTCCAGCACTTAGCACGATGCGTTTATTCCATTACGCACATTTTCTATCTGGTTTTGATTACAACGTTGAATACAGAGCAGCATCGAAACATTCAAATGCAGATTACTTATCCAGATTCCCAGTAGACAAAACAGCAGAAACTTCGAAAGACCAACACTACGCGTTTCAACGTGGACAAATAAACATATTAGATATCCGACCTAATATTATTGCCAGAGAAACAAAGAAAGATCAAGAGTTAAATATACTAATAGAAGCCTTAAAATCTGGAAACTCATTACGACAGTATGGTTACAATGATAATGAATACACTCTTCAAGATGATTGCTTACTTAAAGGAACCAGAGTAGTTGTACCCCAGAGTCTGCGCAAACCAGTGCTCGAAGAACTACATTCCGGCCACATCGGTATTGTTAAGATGAAATTATTGTAAATGTACCCGATTCAAAACTAGGATGTAAATTTAGTAATAAGAAAAATACGAATAAACAGACAGTGGAGGCACCAACGCCCATGCAGTCTGACCCCAGTACTGCATGCGTTGCTGTGACCGTGACACAGGGTGATGGCCGCTCCGCCAGGCGTCGCCGCCGCCGCAAGCGCTTATCGATGGCGGCGTGCGAGGCGGCCGCTGCCACCGGGGCGCGCGCGCCCTCCCCCCCGCCCCCCCCGACTCCACCCCGTATACAGTGCACTACACCCGCCGATGCAAGGGCACAAGCGCCCACCTCACGACCCCGCACGGTACGCACTAGCTATGCGGAGGCATGTCGGAGAGGGGGGGCCGGGGGCATGACTGCTGAAGCGGAGCGGGTATCACCGAAGACTGTGGTTTATTCGGATGACATAGGGAGCGGTTTCGGAGTGGTATTAAGCACTTATTTAAACCAAAACATAATTAATAATAGCTATCCAGGCATAACTTTTAATTCGATGATTTCAAAGATAGCAAATGATAATTTTGATTGTAAAACTACTGTATTAATTATGTTTGGAAACTCTCGAAACATCTCCCGTGCAGACTTAAGTAAGGGCTTGTGCACTTTGCTAGACATTAAAAATAAAACTAATTGTAAGTTCGTTTTTTGTGCCTTCCCTTATTTCAGTAACTGGACGCAAGCACATAACAAATTAATTTTTAAAATCAACACATATGTGCATAGTATTCTATGTAGTCATAGTGACGCTGACGCTATTATGTATTTCGATACAAATAAATTTATTAATAATATTATTCTGACGAAAAGTACTATGTACTTAAGAAAAAAATGTAAACGACATTTAGCTACAACTGTAGCCTATTGCATACATAATTTTAAGACAAATGCTATTAATAATAGCAATATTTATATACAACAAAATTCTTTAAACTAAGTAGTGAGACAATAGGAAATCCCTCTCCAAAAAAAGGACAAGGATTTTCTAGCAACTCCAATATGACTAAGGATGTTCCGTCTGTGAAAAATAATAATTGTATAAACTTGGTGCATCAAAATTTAGAAGGAATGGAACACAAAGAATTATTGGTTGAGCTATTTATTAACTGTTATAAAGTTGATATTTTATGTATTACCGAGCACTGGTTGCGTAGTCATCAGTTAATATTTGGCTTCAATAATCACCAAGTTGCTAGTGCATTCAGCAGAAGTAAAGCCATACGAGGAGGTTCCGCTATATTTGCTCGTAACAATTTAAAGTTTAAAGAACGTAATGACATAGTAAGCTTGTCTGTTGAGCGCACTACTGAATTAGCCTGTATAGAGCTTGAGCAGCTTATTGTATTATGCGTATACAGACCGCCCAAATCATCATATGAATCCTTTGAAAAAATCATGGAGGAAGCACTATTCAAAATTAGTAATAATAATAAAAACATTGTAGTTTGTGGAGACTTTAACGTCGACTTATTGGAAAATAGTTCTCTTAGTAAAAGAATCATATCCTTATTTAAGTGTTATAATTTGCGCAATCTATTTCTAGAGCCTACACGAATTACCGCAACTTCCAAAACGTGTCTTGATAACATATATACAAATTTTGATCCCTCGGAAAAATCTGTTATCCACAAGTTACCATCGGATCACTCGGGCCAACTAGTTTCCTTTGATGCGCTTCGTGGAAAGGCTGTAGAAAGAGGTATCAAATATGTGCCTATTAGTGACATAAGGCTTGAGAATTACAGAAGTAATATGATCACCAAACTACCAGATCTAAGATTTGAGAGTGATGATCCTAACAAACTTTATAACTCTGTACTCAGTTTATCTAAGCAAGAATTTGACATTGTGTTTAAATCCAAGACGCTAAAAATTAATGACTCCTTGAAGTTTAGTGATTGGGCGACAGTGGGAATTCACAAAAGCAGGGAAAGGCTATATGATCTCTATGGTGAGAAAGCATATAACCATTCTGAAACTTTTGTTGCGTATGTTAGAGCTTATTCCAAAACATTTAAACGTGTATGTAAAGCGGCGAAGGCTATGTTTGTTAGAAACAAAATTAAAAATAGTAGTAATATCGTTAAGACTTCTTGGAAAATTATTAATAGTGAGACGGGAAGGGTTAAGGCTCGCAAGTTTGATTTTAAGCTCAATATTAATGACAAAATCCTAACTTCCGATGTAGCTATTGCTACAGAGTTTGAAAGGTTTTTCACTGACATTCCAGTCTCCACTACTCAATCACTTGGCTCATCTCCCGCTCTCGCTGAATCGCTACTCAAGCAAAATGTAGACGAAAGTAAGGTTCATTTCAGTTTTTCACACATAAGAATTGTTGACATTCTTAAAACTTTTAAAATGTTAAACATGAAAAAGACTGCGGACCTTGATGGTCTTTCAGTAAAAGTAATAAATTGTATAATAGATTGTATTGCTCCTCATTTAGTGTTTATTTTCAATAGTTGTGTCGATGGTGGTGTGTTTCCTGATTTGATGAAACATAGTAAAGTAATTCCTCTGTTTAAAGCTGGTAGTACATCTGACCCCACCAACTTTAGACCTATTTCAATACTACCAGTACTTAGTAAAATTTTTGAAAAAATTATCCTTAGTCAAATAACTACTCACTTCTATGCTAATAAACTTATGAATATTAATCAATTTGGATTCACACGGGGTCGTTCAACAACCGATGCCGGTGTTGAACTTATTCGTCACATTTTTGAGGCCTGGGAGGATTCACATGATGCTCTTGGAGTCTTCTGTGATTTGTCCAAGGCTTTTGACTGTGTTCACTATGAGACTCTAATCAGAAAATTACATCACTATGGCATAAGAGGAAATGCACTTAGGCTTCTGGAATCTTATTTGTGTAATAGGATCCAGAAGGTTGAGGTAAACGGCACTAGATCACCTGGGTCCACAGTCTGTATGGGCGTCCCGCAGGGTTCAATTTTAGGACCATTCTTGTTTCTCCTGTACATTAATGATTTGCCTTTTCTTGTTAAAGAGGCCCATGAGATCGTATTATTTGCAGATGACACATCACTTTTATTTAAAGTGAAAAGATATGACACTAATTATGACGACGTGAATATTGCGATCTCAAAGGTAGTTGAATGGTTCACTGCAAATAACCTACTCTTGAACGAGAAAAAAACCAAATGTGTTAAATTTACCTTGCCTAACGTTAAACAGTTTAATACCAATGTACAGGTTAAAAATGAAAAACTGGAAGTTGTAGAATCTACTGTATTCTTAGGTATCACTATTGACGCAAAGCTTCAATGGGGTCCTCATATTGATAGGTTAGCGAACAGACTCAGTTCAGCAGCTTACGCGGTTAAAAAAATCCGTCAATTATCGGACGTAGAAACCGCGAGAACCGTATATTTCAGTTACTTCCACAGCCTAATGTCATATGGCATTTTGCTGTGGGGTAATGCTGCCGACATTAATAAGATATTTGTCCTGCAGAAAAGGGCTGTTCGCGCGATTTATCAATTGAGACCTAGAATGTCTCTTAGAAATAGATTTAAGGAAATAGATATTTTGACATTTGCGTCCCAGTATATATTTAATAATCTTTTGTATGTAAAGAAAAATGAACAATTGTTTAAGAAAAATTGTGATAGGCACAATGTAAACACTAGAAGCAAACATAACTTGGATATACTAGACAGCCGTCTCTACAAAGTAACAAACTCTTTTATGGGTCAATGTATACGCTTCTACAATAAGATTCCCATGTGTATTCAAAACCTACCTTTAGAAAAATTTAAGACGATAATTAAACAAAAACTTTGTAAAAAGGGCTATTATAGAATTTCGGATTATCTGTTAGACAAGCAACCATGGGAATAAATTGCTCAGCTCCAGACTTATTCAGATATTAAGTCAATTAAAATTAAAAGTAAGAAAATTTATATGATTGACTTAAAAAGAGCGACCCTCGGAGTTTCTTGCCTATTCTTCTCCTGAGGAAGACTGCACCTTTGCGAATAGGCGCAAAGCCAAAAGTGCTAATGTAATTCATAATATTGACGTGTTCAAGTATCATTTTATATGTTCAATGAAATAAACACTTTTGACTTTGACTTTGACTTTGACTTTGAAAGCACTCGCTCGCAGTTATATTTATTGGAAAAATATAGATAACGATATTAAGAACGTTGTACAATCCTGCAGAGCTTGCCGACTGCAACAAAATGAGGCACCGAAAGCACCGCCCCATCATTGGGAGAAACCAAGTGAACCTTGGCAAAGACTACATGTTGATTTTGCGGGGCCTATTCAAGGACATCAACTCTTTATAGTAGTAGATGCTTTCACTAAGTGGGTCGAAGTTTACCCCACAAAAACCACGACCAGTTCGTGGTGCATCAAAACACTGAAAGAACTATTTGTAACATTTGGCACACCTTACATACTAGTATCAGACAATGGACGTCAATTTGTTTCACAAGAGTTTCAAAATTACCTGTCTCATTCTGGAATAACCCATAAAACATCCGCCCCATACCATCCAGCCACCAACGGGCAAGCTGAACGTTTCGTGCAAACAATTAAAAGATCTTTACGCGCAATGGAGGGGGAGAGGGGTAACGGTAACCTTACAGACAAACTTTTAGTCCTTAAGTCTCGACTAAGACGTACCCCAGGATCGGACGGACTGTCACCCTTCGAACGCATGTTCGGTCGAGAAGTCAGGACGGGACTGCACGTAATGTTCCGCAAACCGACGGCTTCCGCTTCTCGTCCTGAAGACACGACGTTGTCAGCCATCCGCTCGTTCGCTCCAGGCAACCGAGTCCAGGCCAGAGCATATGCAGACCCGAGACAGAGGTGGGAGTTTGGGACCGTGTTACGGCGGCTAGGGCGTTTGCACTACGAGGTACAGACGGATGCAGGCGCTACATGGCGCAGACATGTGGACCAGCTCCTCCCAGCTACAGGAGTGCACAGCCAGGAATAGCGGCGGAGGACTGATGTATACTGGCCACCTTATGTCCGACAGCTTTAACATGTGTCAACGTCTTGACTTTTGAGCTTTGTAAATAAACACATGAATTAACAATTAGTTATTATTTTACGTATATAATAAATACCATCACTGGTCTTCTTCCTTCAGATAGATTATCTCTAGACAATCTATCTCAATTCTCAGGCATATCTTTAGCTGATCCTGATTATCATTTACCTAACAAGATTGACATTTTGTTTGGTGCCGAGCTGTACGGATAGATCGTCATGAGAGGTTTGATCAAAGGGACTAGAGGCCCACTCACAGCTCAGAACATAGCTCTAGGTTCGGTTTTATCTCGTCCCACTCATTCTTTTTCCGATTATCAAACGCCTCATTGTTGTCACAGCTATAGCATTGTAAATATTCATTCTTTGGTAGGTCAAGCACGATTCAGTTTCATTAAGTCTCCCAAATCATTTCTGCACAACATTGCACCTAATTGAGATTACTGTAATTCAACATCCATCGGCATAAATCTCCCACGTAATCGAAGAACCTTTAGAAATTCGAGAAGTTGGCAGATGCAAAGAATAGAGCAAGATTTTTGGCGTCAACGGCCTGACAAACATCTAGTTAAACGGCTTAAACAATCTTGCGAACATTATAAGAATAAGAATAACTATAAGAATAACTTTATTTTTTCAAATATTAAAATACAAATTACGTAGACTTTCTGTATCCTGTGGTAATTTTTAAACTGTGTTACAGGATACAGTGTCTTCCCATATGGTCGTACATAGATGTTAACAGTGCTTAGTAGTATTTTAACAACTTAGTAATAATATTAAGTATTAAAATTTAAATACAATGGTTATCATGTTTGTGTGTGTGTGTGTGTGTGTGTGTGTGTGTGTGTGTGTGTGTGTGTGTGGTGTGTGTGGTGTGTGTGTGTGTGTGAGTGTGTGAGTGTGTGTGTGTGTGTGTGTGTGTATGTGTGTGTGTGTGTGTGATATGTGTGATGAGATGAGTGAGTGTATATGAAGGAGTGTATGTAAGTATAGATGTGTTGTGAGTTGTACTTGTACGATTGCTACAAAATCCGCACAAAAAGACCTTCAATAGATTCGTAATTCATGGTAAGCAGACAAGGAAGTTATCAAAATTTTGATAAATACTACGAATATTGGCAGAAACAATAACAAGCGTTTTATTATAAATTTTAATCAATTCAGAACAAAGTGATGAATCATCAAGTTTAATACATACTGGGTTAGCCAACGAGTCAATATCAGATTGAATATCAGTATTTATATTATCGAATTTTAAATAATGGAATAACTAAGCTACAAAAATAAGGACTCCAAAATATTTCAATATTAGGTGCTATCTGGTGCCTTTCTTTTTTTTTTAACTTGTTGTGATAAACATTGATTTGATGAGGATTTTGCACACATTGAATTTGTTGTGTTACAGAAGTGTATAGTGTGATTGTGTGTAAATAGTTACAAGTAATTAGGTTGCCTATTATTAATACAAAATAAAAACATGCGAATAAGCTCGAAGGGAACTGGAATATGGAAAAATATAGATGCTGATAGCCTCTTAGTCAAACTTTTTCTAGTTGTGTTAGGTCATCTTGCGACCTGATGAGAATTGGGGGACTTCTTTCCGCCTTCCGTAAGTAAATTCTTCCACCCGCTGTCCAGCAGAAACTGTACTGAAGATTTTTTGCAACTTCTCGAGCTGCAGCGTAAAGTTGACGGTTTTTTTGGGTTCTATTTTTTGACACGTAGACGGGTTTGGCAGGGCCGCCTACTTTAAGGATTGACGTGCTAAGCTTGCTGTTTTCGTTATTCTTGTTATAATTCTTTACACAGGTCATGAATTTTTCTTTTTTTAAAGTGCTAGTGAAATCTGCAATTATGGGCTTGTAGTTTTCATTTTTCGTGTTAACACGGAAAATATCCTTGATGTCGGCGTCCTGGATTTCACATCCCGAAACCTCTCCAGTTCTTTTCACCACCGCAAGTAGATTTGTTTTTGTTTCCTGGGGTAGTTTAGGCACGTTTCGCAATTCGACACGAGTCATGTAAGATGACCTCTCCAATATATCGATTTTATTTTCTAAAGTCTTTGTATATTTGCGTAACGACTTGTTTTCCTCTTCAAGACTCTCCATTTTAGATATCATCCCATCATACTTATCCGACATAAACTGAATTGAGTCATTTATTCGTTCATTTTGAGCTTTAATTTCTTTCATTGTGTCTGCAAGCATTGAAAATTTTGAGTCCTGTTCCTTATTCATATCGAATAGCATGGTAGATAATTTAGTTTCCAAGGAACTCATCTCCGAAGAAATATCAAGGTCAACACCTCTCTTTCTTGACTGAGTATTCACAAAGAATTCTTTTTCAGGAGTGACAAAAATAGATGGATCAGATTCGCAGTGTTGCAGGTTACTTTTTAACGATGTTTTAGGCGGCGAATGGCGGAGCGGCATCTCAGAATGCTGTATGACTCAACCAGGTACTAGGAGAATATAACTGTAACGAAGCACCGAGCGCCTCAATTTGTATTTTACCTGTATGACGGGGCTTCTCTTAAAGTGGTCTTTCTCAACGCTCAGGTACCAAAACCACCTTAGCTTGAACTGCAAGTTGTGGCGGAGATCAGCTTATACTGATCGCAATCGACGCCTCGATACAATTTCACTGTCCGTCTAGCGTAACTAGGGCTCATGTGACTCGTGTGGTATTGGTGTGGTATGTGGTATTGAGGTGTTCACGCCAAACTATATAAGCTTCCATACATCTATTAAATTTATCTAATTCCACCAATCAGTGTGTGGTTTTATTTCGACTCTTCGTTGGCTTGGAATTTTTACAGGCAGTGTGCTATCCTTTGTATTTCCTGTAATAATACTCAACTAATTCCACATTTTTTGGTGGCGGTGTAAATTTTTATTGACTCTTTCAGTAAAGTAATATCTTGTTCACTCTTTGTTAAGCTACTAACAGCATTACGCAAAACCTTGTAATGACTATAGTCCTGCTCGATTCCTGTTTTTATTGCAAGTGCGCATGCAGTATCCCTATCTTTCATCAAAGCCTTTATGCTATCTGTGATCCAAGGTGAAGGGGTTCTCTGAAGGTCGTAGTTCTTTCCTTCTCTGGTAGAGAGGTAGCAGGTGAAACTTAGTACAGCTTTGCTGATAGTCAATGTATATATGCAAAATAGGAATTTTAAAAAAGCATAAGAATTTAGTAAACCTTCTCTGATTTTTTTCTATTTTATTAGCGTGAACGGCATAAGATGGATTCCATACCTCCGAGGCATATTCCAAGTGGCTACGGACATAGGCACAGTAGAGAATCTTCAGGGTTTTCATCCTCCTGAAGTGGGTCGAGGAGCGAATAATAAAACCAAGCGCCTTGTAAGCTTTGTCAACGATATGGTCAGTATGTTGATTAAACATTAATTTACTATCGTGCAAAACACCTAGATCTTTGCTAATGTCAAATTTTGCTAATGGTTCATTTTTCAAGTTATAGTTAAATTCAATAATATGTCTTTTACAAGTATAATTAACATAGAAGCATTTAGACACATTCAGGTCTAGTTTGCTTAACAAACACTAATTGTCTAACCGTGATAAATCCCTTGTTGAATCCATACATATTTAAAGTTTACCTTAGCAGCCGCTTTCCGTGTATCATAATGGAGTTGCTTCACTTCTCCTGAGAGATGCTCAGCAAGGTAAATTTGGTGTGACTCCCCAGGAATATCCAGCATTGTTGGGGTCAGTGGTGCAGTACCCTTGTTTAGGCTAACAATATTGCGATGCCGCTTAGAAGCTGGATTTAACTTTGCTACTTACCGAATAGAGGTGACGTCCGCATCGCAGATAGGTGTTTCTATTATTTAAGAAATTTTGTTAGAATATCAATCAGATTTTCCTTTGTAGTCTCGGAAACACATTGCATCTCTATATTACAACTTCTGGAAGATGTCTCTAACGGGTGTAAGCGCTTTTCCACAGCCAGGTCATGTGATAGTTAGTTTTGTATTTTAATATGTTTGTTAGCAGAAGCTAAATCTATCTCAAGATCTTCTTGTTTTGTACTCAGAAACTCCGTTGTGTCTTCAAATTCTTTAATAAGTTCCTCTTTAAGTTCTAACTTGAGTTCCTGTTTCAGCTCATGTTTCAAACTTAGCATTGTAGCTGTAATCTCTTGTTTAATTGTCGCCTGAACCTTTTGAGTCAGGGATATTTCAGCTTTATTGAGTTTCGTGTCGAGCAGGTTGCTAAAATCATCATATGAAAGCGAGTACTTCGGATCAGTGATTTACTTCTCTTTGACATTATCGAACGATGTCGTCGAGTCATCGGCACACTTTCCGCCTCTGATCGGTGTATCATCAGTTATTCGACTACGCACGGAAAAAAAATTATAATACTACCAGAATGGCTAGTAAACGGAAATTTGTAAGCAGACCGAATTTTGACGAAATCAGTCACAGAGGTTCGATGCTCTTTGCTCTGTAAATTTTATTTATTTAAAAATAGTTTATCAAACCATAAAACACAGATTCATATTTAGCTTCAAAGTATAGTTCGTACTGCTCGCCTGTAGTGTTTCTTTTCAACGTTCCGTCACCAACTCTTTAGTTTAAAGACGACATTATGGATTACGCACAAATTCAAGATTCCATGGCGAATATGATCAAGATGTTTGACACTAAGATGGCAGACTTCCAGGCGGAATTGAATCAGGCGAATAAAAAGAACCCTAACTCTATCGCTACACTCAACACAGAGTTTCAGAGCTACAAGGCGTTTGTCTGCAATGGCTTGAATGTTCTTCGCACGGAGGTTAGTGGATTGGCGCGAGATGTTGACCGCCTAGAGATGCGTAGCCGCCGTAAGAATATTCTAGTTCATGGTGTGCCAGAAAACAAAGACGAAAACGCTTCTGCCGCTGTAATTGCTTCATTACCGCCTAAATTGCAAATATCAAATCTCACATCAAGTTATATTCGCACTTGCCATAGAATGGGTAAGGTAAGAAATGACAAGCCTCGACCTATACTGATTAAGTTTGCTGACCAAGCTGTTCAAGACGCTGTATGGGAAGCGGAAACAGCTTTAAAAGGGTCAAGGGTTACAGTTTCGGAGTTCTTAACAAAACCCAGGCACACTGCATTTATGGCTGCCAGAAAAAAATACGACATCAGCAATTGCTGGACGCGAAACGGATGGATTAACGTTAAAACTCCTAATGGAAAGAAGTATAAGATTGAGAACATAGCCCATTGAATGAACTGCTCAAAAGGGGGTGTAGAGTGCGTGAGAAGGGTCGTAAGCATTTTCTTCGTGAACATATTCAGAGTCCTTAGGAAATAAACATACTAAAAGTCCTGACACCTAGGAGAATAGTCGGAGTGGAGGGAGGTGGGGAAAATTCCCATTTTTTAGATTTTCACTTATTTCTCAAAAACGGTGCGTTCTACAGAAAAACTTTGTAAGGATTAATGAAAGACCATAAAATTCTCTTAAAATTATGTTCAGGTTATTTTTTTAAATTTTCAACCGTTTCCGAGCTACATCTCTCAAAAATAATAAAACTTGAACTTTTTGCTGTTTAACGCACTATTTTAACATCTATCACAGTTGAAGACAGTGATCAGGCTCTTTAACAACTCAATGCAAACATAAGCTGGGAGTACCTCCACGCGGTGAAGGCGAAAACAGTTTGAGATTGCAATTTCGACAACAGTGGGTAAAAGTTATATTAAATATCTTAGACGCCCACTGTTGTAGAAAACGCAACCTTACTGGCCAAAACTCCCATTAAAAAAATCATGCCTTCGGGCTTATATTTTTGTTACACTTGTATTTTGAAAAAATCTTTTTGGCACGGTAGCCTACCCGGTAACGCAGGGGAGCAGCCACAAATATTTTCAGTTACAGTACAAGGTATCAGTTACGCACGCAGTCGATTCCACAATGAGTACTGATAAGTGTTTTGTATGTGGTGAGGTGGTCGTCAAAGAGGGTCCAAATACACTGAGGTAAAAAAAAGGGATTACTAAGTCTTACCAAAGCAAGTAAGGAGAGAAAGGATGACAAACATCGGAGTTTTCATGGTTTGGAATCCCTTTTGATCCATACTAACTGTCGAAAAAACTACACCAGAAGTGACACAATAAAAAAAGATGTAAAAGAGGCAATCACATCCAAGGAACAGGCCGGGCCGTCTCAACTCAGATCTTCTAATTCCGAATTCAATTTTAAAGACAATTGTTTTTTATGTGCAGAAACGATATTTTGCCGCTGCACAAAGGACTGTGGTACTGGCAAATGTGGATGTCGGAAAGCTATGTTAAACTGTTCAGCAGCATGCCTTCATTGCCAAGGAAAGTGCCTAAATGGTATGCCTATTCATGACGATGACGATGAAGATGATGAAGAGCTTCATCAAGAACCACCTACAACCGAGGATGAGAAAATAATAGAAGAACTCTTGCCAGGACCATCACAACCTAAAAAGATGAAAAAGTAGTAATGATGGTAGGCCCTGAAAGGGGCTGCCTGGCTCCCGCCGGAGTCCAGCGCCAAGCAGCTTTGCTGTGTTCCGTCGGTGTGCGGAAGTGCCAGTGCCTTCTGGGCAAGCTATCTCTATCGTAGATCCCGTCTCTGCTCTAGGGCAAGATGGCGGTCAGCAGCAAGCCCATCGTGGTAAAAAAGGTATACCTTTTGTATGAATGATTTCAAAGTTGGTTCCATTGTGAAGATTGTTGTTCTTTGAGCCCGGTCACCATCTAAAATGGCGGTAGGTGTTGGTTAAACAGGAAGAAGTTGAACTTTTTCATTTTTTTCAACTTTTCAGAGATGTAGCTCGAAAACGGTTGGAAATTTAAAAATATATTTAAGGCATAACTTGTAGATAATTTAATGTTATTTCATTTAGTCTTTAAAAGTTTTTTTCTAGAATGCACCGTTTCTGAGATATAAGCGTAAAACTCAAAAATGGGACCTTCCCCTCCTCCCCCCACTCCGGCTATGCTCCTAGTAGTCAGGACTTTTAATATGTTTATTACCTAAGGCCTCTGAACATGTTTTCGAAGAAATTGCTTACGATCCTTCTCACGCACTCTAGAACTCCTTCATTCAATGGGCTAACATGGCTGACTTTTTAGCTATTTCAGGTACCGTTAAGTCAAAGTAATCCCATTTACTTAAATGAGTAGTTTGGCATATTTGAAGTCACTATGTAGAATGTACTGAATCCGCTCTATCTCTTACATGTTCTATGGAATGTTTGTTTTGGTTTTTTTTTTGAGGTTATAATCTGCGTTACGTTCCTGCTAATTTCGAAATCTATTTATTATTTTTGTTTTTTTTTAATGACTCTGGATACTAGCATAAGTAAGTTTGGATTATTTTATTTTATTAGGTGTTTTCTTACTTTTTCTTGTATAAGTTTACTGATAAATAATGTTAAGTGATAATGTTGACTGTGAAATTGTGATTTTTAGTATTTACTAGTTATTTGTAGTTGGATGTAATATGTGATCTGTTCCAGCACTTCTGGCGGGGAGGGTAGATTTGGATCGGGCTTTTAATAAGCATTAATTTTTACTTTATTTTTATTATATTTTGTATTCCTTGTTTAGGAACCAATATATATATAATATATATATATTCCTTTTAATATATATATATTGTATATTGTAGTATATATTTATACATAATATTAATTAGTAATAATGTTGCAAGCCAATGATTATAACTCTCTGATTTCTCTTCATCCGATAGTCTCTCTGATTGTAGTTTCCGTAGTGCTGATCTAAGCTTAGAGTCCCAGCTGGAATCTGCTTTATCAGGTGTACCCAAGAATTTCAACTGTGTGCATATAAATGCCCAAAGCATTCCAGGCCACTATGCCGATTTTCTAGCTTCTTTCTCAGATAACAAAAATATCCACGCTGTATTGGTGTCAGAGACATTCTTCAAACCTTGTCTGCCTTCCAAATCCTACTGTCTCCCCGGATTTCATCTTATCCGCAACGATAGGACTGGCTAAGTTTGCGGTGGTGTTGCAATTTACCTCCGAAGCTACTTACCTTTTAACATTATTGATAAGTCTCCATCTGAGTACAGCGAATCCTCTGAACATCTCTTCATTGAAGTTTTGTTTGGTCATCTGAAGGTTCTCCTTGGTGTATTTTATAGTCCTTCGTTGCGTATTAATTATTACTCTAAATTTGAATCACTTATAGAAACTATTACTCCTACAGTCGACCATACGATCATCATGGGAGACTTTAACACCTGTCTTTTAAAACAAGATTCACGTTATGATCGATTATCTTCCATAATAAACTCCCTCAATCTAAACATTCTTCCTCTTTCTGCGACTCATTATCCTCCTAGTTATACTTCTTCACTTCTGGGTCTTGCTATTATATCTTCCTCGGATCATGTTAGTACCCATGGCCAATTCCCTGCTGAAGCTTTTTCTTACCATGACCTTATATTCGTTTCCTACAAAATTCGATATCCTAAGAATAAACCTCGCGTGGTCATGCAACGAAATTTTAAAACCATTAATTTCGAGCGGTTTATGGCCGACCTTGCTGAAATGGACTGGGATGCGGTGATGAATGCTGACACTATCGATGATAAACTAGAATTTTTTTATTCTCTTCTAACGCATCTACCAGCTCTGTGGCTTACTGAAGATCTGAAGAAGCTCATGTGTAAAAGGAATGTCGCGAAAGACAAATATAGAAATGATCCCAGTGAAGGGAACCACTGGCAGTATAAACAATTAAGAAACCGTTGTAGTCGAATGTGTAGGGATGCGCAGCGTCGTCACATACATTCCTCTGTCCAAAATAGTAATTCTGCAAAAGTATGGTCTTTTTTAAAAAGTCTCGGTATAGGAAAAGCCAAAGTATCCACACTTCCACATAATCTCGATCTCAACTCTTTAAACAATCACTTTACCACTGCTTCTTCTATTCCTTATTCTATTAAACTTTCTTCCTTGAACTCGCTCTCATCACTTCCTAAACTTCATGATTCTTCTTTTTCTTTCCGGACAGTTTCTGAGCGAGAAGTTGAAAATAATATCCATGCAATAAAATCTAATGCTGAGGGCATTGACGGTATCGGACGTCGGATGATTACCTTAAGTCTTGAAATGGTCATGCCAACTCTTTGTCATATTTTCAATTTCTCGCTTAGCTCTGGTACTTTTCCTGGGTGTTGGTGTCAGGCCGCAGTTATTCCAATTCCTAAAACTAGTAACCCTACCTCTTTTGCCCATTATCGTCCTATATCCATCCTTCCTTTCTTGTCTGAAGTCCTTGAACGCCTTGTTCATCATCAACTTACTGTATTCCTTTGTACCCATAACATCCTAAGTCCCTTTCGATTCGGTTTCCGTCCCGGTCACAGTACTGCGACGGTGTTTCTTGGGGGGCGTTCCATTTAAACAGCTTAATTCCTTTTCAATATACAGTTATAATCAAAAAACTGCACTTCTGTTACAATATTATTTACTTTCCGTCACATCCACAGCTATAGAGTTAGACACCGCTTATTAAGTGCTATTGCACGCCTACGAACGTATTTTACAACTTATTCCGCGAGCTCACTACAATGAATTCACAATAATCAATGAATGGCGCAAGGCCAGATCTTCAATCATTTCGAATCTTGACATCGAATACCATTTCAAACCTTTTAAATTGATATTCGAATTATCTTCTTCGAAATGACCGAATGAGAAAGAAGTTGCGTTATGCCCGATCCTCCGTGAAGGTCTGCATACCACAGTACTGTCACTGCCCTCTCCAAAGTCTTAGATGATGTGCGATTCGGAATGTCAAATCAACAGTTTACTGTAATTCTTCTCCTTGATTTTAGCAATGCTTTCAACACTGTTGATTTTGACATTCTAATAGCAATGCTGAAATCACTTTCCATATCTAATACTACGATTGCAGTGTATACGTGCTGATGACAAATCTTCTCGTTTCTGTAACCTTTCTGCTGGGGTACCCCAGGGAGGGGTTCTTTCGCCACTTCTTTTTTCTATCTTCATTAATTTTCTCACACCCCCTTCTTTCCTGTAATTATCACCTTTATGCTGACGACCTGCAAATCTATGCCCAGGGAAATCTTGAGGAGCTTTCTGTTATTAATAATTTAAACTCTGATCTTGTCACTGTCTACGAATGGAGGCAGCGTCTTGGCCTAACGGTAAACCCAAACAAATCTCAAGTCATCATCACAGATGGCTCCTTACAGATATCAAGACTTGATTTTGGAAGCCTTCCATCTGTCAACTTCAATGGTATTCCTTTGGCATACAGTAAGGTAGTAAAGAATCTTGGCGTTCTTTTCGATAGTAGTCTATCCTGGTCTCCGCATATCACTGAGGTGAGTCGTAAAATCTTTGCTGCCTATGGTTCCATGAAGAAGTGGATGAACCTACTTCCTATTAGGACAAAGATTGAACTGGTGCAGTCTCTCCTTTTACCCATTTTAGATTACGCTGATGCCTGCATGACTGACCTAAATGAAGAACTTTTAAATAAGCTACAACGGCTTCAAAATGTTTACATCAGATTTATATATGGTCTGCGCAAGTTCGATCATGTGTCCGAGTATAGGAATGGGTTGCAATGGCTTCCGATCCGACTACGGCGTGAAGAGCATGTTCTGACGCTTCTTTATAAGGTTCTGTATGATCTGCACTCCCCTCCCTATTTAAAGGAACGTTTTGAGTACCTTGGTACTGGTCACACTCGTGAACTGCGCTCAAAGAATGATAATATTCTCCTGGTGCCCCTTTCTCGGTCTGGGTACTACAAGGATTCTTTTACTTTAAAATCTACAAGCATATGGAATGAACTGCCGTCTGATGTCCGTCACTCTAAATCTCTCACCATTTTCAAACATAAGCTTCGTGAGCACTTACTTATAAAATCTAAAACTTGTAACTGATTATTTTTGTTGTATATATTTATGCTTGCATATGTATTTATGTATTATTTATGAACTTTTCATTAATTTATTTTGTTAATATTTATTTTACCTAAAACTTTTATATCTTTATTAATTAACTATTACTTGATCTGCGCAATACGTTTCAGTCTTTTTAAAACGGTTCCTTTCAGCCAAAGGGTTATCTGGAAGAGATCGTTTTTAGTGATAAGGCCGCCTTTTGCACTAATGTAAATTTTGCCTTCTGTTTTTGTTTACGTGTGCAATAAAGAATTTATTCATTCATTCATTCATTTTTGATACAGCCTAGTATATTTTTCGTGAAGCTTGGGATTTTTTGGTTAACGATTACATTTCAGTTGTAATAGGTAATCCATTTCAGTTGTAATGGGATTTTTGTAAGGATTACTTGCAGATGTAACACCAACTAGGAAGATGTAATACCAACTAGGATGTAACACCAACTAGGAAGTTGGGGTGGTTGGGATCTACTTCCTAGCGTTCCACCCTGGGCAACGTCACCTTGGACTTCGTTCAATGGTGGCGGCCAAAGATCCCCAAAGCGGTGTGGTAGGCTCATTAGCAGTCGCAACAGGCCGTCTGGCTCGCGACCACCCTTCTGCCGGAGCCCAGCGCCAAGCAGACTAGCGTCTGTGTTCCGCTGGTGCGCGGAAGTGCCAGTGCCATTGGGGAAGTAAGGACGAAGTCAGTTGCACTGCTTAAGACCGGTCTTGATTGATGAATAGCACTGTCCCGGGCAACTCATTTTGGAGGGTAGCGGGATCCTAAGCACGGTCTCTCGCCGTAGGCCGACCGCGGGTAGTAGGGGGCCCAAGTAGTACGCTAGCCACGTACAAAAGGCTGCCCCACACACCTTGCGAAAAATCCCGCTCTGCTCCACCGTGCCAGTTGGCGACTGGATGGGAGGACCCGGTGGCCATATCGGGGGGGTTAGGGCGTCCCCGCGCGCTCCAAGTGAGTTTCCCATGGCCAGTTGTTATGATCAGTCTTGTTTTTGTGGTTCAATAAGCCTCGACTTTCAATTACTTCCCCTCAAACACTCCAAATATGTACATACAACATGAAAAGCAAAAAGAAGGAAAATGTTAAAAAACGGCTGCACTTCCTACCACGAAAAGTGCACCTCATTAACATCCGAGGGTTGCACTCAAATATCGAACAGGTCCACCACCACCTTGAGACCAATAAGCCGCACCTATTCTTTCTCACGGAGACGCAGATAGCAACACCGTTGGACGTGGCGTACCTCAACTACCCGGGGTACTCCCACTCCCACACAACTTCAGGAGGAACGCTGGGGTCTGTGCGTATGTCCGCGACGACGTTTGCTGTAGGCGTTTCCGTTGCTTTGAGAAATCTGGGTTATCTACTCTTTGGCTGTTATTGGATACCGGTTTAGACAAAACTGTTTATGCTTGTGTCTATCGTTCACATAGCGGAGACCAGGAGACAACCAAACTTCTTGACCACCTGACTGAGACAGCTGATATAGCCCAACAAAGGTACCCAGCGTCAGAACTCGTCTTTCTGGGGGACTTCAACCCCCACCACAGCGAGTGGTTGTTCCCGTTCAAGAAAACTGACCACGCTGGGAGAGAAGCGCGCAAATTTGCACTATCGCTAGATCTCACCCAGCTGGTGAACGAGGCGACGCGGGTACCGGATGTTGATGGACATACTCCCAATTGCCATGACCTACTGCTGACAACTGATCCAGACAAGTACTCGGTTACAGTCTCAGCCCCGCTGTGAACATCAGATCACTGTCTGGTGAAATCCGTATCGATCAGCTCTCCCCCGGACGTTAGTCTCAAAGGCACTAGGAGAGTCTGGCGATACGAGTCAGCAGATTGGGATGAGATGCGGCACTTCTTTTCAACTTATCCTTGGTGGCAAATGTGTTTCGCTTCGGATGACCCCTCTTGTTCGGCTGATGCGATTGCGGATGTGATTCGGCAGGGAATGGAATACTTTATTCCATTCTCCGACATCCCGCTCGGTCACAAAGCCCAGCCATGGTTTAATGCGGATTGTGCACGTGCTGAGGAACGCAAAGAAGCCGCATACCAGGCCTGGGTTCTGGCACGTGATCGTGGAATCCGAGCTAGGAGGGTTCGTTCGAAGAAGAGGGCATTCAACTCCGCTGTCAAGTCATGCAAACAGGTTATCCGGAAGGCTCGTTTCGACCATATAAGACGAATATGGACTAGATTAGCATCTTACCCTCCTGGTAGTAAGCAGTTCTGGTCCCTATCAAAGTCTGTCGAAACTAATTTCTTCCGTCCATCGTCGCCTCCCATGCAGAAACCGGATGGATCGTTAGCTCACTCTGCGAAAGAGAAAGCAGATCTCTTTGCATCTCTTTTTGCGAGCAATTCTCGTCTGGACTCTGGCTCTCGACAACAACCGACTATGCCTTGCTGTGACTTCTCAATGCCGGAAGTCACAATACATAATAAAGAGGTCCGAAGAGCATTACAGAGTCTAGACGTGAATAAAGCGAGCGGTCCGGATGGGATACCTACTAAAGTCCTGAGGCAATGTGGTCCTGAGTTGTCTCCCATACTGACACGCTTGTACCGTCTCTCTCTCAAGACTAAAACCGTACCTTAGTCCTGGAAGCTTGCTAACGTGCAACCAGTACCCAAGAAGGGCAGTCGTGCTGACCCCTGTAACTACCGTCCTATTGCCATCACTTCCATACTCTGTAAGGTTATGGAAAGAGTACTGAACAACAAGCTGCTGACATACCTAGAAGCTAACGACCTGCTCAGTGATCATCAATATGGCTTTCGCCGGGGAAGATCAACTGGGGATCTTCTAGTGTATGTCACGCACTGCTGGGGCGAAGCCATCGAGAAACACGGTGAAGCTCTCGCCGTGTCACTTGATATCTCGAAGGCTTTTGACAGGGTTTGGCACGCAAGTCTGCTAAGTTCTCTCTGCGACTCTTTTTCTGCTGCACATCAACGACTTGCTTTTGCCTGGAGTGGTTGCATACGCAGATGACAGCACAGTCATGAAGAGATATTTGTCTAGTGCAAGAGCTGGTGGGGATGAAATTCGGAATGAGAGGGAGGCAATGGTTGAGCGAGTAAACTCAACCTTGGGTCTTGTCTCTCAATGGGGTGACATGAACTTGGTGAGTTTCAATGCCACCAAAACCCAGGTGTGCCTGTTCTCCGCTAAAAGGAGTCCATTCAACTTGACTCCTACTTTCCGGAGTACATCTTTATCTATTACCGATGAGCTAGAACTCCTTGGCATGGAGTTGTCTGCCAACCTCAACTTTGGTACCTCCATCGAGTCTAAGGCTCAGACTGCGGCCAAAAAGCTGGGCATCCTTAACAAAGTTAAGCGATACTTCACGCCGGATCAACTTCTTACCCTTTATAAGGCGCAGGTCCGATCGTGCATAGAGTATTGTAGCCACCTTTGGGATGGTTCGGCCAAATACCAACTACCCGCTCTGGATTCGGTGGATCGCAGAGCCAGGAGGCTTATTGGTGATAAAAAGCTGGTTAAGGATAAGCTACAAAGCCTAGCTCATAGACGCAAAGTAGCTTGCCTATGTGTTTTTTATAGGATGTACTTCGGAGAGTGTGCTCAGAGGCTACATAAGCTCATTCCGCCTGCCCCTTTTTTCCATCGGACGTCCAGACGCACTGCAGGGTATCATCTTTATCTTGTCGATACCTCGGATACGTACTGAGCGCTTTTCCTCATCTTTTGTATTGCGCACTGCCAAGGAGTGGAATTCTCTGCCGGCGTCTGTATTTCCGAGCTCATACAACCCGAATATCTTTAAAGTACGAGTGAATAGGCTTCTTCTGGGTGAGCTTGCTACATCCTCGACCACATATTTGCCCTAAACTGGATTGTGGTCAAGAGCGAAGCCATTTTTTATAAAATAAAAAAAAATGTCAACATTATAAGATCAGTTTGTTTTGTCTAAATTAGTATTGTTCGCTACACTATCGTTTGATAGCGTCTACGAAATACATTGTAAGTAACGGGGCGGGACGTGGGGGACGAGGTGCCGGCCCGCCACTTGCCATTTTGTTCGCTCGCCTGAAACGTACGGTCAGTTCGGTGCAGTTTTACGCTATTTTTTCGATGTTTTGTCTCAGTTGGAATAATTTTTGTGTTGAAAGTGGCATATTCTGTGTGTGTGCAAATACAAAATGGACGAAGACACGAAAAATTGACTGATAATTTTTTAGATTATAACTCAATTTATTACCACATACCAAATACTTACTTTGTCAGTAACATATAGGTAATAATAAGACTAAAATTATGCTAAGATCTCCTGTGTAAATCTGTAAATAAAATTTATTCAAATTTAAGAGGCCTGTTTTGTTAATAACCTGTCACCTCTATTTTTTTGGTGATGGCTACTTTTTAGGGAGTGATATTTTATTTTTTACGGTACCTAATATTTTTACGTCAGCACATTCACAGCGTCTCACCTCTCACGCACCGTCCGAGTGGCTGGAGCAGCGGCCGAACAGGCGGCCATAAGGAAGAGAGAAAAGTACTCAGTGCTCGCGCGGGAATACTTGTTCGTCCCTGTTGCGGCTGAAACGACCGGGTGCTGGGGCTCTGAGGCAATCGAATTTATCCGGGAAATCGGCCGTCGATTGCGGGAAAAAGGCAGTGATCCTCGCTCCGGGTCGTTCCTGCTGCAAAGGTTATCCATCGCTATCCAACGCGGAAACGCCGCAAGTGTGATGGGTACTTTTGCAGCGGGGATGACTCGGGGAGATTTTTTAAATTGACATTTTTTTTGTATAACCTCATTAATAATGTTGACCTTTGACGATGTTACGATTGTAATTATTCTTTATTGTACATTGAGAAATAAATATAGCTCAAGTTTGGTACTACACGATAATATTTTTAGATTATATTTGTTATGTAATATTTGTTTAACAGTGTATCCATTTCATTTGACATAATTTCATGTAACATTTCATATAGTGTAACCTACGGAACACACACAATTTTCTTTATGGCCTTTTTACCGTCATGCGGGTTTGCTCCCGCGCGGGCCAGGGGTTCTATTCTGTTCTATCTATGGCTGAAATTCGAATGTCAGTACATCTCGTCGAATGTCAGTACATCTCTGTCTTGCGGTACACAGATGACGACAGTGACAGGTAGTGACAATTATCGGCCGTCCGTCGATAGTACAGAGTGGAGCCCCAGGGTCCGTATGCTTGCCGCCCACAACCTATTGTTTCATACATGTTTTTTTCTTATCCCGCGTGCGTGTGGAACGCATGACAAGAAAAACATGTGTGAAAAAATAGGTTGTGGGCGGCACGTATGAAGACCTGGCCCGCGCGCGCGAGCAAACCCGCATGACTGTAAAAAGGTCCTAAATAAAATTGTGACATAACTATTAGTAGCCCTTACAAAACAATAGGTATCAGCAACAAACATAATAGTATAGACCAGAACCCAAATTGGTGAAGGCTACAAAATAAAATAGTAAATAGTACGTTTAAATAAGTATCGGATACTAAAAATTGTAGGGACTAAAAAGCCATTCTATAAACGATACAAGCTACATTGTAGAGGTAACTATACAGTGGGTAACATGCACAAAAGAAGGATTTATTTATACAATATCTAAGGTTAGAGTTACAAATGGAATTGTAATATGTACAGTTACTCTTGTAACGTCCACTTTCATGATAGTTTTCTGTACGATATACCTTTTACTAGAACGAAGTCGTAATCGTAACAATTCGTAGAGTTGTCACATATATTACGAGAAAAATTCTTAGGTATACCAGATTCTCGTTACAGATACTAGAATTTTTTTTCCGTGCGACGTGTTATATTCGAGCAGTTCACGCAGTAAAATGGTTTTCGGAATTTGCGATTATTCTCCCTAAGCTCAGCAGAGGTTATGTTCGCACATTGATAATGTAAATTAATTTTACATCCATCGCAAGTTATTAATTCCTTCTTATTTAGTGATCTACAGCAAATTCCACATCACAGACTATTAGTAGCGGCCATATCCTTAAAAGTATCGAATCTCAATAATAATTTATAAAACCGTCTTATTGACCGTTAGTGAAAATATAATTTCGCCTCTAATAACTTATGCATACGGTTGCAGTGTCAGGTTATGCTAAATATCGTACCCTCAAGTAAATTAATCCACAAGTAGGCAGCAAAAAATTGCTATGCCTGATGTGACAGATTCAAAACGCCGCGGGTCTCATTAGTTGGTCACTGATCGAAAGTTTCAAATAAATCTGTTATCGGTCAATTTTAACTTGAACCCCGTCGTAAAAATGATTTGGCGACACAAATGTCAAGGGTCTAGTGAAATGGTCGGTAATCGAGGATTTGCTTATAGCTTTCCAACAATTTTATCTTGAACTCCGATGACGCTCACCAATAAGAGATATCACTTGACTTGTGCGCACAGTAACACACATGGCTTAGATAATGGTCAATTGGTGCGCCTTTCCTGTTGAGTGTATGTACATTGGTACTTACACGGTCCACGACGTCACTGCGTCTTCTAACCTCCTACTAGGTGCTGCGCTTCTATTTTTTCATTTGATTTTTGACGAACAAATTCAAAATATGGGTAAATTTTGAAAAATCATAAAGTTTTGTCTTAAAAAACGACTGAACACCTCAGCTATCCGGGGAGGAATTACTTGGAATTACTTTACGACTTGTCGCACTTCCATCTGTTGAAGTTCCGTCTGTCGCAGTTTAATCTGGGAGTCCATTTTTCTTCACATATGTATAAATGATTGCCACATCTATATTGGAATACAAAAGTTAGAATATCTATTTCCTTAGATAAATGAAGGAATAAAAAGAAGGAATATGTTTAGTATTAGTATAATTGTAAAATAGAAGTAGTAGTTCTATTAATTAGTTAATTCATCAAATTGTTTAAGGGGAAGATGTGTAATTTATAAAACTACAATAAAAATCAGTAATCATCTAACCCGGTGTAATGATATTACACGCAAGTAATATCATTGATTAAACCGCAAACTCTCTGCCTGCATCCGTATTACCGAACTAATTTACCTAACCCTAGACTCTTCTTTCGAGTGAGTAGATATTTTATAGGTGAGCTCGCATTCGTTATAAAACTACTTACCACTGATCGGAAAAAATGTTTACCATAATAGAAGGTATTATTTCGTATGTCTCCTCTTTTATCTCCCAAAATAATTGGAGTAGAATCCTTCTATGACAGTCGGGTATTTCCAATTAGCACCAGTCGCAGGAGGCGCACACCAAAATGTTATATTGGATCATTTAAATAAGCGATAATTAAAGATATGAAACAATCCACAAAATTTAACAACTTTCCAAAAGGAACATATGAAAAAAATTTTTTTGCATCTAAATACAACGTGAGCTATCAGCTGATTTTCCTTTACTTTTAAGTAAACATTTTTTTGAAATTTTTTTCAATCTCAACACGAAACTAAACAACGTCAGTTCTCACTCAGTTCGTTGTTAATTTGATTTTAAATTATATAATTTGTTTATGAACTGTAGGAGGAGGTCTAGCGATTTGTAGGTTTTGTTTAAAGTTTCATTTCATTAAACGGTAATGAACTCATATTATTGTATTTTCGAGCATTTGATTTGGAATAAGTTGTGTGACACACGGGTCGGAAGGTAACAGTCGGTTCCAGCGCCGCACGGTAAGCCGGAACCATCCTTCGCAATCACATCTTTTCCACAAGTAAAACTATAATATGCGCCCTCTGAGACTGGTCTTATGTTGTTTTCTCGAATGCCCTAACTGTCCAACCGGCTCCCTATTATGCTGAACCTGAAATAAAAATTATAAAATTGTCATAGAGGGTGTCAATTAATTTTATTGAGTCGTTCTCGTCGTCAAAGAGCAGGAATTAATTGTTTTTTTTCTTATTGTTATGTTCGGGTCCTTGTGGCACTACGTATCTGGGTGCGTTTCCTTGGTATCTTGTAGCTAGCTACGTAAATTTTTCTGTTGCAGCACTGGTGGTATGGGTGTATTATCAGTTTTTGGTTCATTTGAACGACAAAATGGGCATTTCCATGAGTTTTTATTGGCCTTTATTTTGTCATAGTATTAAAAAACCGAATTTCTGACACATTTGCACATTAAAGTCAAGATCATACCTTTGATAGAGAACAGTCATGTTAAAAAATGTCTATTTGGTATTTCTTGAAAATAGCCGGCGCACATAATTGCCATTTTGTGTCGACTTTTAAACAGTTTTACTTAGTTAGCAAGGACATGTACAAATGAAAATTAATATTGAGGTTGTATTGTTTATCTATTACCTTAAATAGAATAAGCTCCCATTGCACTAAACCCTACCTCACAATGTGGCAGCTCAGAAATGTAATACAGTGATAGATACTACTTAGAACACTAGATTTTAGTGGGTTGCCATCGCATATAATATCCTGGAAGAACTTTTTTTTTTTTCGTTTTCGTATTGCTATTTTGATCGTCCATATTTGCAAGATTTGTTTACAATGTTTTAAAAGTCATGGGTCACGCAGTTTCACATAATTCGTATTTTTCTTCTCTTAACTAAGTTACTATGACACGGGACTCGTTCCTTGCCTCTATTAAGCTCAGCCACAAATCAGGCAAAAGAGAAGCTGAAGCTTGTAATTATATAATTGAAGTATCGGCCATCATACGTAAAGCTCTAATAAATCAGGAACGCATTTTCATAAACTGGACATCATGCCCCACTAGAGACTTTACTCTAGTAACGCGCTGTTTCAAGTGTCAGCAGTATGGACACGCTTCTAAATCATGCAAAGAGACTGTTGCTACTTGCGGGCACTGTGCTGAACAAGGCCATTCAATGGGACAATGCCCTAAAAAGAAGCACAGCCAAAGTGTGCGACATGCTGTCGCTTTAAAAAACGTACAAACCATAGAACAGGTGATAACGACTGCCCGGCCAAAAAAATTGCCGAATATAGATACATTAACTCCATAGACTATGAGGGCGCCTAAGAGCGCTGCTACAGTAGAAACAGTTTTAGCAGTAAGGTACTTTATTCTGTTTTATATTTTACTTTATCTTTAATAATGACTCACTGTATAATATCCGAATTAGATGATATATCTGTGTCTAAAGCTGAACTGTGCGATGTCGAGAGCTGTGGACGATTCCTTTCCGTCAATCCTAGGTCATTAACGCTTCTTACCCAAAATATTCGCAGTATTCAGAAAAATTTTGATAGTGTTAATGTTTTTCAGCATCGGCTTGCTTTTGAGTGTGATGTGATAGTCCTAACAGAGTGCTGGCTGTCGAACCGCGATCCCAACCTACCTGTTTTACAAAACTATAATTCTTATAGTAGCAAAATAACACATAACCAAAACGACGGTGTTGTACTCTACGTAAAAAAGTTCATTCAAGTCTCTGTGGAGGAGCCCGCTGTCCACGAATGTAACTGTCTAGTGATGAAAGTTAACACCGCACCGAGATCGTTGTAATAGCGATTTACAGACCACCAGCTTTCAAAAACATCAATGTTTTTCTTGACTCACTTAATAAACTATTAAAAAGTTTATCCTCCTACAGGAACATAGTTTTAATAGGTGACATAAATATAAATATTCTTCCAGGTAGCAAGGACTCTGCAAGCCAAGAGTACCTAAACTTGTGTTCGTTTCACGGACTTCTTCCGGGTCACACATTCCCTACTCACGAAAGTGGGTCGTGTCTTGATCACGTCATGCTCAAAACTTGCTTACCCGCCACAACGTTAGTTACTAAGTCCACTATTACTGACCACTCTGCTGCCCTACTAAACCTAATCATTAGCAAACCTAAGCAAACTCAACCGCGCATATTTAACAAAATACATATGAATAGTTTGGAACATGATTTGTGCAGCATTGACTTTAACCCAGTTTACAATAGCACCGACGTAAACAACTCAATGACCTACTTGAAAAAAAATGTGCAGCGTGCTATACTAAATAATACCACGGAAGTAAATTTAAGAAGTAAGGACCGCAACATTTAACCTTGGATTACACCCGGTTTGCTCCGATGTATCAGACATAGGGACAAGTTACATATGAAAGTCAAACAACTTCCTGGAGACTCAATACTGTTAATTTCTTATAAGAGATACAGAAATTTTTGCAACAACATCCTAAAAAAATTGAAATCCGATTTTCATAAAAATGAGTTAGAGAAAGCGGGCAATAACAGTAAGTTGGTATGGAAACACATTAAAAATGCTACCTTTACGGCAAAAAAGCACGAATATTTTTCAAATTTATTATCAACTAATACCTCGCAAATTTCGGCCGCAAATAATGTGAACCACTTTTTTGTTAACGTGGGTGGGTCTTGCCGAGCAGATACAGTATCAAAATGCCGCCGGCGCCGTAACAAACTTTCCCTTGAAAACTAGTGTAAATTATTTTGTTCTGCTAGACACGGATGAAAATGAAGTAGTGAGCATCATCACAGGTTTAAGGGACGATTGTGCAGTGGGTTGGGATAATATTTCCAATACGATATTAAAGAAATTTAAACATATTTTAGTTCCACCCATAACATACATCTTTAAAGCATGCATAAGGGAAGGCATCTTCCCTACGTGCCTAAAAAAAGCAGTTGTTATTCCAATACATAAATCAGGAAGCAGAGATTTTGTAACTAACTACAGACCAATATCAATACTGCCATCTATATCTAAAATTTTGAAAAAGATTATCAACAGAACTTTAATTAGATACCTTGAGGACAAATCTTTATTATCCGAAATGCAGTATGGATTTAGACCTAAGTTATGTACCGCAGACACTGTTCACCAACTTACCGAATTTATCTCGGAAGAATTGGGAAAGGGGAAACAAGTTTTGGGAATATTTATTGATCTTGCGAAGGCTTTTGATACGGTATCTGTACCCATCCTATTAAACAAATTGTATGCACTAGGAATAAGGGGAACACAGCTCAAATTATTTGAAAGCTACCTGAGCGATCGTTGCCAGTGTGTGAAAGTAGATAATATAATCAGTGAAGACCACAAAAATTTTCCCTTTGGGGTTCCACAAGGTAGTATAATTGGCCCAACTCTATTTTTAATCTACATAAACGATCTATGCGATTTAAAACTGAATCAGGGAAAAATTATTTCCTACGCCGATGATACTGCATTATTGTTCTCCGCTGACACGATTGCTGAGGTACATAGCTTGGCTCAACAAGGGTTTAATACAGTTAATAGCTGGCTCCGATACAATTTGCTCACCTTAAACGCCGATAAAACCAAGTTTATTAACTTCTCTATGAGAACTAAGAACATTTATCACTCCACTTCAAACATTTATGCTCACTGTTGCATTAATCAGATGGATAACATGTGTAGTTGTCCTTCAATACAGAGTACAAGAGAGATCAAATATTTGGGAATAACTATTGATAACACGTTATCCTTTCATCAACATATTGAAAAACTAGCTAATAGAGTACGTAAATTAATTTTCATCTTTAAGACTTTGCGAACCTTTGCTGGTGCTAACCTAATAAAACTAGTGTACCTTTCCTTATGCCAATCCATTATATCGTACTGCATTACTTCCTGGGGAGGAGCACCAAAGACCGTGTTACTACCGCTTGAACGTGCTCAAAGAGCGATACTCAAAGTAGCCACCTTCCGACCATATCTTTTTCCTACTAAGATGCTGTATGCATCCTGCGAAGTTCTAACTGTACGACAGCTATTCATATTTAACACTATCCTAAAACAACACAAGGCACTTGCATACCTCCCTAACACTACTAATAAAAGACGAAAGGACATCGTTTGCAAAGTAAGCTCGTCTTCAAAATTCCTTTAAAGCAATAAGTTTTTCACCTTCCTCGGTCCATTTTTGTATAACAAACTAAACAAATCAGTACCTATCTACGATAAGAATTTATTCAAATGTAAGAAGCTAGTCTATGATTATTTACAGCAGTTTTCCTATGACGAAACCGAAAATTGTATGTCAATTGTAAAATAGATAGTAAGTACTTAAATATTGTCATTAATTAATTAGTTATAATGTTTTATTACTATTTTTGTTAGAATATAGAGACAAATGCACACATCCTATATGCATTAGTCATATAATAGGTATTTGTTATCAGAAATAAATTGGATTTAGCTTATGTACCTGCCCATCGTATATTACCTGAAACACAGGTTTCACCTAGTTCAGGCGTATACCTAATTAATTAGTTAAGTTTGTTTTTATTTTATTTTTTAATATTTTTGTATTCTCTAATGCTAATCATGTATGCCTTTTGTAAATGAATAAACAATTTATTTATTTATTTACTTAGTACTATCAAGAATCAGAACATGGCAAGCGTATATTCACTTACTAGGGCGCGCAATTGTTTAACATACTACCGTCCTCTTTGAAAAAAATTGATTCAATTAAGTTGGCTGAATTTTTAGTTTCTGGAAAGTCTTCTTTGAAAACATAACCATGTAGTCAGTGGTTAAATGTGTGGAGTGCAGAAAAAATAATTTTGTACTTTAAATTATCTCGTGTGGGACGTGTGAAACGAACGACTACCTACCTACTACTATGTCTACTTTTTATGTTCTAGCGTAAGTGGCATTATGGTTTATAATGAGAAATAAACATCATTAAACGTAACTAAAGGATTGATTAAACTATATATTTTAATGTTTTTCTTCACAATTTAGTCATACCTTAATAACCAGCGTTTTAACTACCAATAAATCATATTTATCCAGGAAAATTAGTCAAATGAGGGTAAGAATCTCATAAACCTTTATGTTAACACCACAAAGCTTGTCTCAAAACCTACATATCGTAGGGTATCCGCGTCTACAGAAATTCTAAGGTTAAAGGTCAAAAAATCGATATTATAAAAATTTAATGCAAATGTCTCGTTTCCTATGGGTTTTATGCTATTTGTACTTATTGTAAATATTGTAGAAGATTAAATTTTCTACAACTTTTGTTCAATCATTTTTTAATATCTTGGACCATTTTTAATGCATATTTAAGTGTGAATCTATAACATAAAGGTTAATACAACTTTTTTAGTTGACTATCTCTCATTCCGAGGTGAAACCCCTAATATTGCTGGATTATATTAAAATAACTTGTCTTTGTATGTGAGAATAGTGTGTTTTTGTAAAGCCGTGGCGGTTGCAGACTATATCTGTCCTTTTCCCTCATACGCTATTTAGTTATTCTGTCTCTTTCACACCTGTCAAACGCTCGCATCAAACTGAATCTATAAATATAGCGGACGCGAACGGCGCTTCCGCGTCGCTAGGATTGCCGCGTCGCTCCGGTAGCGTTCTCCTGCTATGCAATTCTCTAAGCAACACTTTAAAGCTGCGCTCATCGCTGTGATCACGGCTGTCGCAGCCGTAACATCGTTCGCTGCGCGCACCGACGTTTTGTTAGGTATTCTCTAAGCTCTACTTGCTCGTCGTCGATCTCTCGGCTGCGGGAACTCACGGCTGTTGGCAAGGCTGTGCTAGAGCGGTGACGAATCTTATTTTTACAGTCTATAATTTCTCGACTAGTAGATTTTGGCTATTTCCTCGTATTAAAAAATACATTAAGTACACATTTTATATTAAGAGGTATGTAGTAGTTGCTTGAATGTATAATATCAATAATTTACTACTTTAAAATAAAGGCACAACGATACAGATTTTAAAAAAAATTACCTAACTTTGTGCTTGCGTTTGCGGTCGAAGTTACACAGTTGTTGGTAAACAAATACAATAATGATGAAAAAAACTCTCCGTTCCAAGAATGCTTAAGTATGGGACTGTGGTTCAACCCACGCCAGCCACTTGAAATTTTTACGCATTCTACAATCTTCCATCATCATTTTACGTCTATACCCTTTGTGACTATCACACAGTGAACACTTCGCGAAGTGTATTTTGAATCTAATAAGAAGTAAGTATTACCTTCTAATTATTTATGTTTTCGTCAATAAAATCAGTAAGTTTATTCAATTTATCAAGTCAATTACTTAATAGGTTTTTGGGTGGTACTAATTTATAAATATCAACTTTATTTTCAGTGGCTCGTAATGCAGGACCATCCACAGCTCAATAGCTCAAGTCAAAAAATTTATTGGGCTGATGGAGACGAGATCATATCTTGCCACTGGCCATGCCTGTACAGCCAATGCTAGGACCCGGATGCGAAATGGATAGGCATAAGTCGCTCTAGTATTGAATAGTGATGGCAACGGGTGTGTTAAAGATTGGAAGCAGTGGGCAAAGGTATGTAATGCACATTGCACATATAACTTTTAATTTTGTGTTAAGACGTTTGTATCTAGTTCAGTGAAGTAAGATCTTTTTTTCGTTGTGTGTAGTATTGGAAAGATAAAAAGGCTACAGTTAAAAGGAAGGCCAACATGGCAGAGGACAGGTGGTGGGGTCGATGCTGAGGTGGTGGAGCTCACAGAGCTAGAACAACGAATTATAATTATCGCTGGTGGCCTAACCTTTGCTACTGGTGATAGGCACCTTTCTATTAATCCATTCCCAGTAGTTATGTACTTACCTACATGTTAAATTCTTTACTAATGACATAAAAGATATTACTGTATAAAATAATTAATCCTTACTAATATTATAAATGCGAAAGTAACTCTGTTTATCTGTCTGTCTCTCCGTCTTTCATGCCTAAACTACTAAACCGATTTTGATGAAATTTGGTGCAATTAGAGATTAGAGCCTGGGAAAGGACATAGGCTACATTTTATCCCACAATTGGGCACGATATAACCTGTAGACCACGCAGACGGAGCTGCGGACGGAAAGCTAGTGGTTAATAATCATATTAATGGTTTTACTAATAGTAATGTTTTACTATAACTGCCATTGAATTTACAGCTCGCACGGACGGAGTAAGGGGCGTGGAAGTGCGCGGCGCCCCATATTAGTGGAGACACCGACCCAGCGCGGGCACCGCTCACTGCCGTCACAGAGCAAGTGGTGGGTCCCCGCAGCGACGCCGCGTGCTTCGAGGCGCGCGTACCCAGGGAGGAATGTCTGCGGCCCGGCGACGTCTGCTGCGACCGTCTCCGCCATCGCAACGCCGGCTGCTCCGAAATGGCGAGCTTAACAAAACGATTTATCGCCATTGAAAATGCCGTGCCGATGCGGAGCTTGCCATTGCACGGTCGCAAGAAACGTATGCGCAGGGCTACCGCATGATGGCGGAAGCGCTAGAGCACTTCACAAACACAGTAGGCAACGGCGCACAACAGATAGTTGAAGCCATTCTACAATCTGCTGTATGACGTTGACCTGTTTATTAGTACAGTGGTTCCAGATTCAATACTAATGATGACTTTAGCTTAATGTCCTGGTTCTTGTTTGTGTTTATCCATGTCACACAAAGAGCAAAGTTCTCCTAGTATGGGCCTACATGAGCTTGAGCATTATAATTATTAATAATTTGCTCGTAAAAATTATAGTATATTGCACTTTTTTCAGACGAGTCCCTATATAATAAAATATTAAGTGACATAATATTGATTCCAATTTTCAATTAATACTTTTAAAAACTCGTAAAATCAAGGTTATTGTATTAACATTTCTCAGAAACTAAGGTTTGTTACTATTTGAGACTGCTCGATTTTGTGGAATTTATACTACATTTTTTCTGTTAAACTAAGAACCTTCAGGTCTTTTAATATCTATATTTCTTAAAATATTATGTTTGCAATATTACGTCTGTAGGTAGGTATATGTCCTAAATTAAATAAATACAATTAATTAAGAGAAAATAATAGTAATTAAGTAAAAATAAAATAGTAAAAAAGTAAAAATAAAATAAAAAATAAAAGCAATTTAGTTTGATGTTCTTTATTTATTTTCACTGACCCAAAGAAATTTAAACGCTAATCCAGCATTTTTTTTAACGAAAAACACACATTATTAACTAGAACAGAAAAAAACAATCAAATTAAAGCATAATGGGTTTGTTCCAATATGATGGATGGGATTTTATTTTTCTTGTAAGTTATTGGATAATTCTAAGATTGGTAATCCAGCACGATTACATATATTATGCAACACACAGTAAGCAACGGCTATTTTAGACACCATATCTGGGTCATATTGCAGATCTTAGTGGACTAGAAGGCATCTGCACTGCCCTTCAAAATTCCAATTGTCCTTTCGACACTTTATTGTTGTGGCGTGCAGTGAATTGTAGTAATCCTCTGGTGAACTAGGCTCGAGATTAACACTGTTAAATATTTTCCAAACCAAACAAACATGCTCTCTCCTCTGCTGTTTAAGTAATTGTTCTAGGTAATGTTTTATGGCTGTGTTATTAAAAATAAAACTGTCGTTTGTGGTGTCACTGAATGTAGCATCTCCATGTAATATATTAAGGTCACAATCATCGATCTGAAATATAATAAGTTTTAAAGGCAATGTCATCTTGTTGGTAGTAAAATAAACTAAAAAATTAACATTGGATTTTTTTTACTTTCTGAAAAGAACTTATAATAATAATGTTATTTTTGACAGAAATAGAATTTTATACACCTGCATTTTTTAATAAAAATTATTTTTGTATTTTTATAATGAATGCGTATATTGGAATATTTTCGACGTCGAGACAAGCCTAAAAAGGAACGTCAATGAAGGCAACGCACGGTGATTATACACTGTCTCTTTCACACATGTGTTTCCCACACATATCCTCTGTCTTTTTCACATTATGGCCATAGATTACACAATCAAAAAAAATGTTTATCATGACAGTGACATATGTCATATGTTACTTTCTGACATTGACGTTTCAAACAAAATAACATGAAAATAACCTATAAAAACTAGAAATAACTTATCACATACAATAACAAGTGAATATTTTTGAAATGAAATCCCATTTATTTACCAAAACAGAACACAACAAATAATTTAATTGATGATGAAAAAATCATTAAATTATGAATCCAATAAAATGTAGTGAAGAACACTATCTGGGGGAAGAACAAAATAAAATGAAAGAACAGGCAGATGAATGCTAAAGATCCTCCACATCTGAATGGTCAACTCTCAAAAATAATCTCGCAAATCGCAAGATTTATTGTTTGAACTGTTTTGCTATATGTTTTTACAAAATATATATTTTGTATTATAAACGTGGTGTAGCTCATCAACTTTGCTTAGATATATGAAGTGTCGGATTATTTTACGAAGCTATTAAAACAATTTAAAAAGCCCTCATTTCGTTGTTTGGTCAGCAGCAATATGTTCTTACAATGCAAATTATTGTAAATAAAACTTACTTTTTAATAAGACTTCATTAATTATTAATCAACCCCAAGAACCAGCCTAATTCTGTATATATTATAATATAAATAATAATAATAAATAAATAAACGTCACACACTCAAAGGCCCACACTAAGGTTTCCCTTGAGTCGTGGGTCCCTTGGAACACATACAAGCACATGCACAAACATCCATGACCCGAGTACAAACATCTGCTTTTTACACAAATGATTGAAGCAGCGTTGCTACCAATATACTAAGCCATAAGCCATAGGTGAAGCACATTGAGCCAACAAACAATATTAATTTACTGTATATAGGTTCAAATCACTGGTCTCTCTAGGTTTTACTTGGTACTTATGATGACTGTTAATGTATAGGCATAAGAAAGTGATTTAAAATACTCAAACACCATACAGAGGAATCGACGTGCAGATAAAAAAAGCAACTTCGTTTACACAGCAATGTGATGTTATAGATATAACATGGTGTTTGAGACTACTAAGCGCATTCAATGCTTCTTGTAAGTACCTAGTATATTATTACATTGGACGTTACCAGGGAATAAACTACAAAGTTAACATGAAATGGTGAATAATGTAATGAATAAAAAACTAATAAATGTTAAAAAGTTTTTAATCATCTTCATTTTCCACATCTTCTCTGACTAAAATATGGTCTAGGAATGGTGCTGGAGGGTTTATATTGTCACGGTGCCGAGCCCATGCCAGATACCAAATTATTGTCATCACATGAGCACAACAGCCTAATGTTCTCTTGCCAACTATGCAGCTGCAGTAAGTCCTACAGATCTGATCTCTCCAATCAACGCCAACTATTTTATATAGTATATAACAATAATATATTTTAGAACTTTGGTGGCGAGATCTTATTCTCCCTCTGATTAATGTTGTCTCATGTGATGACAAGATACCTGGGACAGTAATAGCATTAATTTCATTGCACACTTCAATTTCAAATGTGCCCCCAGCTCGAATATGTTCCCCATAGTAAGACCGGGCTTGCTTTAATTGATAAGTCCCCAAACTAAACAATATTAAATCGCTTATTTCCATTATAGGGAACGTACTGAGCTGAGGGATATTGGCATCAATTCTTACAAAATTGGCTCGGTACCGGTTCAATCCTCTGCTAATTACATATTCACTTAAATGGTTAGGCAAATTAATTATTTCTAAAGCTCTATTTAAAATAGCTTGTGCATCTGGACGGTCGGTTATAGCGGGATGAAAATGATTTATAAGAGCTCCAGCAATCCTGAAATCCTCCATTAAATGTCGAGTTGCTAAATTAAAGTATTTTACTCTGAATAACTTAAAATCCCGCTTGAACCGACCGTTTACAACTTCTATTACCCACCTGCACATAGTAACCATACGTGATTTGTTTGCTTTCTGTGTAGATAATTGATTTTCTCCTATATCAAGGCTTTCAGGCTTATGAATAATATACTCTAAAGAATTAAGTAATTGAAGTGAGTCTCTGAAACCACGGTCTAAAATAAAAATGTCATTTGACCTGAAAAACCGTCTACAACTTGTGTTTTCATTTTGAAATAATTGAGACATAATGGTGGCATCTGATGTTGTTGCTGCATATGGGCCGAATATGTCTAATATATACCCATCAGAAGCCACCATCAAAAATGGTTTTATAAGATTTGCAAACTTGTGCAGGCTATATGTTTTTTTTTGAAATAAATAATTGGAAGACTTTTGTAGATAAACATAAGTACCATCTACTAACACAATGGGATTGTTGGTGTCTGACCCAAAAAGTCCTCTTGGAATCAAAAGGTTCCTTTCGGAGATTAGCTCGCGGGTAACATGTTGCAATCCCAAATGCAGCGGAACATACTGTGCAGTTAGGCAAATTCGTGCTTTTTTAATATATGAGCACAACAGAGCCGTGGAAATGCAAAATAATGAAGCAATTCTTCTAAGAGGCTCACCAGTTCTAAGCCTTAGCAAAAATAGACCTAATGCAGTCCTAGGTCTACGGCACATATCATTAAGTTGCGTCAAAGATGCTAACACCATCAGAAACTGCACAATTGTTAAACCTGTCCAATATTTACATATATTATCATTTTCTCTTTCTATTTGTTCAAAATTAATCACGCCATGAGCTTTCTGGTCCCTTAACAAATCCAGCATTTCTACGACATGGTTTGGAGTGAAATTCATTGTGAATTCATATTGATTAATGAAATCAAAGTCAAACATAGTTACATGAGTTTGACACATTCGTGCAGTAGTTGGAACAAATAATTTATATGTTGTTAATATTTTCTTCCTTAAATATTTTGGTACTCTTTTCCGCTCAGTGTTATTACAGTCTGGCACCAAGCAGCGATTTGGTGCTTCTGGAGCTCTGCTGTACCCTTCTAATGAGAATGCTTCTACATTGGGCTCGTTATGTGGTGCATCTGAACTGGATTGACTTGAAGGTAGTTCCGATGCCTCGGATACAGAACTTGAAACATTCGGTTGTTCCTCTTCCATTGGCCTTTGAACCTCAAATCGCCTAACATAATTGTGAGCACGTTGCCAACAGGAGTTGCAGATACGGGCTCCTTGAGGTAACTGAAATATTAGATAAAATTATTAAGGCAACTAATGATAAATAATAATAACATAAGAAATATTTGACAGCCAAACATACATAATCTCTCGCCATTTTTTGGGTAAGCTGAGGTCACAGAGCACCACCCGGTACAATCTAAACCAGCCTTCCACATTTATAAGGTTTTTGATATATAACTCAAACCTTTTTTTCTACAGTTAAGAGCATCTTAATCTGTTGAGTTTGGACTGGTCCTGTGTTTTTCTATCTTTATCCCTATGATTTATTTCACTCACAAATCACTCTACTTACTTTCATCTTGCTTATACCTTCGTTTAGTTTCAACTCTAACAAGAAAATGTTTTGAATATGTAATAAGAGCTAATATATACCAATAATAATATGTTCTTATATTGATAATAAAATAATACTAATAATAAAGTTATAGAAATGTTTACCTCACGACCATTTGCAATATAAGCATATTCAGCAGTTCCTTCAGATAGGAGACGAGAAGATCTTCCAGTTTGCCTCAGCAATGAGTTCCCACAGCCACCAACGCACACACACTGATGACCGAGTTGGCGTTGACCAACTATGCCGGACATTCTATTATCCACTTCTAGTGCAATTAAGTTAAAACATTCAGCACAAACGCAATCTCCCTCAGAAACCTAAAAGTAGAAGCACAGAATTAATTTTTTGCTAGCAAAAGTAAAACATGCACAACACTCATTGCATTTAAAAGAACATACTTCTCCTGTAATCCACTCTTGAAGAACAGTTACCAATTCAGGGCTCATGTCTAACACTTCATAGATATGTGGTTGGTTTTGTCGAAGTGCAATATTACAATTCACACATAGAGCCATCTGAAAAATATAAAGGATATGAATGAATGAATATAAAGGTGGTGTCAGAAATGATATTATTACTATAATATAAACCCTCTGGACCACAGGTCAGTGGGTCATGTTAAGGGCGGTTTGCTGAAAAATTCACTGACACAAACACAACTCATGCAATTGTACTGTTTTGGACTATTTCTAACCAGCTCCTTCTTCAGGCAAACTATTCACCAAATTCCATCGCAACCAACCAACACAAGCAAGTTGAAGATTGAAGAATAACTTTATAGTAACTACCATCAATACTCACATTGTTATATGTCAATATTTCCAACAATTCAATTTCTTCAACTACAGGAGATGTCAAGATTGTTCCAAGTCGGAGTAACCAAATCCAAAACACGAGCAAAATCGAAAATCCACTTAAACACAGCCAAGTCGTCATAAATATCAAAGAAATCACCGGAGCACAGATAAATCGACAAGCTACGAAACGAAGCAACGCAATACTGCAATGCAAACCAAAGAGTATGCAAGCTTCAAAAGTGACGCCTAGTGTTGCTATCGATAATTCAATAGTTCACTATCGATACACTATCGATTGTCTATCAATAGAAGGCAAAATCAAAAGTTCCTATCGATAGTCTATCGATTGTATTTCCACGTGTCAACACTATCGATAGTTTTACGTCCATTAGAATCGATAGTATCGCAGTCTTTATATCGCAGTATGGGGCGACCTACGTTTCTCTTCGCAAATGCTACTTGGCTATACAGAGTTTGTCTAGGCAAACGAGAACTGTCCATTTGATGCACATAGGGTATGTACATCGAATGGACAGTTCTCGTTTGCCCAGAGCCATCGCAACTGTTTCTGCTTAATTAAGCAATACTATCGATTCTATTGGACGTAAAACTATCGATAGTATTCGCCTTGTTAATAGTAAAGAGCTATCGGTACTATCGATAATATTGACACGTAGGCATACTATCGATAGTAGTATTGAGATACTGAATAGTTTTCGAGGTCAACTATCGATATTCAAACTGTCGATGGTTGAGCAACACTAAGGATGACGCTTTTGATTTAAATACAACCGACACAGCTGACAATGACAATAAGAAGTAGTTTTTTTTTCAATTTATGGCCTGATAATGAGAAGTAGATAAAAAAAACTCGCCTATACGCGTTTTTATTGGAATCTGTGAAATCTTAGAAACGACAACATGAGAAAGCTCTATGAAGATTTCATAAAATAAAGATTTCGGCCAAAAGGACTAGAATCCAGGCTACAAATTATATAAAAAAAAAACATCGACGTTCCTTTTTAGGCTTGTCTCGACGTTGAAAATATTCCTTTATACGCAGTCATTATAAAAATATAAAAATATTTTTTATTAAAAAACGCAGGTGTATAAAATAATAGTTTTTTCAAAAATATCATTATTATTATGAGTTCTTTTCAGAAAGTAATAATAAGCAAATGTTAATTTATTATTTTATTTTACTACCAACGTCGGTTCAAAAAAATACATCTCTTTTAACACATTAATCAAATAAAAATATTAACATAACCTCTGTTTATAGGCCACAACTTTTTAAGTAATTTACCAAGTTTTAGGTTCACAATATAAATAAAAAGGTGTGTACTTACATATTTATAATTTAATCCGATATTAGCACTTCGAATTCCACTAAAATAAATTAAAAAGCCTTGCCAACAGCCACGAAATAGAAGCTTTTGAGTATGACATTAAAAATCGTAGGCGTACGCCGAGGCTGTGGCTGAAGTGGAGGCTGTTTTGCTTAGAGAATACCGATTTCCTTTACGAAATGTCAAATAAGTGATTCCATATCACGCCGTCTGCAGCCGTGCGACGCTAGTGTCGGAAGCGTTGAAAATGTTATGAAGTAGAATACGAAACGTGTATTCACCGCTGTAACAGCCGCTGCGATCAAGGCTGTAACGATGTTTGCGCTTAGAGAATCGCACTGCTGTTCCGCCACCGCGTAGCCCTAGCTCACCATCCGCGACACCGTTGCTCTTCTGCGTTTGCTGAGCAAATCCGGGTAGGGTAACCCGTGGGATACCGCGACACTCGCGACCCCACCAGCGAGTGTTACTAAAATTAGTGCGAACTCCAGTTTGTTATTTTTCTCTTAGTGAGGGTATAGACCGCGCCTACCCTCCCTTCGAGCTGCGATAGTGATGCTTTTAGTGCATTAGTGCTAGCATATAGAACTTTTAACTGTCACCATGGGTGACAGACCAGGTGCCGGTGCGCGTTCGCCCGCGCCGCCTACGCCGTCGACCCCCAGACAGCCTCCTCCGGGGCCCGCAACCCCGGGAACGTCCATCCTGGAGCCGTCTGCCGCCGGTTCCAGAGCCGCGAGCACATCGCCCCGTGTCTGACTTGAGTCGGACACAGTGTTAGTCGCACGGCTCTGCGCGTCGGGCTACCTGTCCGGTGAGCTGCAGCTGTGGCTCGCGGCGTTCGTAAGGGTGAAGGAGATGGAGCTCAGTGGCACCGCCAACGAGCCCCTTCACCCCACCGGCCAAGCTGTCATCAAGGCGCTGGAGCGCCTCTCGGAGCTGCTGATCCAGCTGCCGCCCTCGGGCCCGTCCGGTTGGCGGAAGAGGAAGGGACCAGAGGACTGCGGCGTTCCAGTCCCTACGCCGCCGACGAAGCGCCCGCAGCGCGACTCGGCGCTTCACAGTAGGAACCCGCGCAGGAGCCGCTCGGTGAGTACAGGGAGAAAGTCCCCGGAATCCAACCCCTTAGTGCCCCCTAAGAGCCCCTTAGGCAGGCAGGCAGCATCTACCTCCATGCCGCCGCCGCAGAGCCAAGCGCCAAAACCGCAGCGGGAGTGCAAGGTGCCGCCCCCCTGCGAGACACCGAACCCCCCGCAGCCCCGCGCCAGAGCTAGCAATGCGCCGCCCGCCGCATCTACCCTTGTAGGTGCTGCCCGCCCCGCTACCTCCCCAGGTATGACGGCCAACAGGCCCACGGCACCCCCGCCGCCGCAAGCGCAAGCGACGGCTGCGCCCGCGCCTACGTTCGCAGGCGTCCTCTCCGCCGCCCCTCCGCCGCGGCAGCAACCGCAAGCGGCAGGTAAGCCCAAACCCACCCCAGCTCCGAAACGGCACTACCCACCACTTGTGATGGAAAAGCTGCCCAGGTGGACGGAGCACTTCGCCGCCCTTGCCGAACAGCTGGGCCGCCCCCCGAACACACGACCATACGGAGAGGGAGTGCGCTTCACGCCGGCCGACGGCGACAAGTACCGGGCCTACCTCACCAATTTGGAGAGGGAGACAGGGGTAAGTTGACGGTAGTAAAAGGCTGTCCACAAGGGGGAGTACTATCACCCCTTCTATGGAACATCGTCATCAACAGCCTCATCTCGCAGTTAAATAGGTATCATTACCACACTATAGGCTATGCCGATGATCTCACCATTTTGATCTCAGGCAAGCAAGCAAGTACGGTTTATGAGGTAACCAGATCAGCTTTCAAGATTGTCGAACAATGGTGCAGGGAGTTCGAGCTATCGGTGAACCCAAACTAAACGGAGGTAGTAATGTTCACTAACAAACGCATGCTAGGAAATTACAATCTCCCACGACTATTTAACACTCAACTCCAACTCTCCACTGAGGTCAAATATCTAGGTATAGTCCTGGACAGTAAGCTAAGTTGGAATGCACACCTTGAGTCAAAACTGACTAAGGCAAGTATCGTGTTCTGGCAGTGTCGCAGAATGATAGGGAAAAAGTGGGGCCTTTCCTCCAAAATCATTTGGTGGCTATATACGCAGTGATTCGACCAACGGTCTGCTACGGCGCTGTGGTGTGGAGGCCGCGCACTAATCTATCCACGGTACAGACCAAATTACAAAGTTTTCAAAGACAAGCCTGTTTGGCCATGACTGGCAGCATGAGGACTACACCCAGCGCGGCTCTGGAGGTAATGCTTAACTTACCAGCCTTACACCTGTTTATTAGACAGGAAGCATGCATATCCACGATACGTCTAAACACCCTAGGTCTCTGGGCGAAGAACAGCAGGGCCCCTCACGCAGTAATCCTGCGCACTGCTACCGAGGAGTTACCTATATTGGGTGCCATGAACGACAGGATACACAAAACGTATGTATTTGACAAAAAATACAAAATACAACGACATGATGACCATCGTGAAGGACTTAATCAGACTTATTTAAGAATTTTTACGGATGGATCAAAGACAAACACAGGTACTGGCTCCGGGGTATTCTCAGAGGACCTGAATATTAACATCTCCCGTCCACTCGGTGAGTATAATACTGTCTTCCAGGCTGAATGCATGGGCATAATCCTGGCTATGGAAGCTATCAAAAATAGGAAGATAGCCGAACAGTCAATTAGGATACTATCAGACAGTCGAGCTGTACTCATGGCTCTAGACAGCAATACAATGAACTCAGGACTCATATACAACTGCTACTGTGCTATAATGAAGGTATGTAGCAACAACAACAATATCACTCTACAATGGATCAAAGGACACAGTGGATCCAGAGGTAATGACGCAGCTGACGAACTTGCTAAAAGGGGGTCCGATGCCGGAGCTATTGGTCCGGAACCGATAGTACCGGTGCCTTTTAACGGGTTTCGATCTCTGCTAAGACTGCAAACCAAGGTACAAGGTAACGACAATTGGCGGAACCAGAAGGGATGCCGACAATCAAAGGAAACCTTACCTGCAATCAATACACGTCTCTCCCGCAAGCTCTTCCAGCTAAAGAAGACTCAACTTCGAGCGGTTACGAGCGTAATAACAGGGCATGGTATGTTCAACAAACACCTATACACTCTAGGTATCATCGACAGTCTTTCATGCAGAGCATGCATGGAGGAGGAAGAGACGGCCGCCCACGTCGTATTGAACTGCAAGGAGGTGGCCAACTGCCGGGCCAAACACCTGGGCACACCCGGGTCCCTCCCGGAGGTTGTGGAGGATCCTAAGGGACTTCTGCAATTTCTGGAGGAGCTAGGGTGGCTAGACTGACAGCCATCCTAATAAATAAAGTCAAGCATAATAGGCGCATGTTGACGTCGAGTTGCGGAAACCAGCCCGTCTTACAATTACAGGGGTAAGTTGGTTCACCTACTCGCCGCCAGAGCAAAAGTGCCTGAAGGTCGCTATCCGCGGCCTTCCTGAGGAGACTGACCCCAAGGCAATAAGATGTGCGCTTGTCGACAAGGGGTTCGAGGCCCTCTGTAGATGATAGAAAATGAAACCACGAGATTTCGGTTAAAGAGAGCGATGGAAGGCGTCGATGGCCGCGGTGTGCAAATATCAAGCGACTGGGGGGCCGGGGTGCATGTCCGGCCAATTATATGCACATTAGTTAATTCAGGCGCATCGCCGCCGGTGGCGCTTCAATCGCACTTCCTTTTATTAAAGTATAAAAAATTTAAATCTTATCTAAGTTTGTGGTGTGTCGCCTACAATCCTGCCTCCTTAGTGCAAACTAGTTTGCACTACAATCTCTTTGTGACAGTAGACGTACACGTGTCGCCGGCCTACACAATATGCCCGTGCGGGTGCGCACATCTACCACGCGAACCCGTCCCTGCCTGCATGGGTCGCACTCACCACTCCGTGACGCCAACAGCTCCTATCCAGGTTAGGCTCAACTAAAATGACATAATCACCGACTTCTAATGATCTCGACTCTCGAGTCCACTTCTGTCGAGGCAAGAGGGTAGGTAAATATTCCCTAAGCCAGCGAACCCAGAACATGTCGGCTAGCCTTTGCGCCACTCGCCACTTTTTACTTAAGAATAAGTCGGAATTGTCGTACTTACCAATAGGGGGACCAGTGGACGACGCTTCGATCAAAAAATGGTTAGGCGTGAGAGCCTCGGGGTAGTTCGGGTCATCGGAAACGTGTGTAATTGGGCGACTATTTACCAATGCTTCTACCTCAGCTAACAGCGTTGCCAACGTGTCAGGATGTGGAGCACGTTCCTTTAAAATTACCTTAAGTGAGGACTTTACAGTACGGATCATTCTCTCCCATGATCCTCTCATTTCGGGGGCACCCGGGGGAATAAATTTCCATTCAACACCGCGTACAGCTCCAGCGTCACGAACTGCCTCCTTGTCTAGCTCCACCATACTGCGTTTCAGCTCGGTGTCAGCGCCTCTCAGGTTAGTGCCGTTATCGGATATTATTACCTGCGGAATACCTCGTCGTGCTGCCATTCGACGAAGGACCATGATGGTGGAGTCAGTCGTTAAGTCCTCTGTCACCTCGATGTGGATAGCGCGAACTGTGAGGCAAGTAAATAACATGCAATACCTCTTTTGCCTTCTGCGACCGACGGTGACTTCGAGTGGGTCAAAAAAGTCAATTCCAGTGTAGCTGAATCGTTATGTTGCAATCTCGCCTCAGGCAAATCAGCCATACGCTGAGGCTGGGGCGCTGCGCGACGGTAGCGACAGAATACGCAACGTGACGCAACGGTGCGCACGGTAGGTCTCAGCTTCAAAATCCAAAATTGTTGCCGTAAATTATTTACGACAAGCTCATTAGATAGATAGATAACAGCTTTATTCACTCCAATAACACACATCAAAACACATAAACAAAGCAATAAGAAAAAGTTAAAAAATAAAAACAAAATTAAAATCTACTAAGAATCAGTCGACACTGAGTGTCACAGGAGTGAAGAGGCGCTGACTCAGCATTATGCTGCAGACAAAGACTACAGCGCTGATCTTCCGTCAGGACCTTGATATAGTTTTAGCAAGACTGGCAGTGAAGGTAAAAATTTGAAATAGAAAAGAGGTGATGTAGAGTAAGTAGGTATGTTGTATAAGAATGATATTATAATATTTAATGGGTAAAAAGGTAAGAAAGAATGGAAATTAGGTATGTCAATATAAGTATTAATTAAGTATAATGTATAATAGGTAAATTGGTAGATTGGGTGGTTTTTTAGGAGCATGTTTGTTTTTGGAGATCTAGCAACATTGATCTAATTTTTGATTTAAAATAAACTTTAGAAGTAAGTTTGCGCAAGGGTGGTGGAATATTATTCCAACATTTCGATGCTCTATATTTGAAACCACCACGGAAAGCAGCAGTTCTATGCCGAGGAGGAACTAAAATCCATGCACGTGTGGGTCTTCTCCTGAAGTTTTCAGATGACCAAGTTAATTTACTATATAAGTAAATGGGTGTCTTAGTCTTTATAATGTCAAAAACCATTGACGCATACAGAAGATCTAGCCGGGCGGACATTTTGAGAATGTTACTATTATTTAAGAAAGGTGTAACGTGCGTCCTAGGTGGAATCCGGAAACAGTACCTGGCACAAGCGTTTTGCACCCTCTGTATGAGTCTCTGAGTTCTGGCAAGTAAACACGGGCCAAAAGCCGTGATACAATAACTAAGCTTGGACAATATCAAACTTTCACACAGTTTTATGCGCATCTCGACACTTAGGAAGTCGCGAATATTGTAAGTGACTTTTAGCCTATAAAAACAAACACGCACGACATCTGCAACATGATCCTCAAACTGCAAGTTAGAGTCCATGAGGACACCCAGATTACGTGCAACATCCACTTTCTCAACTGACTCACCAAGAATTTTTATCTGTGGACTTCTCGCAGAGACGTCTTGAATTTGTTTGCGGGATCCTAATATCATAAATTTGGTCTTAGAAGAATTAAGAGCCAAAGAATTCATTGAAGACCATTTAGAGATCCTATCCAGATCGTCATTCAGCAGTGTTACAGCCCGAGTTATGTCTCTTGGCTCAAAAGATATAAAAAGTTGGACGTCATCGGCGTACATATGATACTGGCAGTTATTTATACAGTTTGGCATGTCTGCAGTATAAAGAACAAAAAGCAGTGGGCCGAGAATCGACCCCTGTGGAACACCACGAACTACAGGCACTGTGTTTGATGACAAAGTGGTGCCATCTGGACAGTTTAGTTCTACTCTCTGTGTTCTTCCACTAAGGTAGCTGTCAAATCACATTATCGCAGAATGGCTAAACCCATAGAATCGGAGCTTAGATAACAGAAGCGGGATATTCACACAATCAAAGGCCCGTGAATAATCCAAGAATGTCATTATAGTAGCCCAGCCTGCATCCCTGGCAGAAATGACTTCGTCTATGACGTCAATTAACGCGGTGTTAGTGCTGTGTTTTTTTCGAAAGCCTGATTGCAGACTGGGCAGAATGTGATTTTTCTCCAGGTAGTTCATCACTTGATCGTAAACTACTCTTACCATGATTTTGGACAAGCAAGGTAAAATGCTGATGGGGCGGAGATCCTTTAGATGATCGGGATTGTTGTTTTTTGGTAGGGGACGAACTATCGCTGTTTTCCATTGGATATGAAAAGAAGACGACGTTATTGAGGAATTGATAATGTCAGTAATAGCCTCAAGAGTGGACGGTAACGTCAAGAGCAGCATATCCAGCGAGATTCCATCGCTGCCAATTGCCTTAGATTTTAGGCTTAATACTATTTTAGATACTGTATCAACATCAACAATATCCAAGTCAAAGCTATGCTCCTCCTTGAATCTATGGTATTCGAAGTAGGTGAGTGTAGAGATCTGAACATCTTTATTTCCCGGGACATCCAGGAAAAACCTGTTAATAGTATCCGGGTGGCTGAAACCGATGGGTAAGTCCGTTTGAGTCCTAAATTTCGGAATGACGTCACGCTTGAGGTGCTTCCAAAGCATTTTTGAGTTATTGCAGTTTCTGTTAATATTCTGCTCGAAATATGCCTTTTGTTCGTAAAATAATCCCACATTTACCATATGCTTAAGAGATTTATACTGTTCCTTATCCGAATCCAGTCCTGACTTACGAAACTTTATATGGGATTCATTTCACAGTTCCATCATATAGCGTAGGTTACTAGTCAACCAGGGTTTAATTTTGTCCTTGATGTGCAGCTTACGAGTAGGGGCGTGGACATTGAAGAGACCAATCATTTTACTGCTGAAACACTCTAATTTCCTATCAACGGAGTCATGATCAGTAAGCACCAGAGTCAAGCCGATCGAGTCGAGGTCCTGAGAAAAATTATTAATATCAATATTCCGTATTGGTCTACTGACAATAACCCTAGGCCTAGGTTTTGTAATCTTTACGTTAAGTATAGCCGAGACAAAGGCATGAGCTCCCAATTCAGGCACATAGTCCACATTAACGCTACGCAAATCAGAATCAGAACAGATCAAATCAATCGTAGTTGCGCTAGTTTTAGTGAAGTGTGTTGGCTCCAACACGTAATTACATAAGCCTGTACAATTTAAGAATTGCATAAGATGCTTGGTTTTATAATCATTTAAACTGCTTACGTCTATGTTAAAATCTCCGACCAGCAATAGACGGTCGTATTGGGAAAACGTGGCAATTGAGTCAGCGACGCAATCTAGAAACCTTTCAGTATCTACCCAATGCGGCCTGTATGCCGTCCCCACAATAAAGCGCATTGAGTTAACACTGAATCTCACCCATAATTGCTCAATATTCGGCCCAGGTGGATGTGCACACCGACTTACACTAATCTGATGCCTAACATAGAAGCCCACACCACCACCACACTTGCGAGCACCTAACAACCGCGGGGTATGTAGGAACTTATAGCCAGTGATATCCGGGGCGTGAGCATCTTCGCCAGCCTTCAACCAAGTTTCGTTAATGGCAAGCAGATCAGGAGATGTACGGATAACTGTGGCAATCAGTTCACTTTGCTTTGTACCAAGCGATCCGGCATTGAACAGACCAATTTTAAAGTACTTTAACTTAATCATTTTTATATCCAGTTAATAAAAGAAAACTTACTTACCATTGCTGATCCACCATAAAAAAGAGACACAGTATAAGTAGCAGCTCTGCCAGGAAAATCCTGCGTGGGGACCCGCTCCATGTACTCAAACCACCAGTAAAACGGCATATTGTTCGGCCAATATGTCAAAGATAGTTGACCTCCAGTCTCAAATGCGTCTATGATGCCATTTACTAACACTACAGAAGAACAAAAGCATATAATTAGCAAACACAAAATAGCAACTACCAAAAGCACAAAAAGCACCACTACTTCCAGTATACTACATATATAAATATTTTTATGTAATAGTTGTGATGAGCATGTATATATATATTTCATATTTAATATAAAGCTTTGCATAAAGTAAACAAAAATAATATTATTATTATAAGATTTGTAAGCTCTGTCTACCCCAGCAGGATGCAGGGCTAGGCTAATGTGTATGTATTTGTAAGATTTGTATGAGATAATTACATGTATTAATGATTTAAGCAGAATGTTAGTAGAGTAAGTAAGAAATAAGGAAAGAATAAAATTTAGCTTTGCCAGAATTACTACAATAAAAGCTTGCCAAACTACAAGAAACCAGAGATTGCTGCTACATTCTAGAAGAGTCATTACAGCTAAGACAAAATTCCCCTTCACTCCGATACACAGAAACAACATAACTTTACAACATAGACAACATATCTTTATCAAAATATATAATATGAGAGAACATACCGTTTTAATAAGTTTTATAAAAAGATTTACCCTGATTTGTATTTCTGAGTTTTTGTTCTGAGGTTTATAGAAAAACCTATGCAATAGGACTGTGATTAAATACTTATAAAATATCCAGGTTGAACAGACTATTTCATAACATGAAGAATTTTTAGAAAGTAGCATTTTATAATTTTCAATTTCATTGCTATTAAAATTTGAATTTGAACTGTAAGACAATATAAATAAAATAAAATACAACAAATCCTCATTTGATGCTTCTACACAATGCAAACATTTGCAATATATAGTTTTTATATGAGTTTTGTTAATAATTTCTTCAAATTTTATGGCAAACTCAAGCTGTGGATGCGAGATGCATAAAAGGCTATACTGCATGGTTCTGACCAAATGTGCTAACCAGGTGATATCCACATATTTTATTGAATTAATACATTTAATAGAAATTAGAATTATTGGAATTTTAACACAAAGAAATAGACACAGGAATAGACACAAAAAGTAGACCAATTTATTTCCAAGACTAGGCAGTGGGTTTACTTTCATTGGAACCGAAAACCCGGAGTACATCTCTCTCAGTCCTTAGCAGGTGCACAGTAGTAGTTGTATCCTATCTCACGTAAGTGCGACCATCCTTACTCCACACATACTTCCAATTCTGCTGTCGGCCTGACTCACGAGCTTTGGCAAAGATCACTCGGTTTGCTCGAGTAAGTCTTTCATTTAGGTATAGACGATTATTTCCCAGGTGGTCAAAGCCAAGATCCTGCATTGTAATTCCACGACATACACGGGCATTCTTGAGAATTTCATCACGGATAGCTCGACGAACAAAACGAATAACTATAGGTCTCGAGCGTGCCCCCTGAACATCACCCCCAGCCTTTGAAACAGAAATGGTAGCCCCATGACGCTTAAGTCCAACTCGGTGCACATTAACCACATCACGATCCTCCACTAACATGCCCAACTTGTTGGCTAATGTTTTGACAATATGGGAGAGTGATTCACCTTCTGTCTCGGGGACACCAGTAAGCTCAACATCATTGATCAATAGTGATTGTTCTCTGTCATTCAGATCAGCCTTTAATTGGGAAATAGACTCTTGTAGTTTGCTCGCTTCAGATTCTGGAACTTGTTTCTTTTTTATAGACTCCAGCTCTGATCTTAATTTCACATTCTCCTCCTCTAGTACCTTGATTTTATTGCTATTCAAATGGAGATCCTTATCAAGGTCACTTATTTGTGACGCTAGAAAATCAGTTGTTACAGTAAAATCCTGTTTCAATCTCTCAATAGACGCATCAAATTCTCTTCTCACATCTATTGTCAGCTGGCTCAGGCGGGAATCAAGCAGCTCACGAAACTCATCTAGGGTTATGGTGCTTTTTGAATGACTAGGCTGTACCTGTGACTGCGGCTTACTGCCCCTCACTTTATTCACATTGCTGTCGGAGCACCTAGCATTTTCATCACAAGGCATGTTTACCTCCGGACAATGAAATTGGTTTAGTCCACGCACAGGTGTAGCGTCGCTTTTTCGCAGCTTTAATTGGCAATTTGGACAACGCCACTGTCGTTTTAAATCATGTGAGTTTTCTCTGTAGAAGGCACTGGTGATATTTAGGCAACGAATGTGGAAGCAACCACTACAAACAACGCACTTTAGCGACTCTTCATTTCTTTTAATACTGCTGTTACACGCAGTGCTATCCATTTTGTAGTTTTTAAAATATTTGATTTGATTCTGATTTTGCACTGACGATGAAGATAGCTTATATGGCGTATGAACGCGTGAGAAAGAGATGCAAGAACGCAGTGACTCAGCGTGAACCGTTGCAAGTTTGTGACGAGATTATAGATCACTAATACTTTAGTTTTTCTCGAAATTTTATAATGTATCACGAAACTGTTAGTTGTTCAATGGTTTTATGGAGTTTTTAGCAATAAATACGTATAATTCACATTAAAAATATCGAAAGTCTACGGAAAACAGAACTGTCACTTCACGGCCAGTGTTGCCACATTAGCTCCGTGAAGCGCTAGTCTATGAAAATGCTCCACTAACAAACGAGTAATCCTATGCTTTCCGTCCAAAATAACAGGTCTGCGAGCATAATATTCTACGCCTACTACCTGGTCAATGCGGCCGCTCACTCGTAGAACACCTGACTCGTCGATAAAGGGTGTTACTTGAAGTAGACGGCTGCTAGACGGTAGCTGTTTATTTTGTTTCAAGCAAGCTAACTCACTACTAAAACTGTCCATCTGACATTTTTTTATGAGTAGGCCCTCTGCCTCCTTCATAAGATGAATGTCTACCTTACATTCTTTACGCTGACATCTTCTAATAAACAGCAATACCCTTGCTGTGGCACGCACGAAGGTGATCTAACTCGAGATATTATCTTCACCAGGCAAAGATAAATCTGAGCTATTTTCGACCACCAAATGGATAGTTCGTTCCTCGCACTTTGCTTCCTCTAGTGGTTTGGTACGCTTGAGATCCTGTGGCCACTGCTCTTCACTTTGGCGCAAGAAAGCAGGACCTTGAAACCAGTCACTAGAGTAAACAAGCGGAGGAGCGTCCTCGCGCGTAGCCATGTCCGCCACGTTAAGACGGGTGGGTACGTAACGCCACTCACATGACTTAGTCAGCTCATCGATCTCACCTAAGCGGTGAGCTACATAGGGTTTCTAGTCGCGTGGATCACTGCGAATCCACTGTAAAACAGTGCTCGAGTCCGTCCTGTAAGGTTTAATAATTAGTTTTCTTATTGTTTGATTCATTTATACAGTCAATTCTAATTAGAATAGAATAATGTTTTATTTTAAGAATCCTGCACCACACAATTATAGAAAACACAAACCACAATAACAAATCAATAAACGCACATATAAAAAAAAACAACAAAAATTAAGATTAATAGAACAAAAGTACATACTTACAAAAAACAAAACCAATTACCTACTACTAAAAAGAAATTGTGTGCTGCAGCAATTTAAAAAAGGCCATGACTCAGCGTTAACGTTTTACTTCTTATAAGAAGTAAAACACTGATATTCTGCCATGACCTGTGGATCGTCAAAATGAAGTTATGTAGGTACTCAAAAACTAGACAATTAATAATAAAATAAAGTGGGTAAGTACATAGCTAGCATAAATATTAAAGGCAAAAAAATAAATAAATTTACAGGTTATTTAAAAGTGTACTGATTTAAAGAAAAATAATTAAATAATAAAACAAGAAGATTCACAGGAACAAGAGCCAAAACAAAGTAGTACAATGACATCACGTAACATTATCAAATTATTATATAACATAAAACAGTCATGACACAGAATAAAAAAATAATAATAATAATAATAAAACACAAATCAACAAAGCAGTTCTAGGAAACGAAGGGAGCTTCCGTGTAGCTTCGAGGTATGCCAAGTATCTGTTTTTCCATTAGAAAAAGTTTCATATATTTTTTAAATGTGACTTTAGTTTTCAATAGTCTAAGAGGTGGCGGTATAGTATTCCATACCTTTGAAGCTTGATAACGAAAAATCCCAGTAAACGCAGTAGTTTTATGCTTATACATTGCCAACAAAAAACGAGTGGACCTTGTCCCATATCTATCATGAAACGGGGAAAATTTAAGTTTTGAAAAGAGGTACGCAGGTTTTCCCGTTTTCAAAATATCAAACAACATACAAGCAATATGTAAATGTCTCCGAGAAGACATATTAAGCATAGACGCCTTATTCAAGAGTCGGGTAATGTGGGATCGTGGCGGCACATCAAAGCAAAACCGGCAGCAAGCGTTTTGTACGCATTGCATTAAACGCTGTGTTTTTGCCAGTAGACGAGGACCAAATACGACATCCCCATAATTAAGTTTTGATAAAACCAACGATTCACAGAGTGCAACGCGGACTTCTTCAGTTATAAGATTCCTTATATTGTAGAGTATCTTTAGTCTATAAAAACACGATCTGACTAAATTTAAAATATGGTTTTCGAAACGCAATTTACTGTCCATCAATAAACCCAAATTTTTCGCCTCACAAACTCTCTCAATGTCATGTCCATTTATTTTTACCTCTGGATTAATGCTCAAAATATTTGACCTTTGCTTTTCAGAACCAAAGATCAAATACTTCGTTTTAGTAGGGTTCAAGACAAGAGCATTTCTCCCTGCCCAATTAGCAACATTCGCAAGGTCATCATTCATCTTGTCAATGTAATTACTAACCTCACGTGAAGGCACGGAAACATAAATCTGTACATCATCTGCATACAGATGTTGCAGGATTTGATAACTTTAGTGATGTCCGCGCAATATATTATGAAGAGCAACGGCCCAAGTATTGAACCCTGTGGGACTCCTCGATTCACAGGTTTGGGTTCAGAAAGCAAGATATTACCGTCAAACTTTACCAGTTTCACACTCTGAGACCGATTAAATAAATAACTGCAGAATCACTGTAGTGATTCTTGATGAATTCCATAATAAGAAAGCTTGTTTACCAACAATGAGATATTAATACAATCGAATGCGTGACTGAAATCTAAAAGTGTCAACACTGTGCCTCTTCCAGCATCCTGTTCCGCAAGTATATTATCTACAACATCCGACAAGGCAAATACTGTGCACACTCCTTTGCGGAATCCGGATTGCAATACTGGCAAGATATTGTTTTTTTCATACAACCTTTTCTAACACTTTCGACAAAAAAGGCAAAATACTAATGGGTCTCAGATGTTTAGATTCAGAAGGGTTATCAATTTTTGGCAAAGGAGTAACTAAGGCTTTTTTCCAAACAGTTGGAACTTCACCCGTTAAAATCGATCTATTAATGATTTGTGTGATAACTGGCAAGGTGCGGGGCAAAGTAAAGATAATCTTTTCTCTAGTAATTCCATCCGCACCCATCGCATTAGATTTCACTGAAACAATGAAGTCAGCAATCTCTCTCTCAAATGTTTCATGCAACTTTAGAGATGCTTCCCCGAATTTTTGATTTTTAAAGTACATTAACTCACTTATTGGAACAGTACTAGGTCCAGGTACATCAAGGAAGTGAGTATTTATTACGTTGGGGTCAGATAAACTATCAGGTAAGAGGTCGCCTTTCTTAGTATCCACTAAAATTTTGTCTTTTAGATTTTCCAAAATGTTCTCGGATCCTTATGTTTTGAATTAATATAAAAATTAAAATAAGCGCGTTTTTCAAAAAATATGCTATCTGAAACTAATTTTTTTAATTCTTTATAGTATCGTTTGTTACTTTCAGACTTGTCTTGCCTAAATTTCTCATGAGCTAAGTTTCTGAGATCCATCATTCTTTTTATTGTGTCAGTAATCCAAGGCAAACAGTGGGAAGGACGTATTTTTGTTGTTTTAAGGGGTGCATGCCTATCAAAGAGACCCAATAACAATGAATTAAAACGTTCCACCATACTATCCAGACAGTTCATTTTTGTCACTGACTCCCAGTCTATAAGGTTCAAGTCCCTGTCAAATTCACTCAAGTTTATACTTTTTAAAGATCTAAAAGTAATGTATTTGGGAGCAGGTTTTGATTTCCTAATTACCATTGTTACGTTAATCATGCAATGTCCAATGCAACCAGTAATATTATTAACTGTAATTTCACGGACACGAGCGTTTGTACAAACCAAGTCAAGCAGTGTCTCTGATTCCGCAGTAAAATGAGTCGGTTCAGTCACTACTTGTTCCAAGGATATGTATCTAAGAAATTGGCTTATTTTTGACGCATTCACAGTCGATGTTTCTAGCATGTTCACATTAAAGTCGCCTAATAGGATAATATGATAATGACTAGCAAAGTGTGATATAGATTGAGTCAAGGAATCAATAAAAAGATCAAGATTTATCCAGTTTGGTCTGTATGCAGTACCTATAATGAATTGAAGACCATTTATTTTCGTGGATAACCATATTTGTTCAATTGGTGCTTCAGGGTGTTTGATAAAACGTGCGCGAACGCAACGTTTTACATAAAAAGCAACCCCACCGCCTCGGCCACGGCGCATTGATATCGGTCGAGGCGCATTGTGTAACTTGTAGCCGGGGACGACGGGCGCGCGCTGTTCCTGGCCCTCACGAATCCACGTTTCGTTTATTGCAATTATGTCGGCCTTATAACGACATACTGCCACCAAAAAATCATTATGTTTAGTGCCCAATGAACCTGCATTATAAAGTGCTAACTTCATAAAAGTAGTTTTAGGAGCCATTACATAAATTTATATGAAAAAAGTGAATTAGATATAATAATCTTAATGTGAGGTTCATAAAAAATAGTGAAAGCAGTGATACAGTGACACCAACATAATCACCACTCATGTTACCGTCCGAACTTGTCGGGTAAGTTACAAAAACAGTTTCTATACACTGTGACAAATATCGTACACAATAATTAATCCACGCGTTATTACTATAGTTAAAGTAACTTGCTGCAACACACAACCGAAGTACATTCATTAAGCAAAGAGGCTTATCCTGAATCACATGCATTGTTTGTTTACAAATAAAAAGTAAATAAAGCGCCAAAGTAACAGTAATATCATAGCTACATTTAGGTAACAAACCGTGGAATGTACTGCCAAAGCGGTCTAAAGTAAACAGATTTCCAATATTATTCATGTGTACATGGAGAACAAACATTATTAGGACCAAAAACACGAGTTAGGTCGGACTCGACGCGTATCCGATGTGGTGGACTGTCTGGAGCTGTACGCTGACGGGCGAATATCTTACCATCCCTAGTCCAGACAAATCTCCAGTTCAACTGATTCTTGAGTTCCCGTGCTTTGTGAAACAGGCGCCTGTTCATCCGCGTTAGCCGTTCGTTAACGTAGAAACGCCGGGGTTCGCCTGGAAGCCCGGTGCCCTCCGTAGTAGCCCCACGACGGATTCGCGCAGCTTGCAACAGCTGATCCCGGGTCATACGTCGCGCCAGTCGTGCCACTATAGGTCGCGAGCGCGATGCAGCACCACCTTCCACCGCCAGCTCATATACACGGCCCACACGAGTTGCACTCACTACATCGTAATCCGTCAACGTAACGCCGAGCTTATTTCCCAATGTCATTACAGTGTGTGTTACATTTTCACCTGGCACTTCATTAACATTAGAAATTTATATGTCATTTAGCAATAATTCTTGGTCCCGGTCATTTAATTCACTCCTTAGTTGCGATATTTCTTGAGAAAGTAAGTCATTATTAGGTCGCACTCCCTCGCATTTATTAGACTTTGTTTTCTCGAGATCCGCCACTCGGGCAATCACAGTCTCAATTTGCTTCTCGCAAGACTCCACCTTTACCTGAATTTTGGACATTGTGCTGCAGTAAATATCCGTATGGTTTCATGAAAAGAGCTCATCTCTCCACGCATAAGACGCATTTCTTTTACCAGCTCTCGAAAGTCTATGGTCTTATCACCATCACCAGGATCATCATCACCAACATCATCTCGTGCCTGGACGGACCCCCCCCCCGACGTATAGTGATATGTTCATCGCCTCCTCGCACCGGCGTATTATCATTCCTAAGGACGGGTCTTATGCAGGCTGAACATTTCCATGTTTTTTTATTCTCCTGCGACATGGTGTTATAAAATCGCTTCTCCGATACGTTTGCACATAATAGATCATACGACCGATTGCAAACACTGCAGCATAAAAATTGTCTATCGGGTTGAGACATCCAGCACATTTCCTTTCTTCATTCGTAGACATCGTATCAGCGGTTTTGAATCTCCGCACACAGCTATAGATTACCCCTGCAGATATTGTGCGCGCAGCCAATCATATGTAGCTCCGCTCCGATATTGTCCGCTGATTGGGTCAGCTGATCGAGGTGAATGACCTCTGTATTTATAATGGCCGTTGCAAACTGTAATCGCCACTTAATCACGGTGTTTTAGTGTAGAAACCACGTTTATTTTACCCTATAAAATACACCATTAGAAAGTTAGTTACACGATCTATCTTCTAATATAAAGTTCACTTCAATTTGAACACTTTGAGCAGGATTTTAAAAAATTTATAACAGAGATGTTACTCGGACGATGTTACGCGGACGGATCTCCTATTTGAAATGTTATCTCAGGTTATGATTTCGTTTTGATACCGCCTTTTTATTTGTAATCGAGTCGTGAGTTGGCGGTACCTATTTGAAAATGAAAAAAGTATAAAAGCCGTTGCAATGACTGTTAAGCTCTCTTTTGCATTTCGAATTTCGTCATGATAACATTGTATCTTGATTCTGTAATAAATCATTTTATAAGGCTATTGAAGTTTCCCTTCTGAATTCCCTATAATTCAGAAGCGGGATCTTTCCATGCGCCTAAAGTTTGAGCCGTTCCTAGACTACTTTTTTTAATACCGTAATGTGCTTCCGAAAGTATTTCTAGATCTAGGTCGAGAACCGTACAACGAGGAGTCGTCCGCGTGGTGATCGGCGCTCTCGTCAGCGCTCCCGGTCTGAGCGAGGGCGAAGCCGATCACACTCCCAGCCCGTCACGATACCACCGGTGCTACAAGAGACAGCGCCGGCGCCAGAGGTCAGAACGCAGGAACGAAGAGGTTCAGTGTACCCAATCTGAGCCTTGCAGCTGGGAAATAAGAAGGTCAGAGATACCGCGGGTGACCGCAGAACATTTCTAAATAGTTATATTATTTTTAATCTAATAGTGATCTACTGCCTACCCCAATGGGATAAGGGCGGAGCTTATATCTGTGTATGTTGGTAGTTTGAATTCTTTCAACCATATTAATACCTATAGTGATGTTGTTCTAATTTTTATGAGTCATAACCAAATCATCGTGTTGGTTTAATGAAGTTATTAAGTGCACCAAAAGTTGCGGTTGGATGATCGTCTTACTATTTACCTAGCATTACGAAAGTTGGCTGGTAAAGTGAAAACATGGCCTTTCAGTTTGAGCAAAAATTTCAAAAGAAATGTTCAACAAATATAAATAATTAGACGAGGCATTTGAAAATGATTTTTATGACAAGATGTATAATTATTGTTGGTAGATTTATGGTTTATTTTTTTTATGAACTCACTGTTATAAAACTAAGAATCACAAGAGCAGTTATTAGAATTGTTTTCCAGTAGTAAGGAGTTTTGTGTATACCCACAAAAGTTTAATAATGATACTCGTTCTAGTGAATTGGACACTCCCAAGATCAGTATTTTAAATGTCACGAAAACAATTAATTGTTTTAGTTACCCTATTACTTTCATGTGTTGCATGAGATCTTACATAGTTTTGAGAAACCAACATGAAGCCCTTTTAGGGCACTGCAACAACATTTATTGAAATGCATTACAAATTAAAATGACTTGCAAATAAAAATAAACACCGGCTTTAAATAAAATTCCGAGTCAGCACCATTGATCTTATCTAATTTGTCCTATATAATTTTTAAGCTGTTTATCTAACATGTTGTCTTTCTCCATGTCTCTAATTGTATTGCATTATTAAATATATATTAAATGCCATTACTTTAGCTGCATATTTAGAGTTTCACGAGTTTTGCCTATGTTCGGAATAGGCGTTACCTCTGTGCCGTGCGATTGGTAACTATGCTCACTCGTTTAAACCAAAGTTGTTTTTCGGGCTAGTTTGCATATTTGTAAGATATATTATGAAATTGGAGAAGGTATTTTAATTTAACCAAAGTTTAAAATTTCTTTGGAAGATAATTATAGATTCGCTGCGTCGTCGGTAACGTTATTTTATAGCCTTTTGACCGAACAAAATGTTCGTCGTAATTCTTTAAATTGTTATAACTTCTCATTTATGAACTCATTGAAACACTACATTCAAAGTAAAGCTAACCATAATACATTAGTGAAAACCGTACCTACATCAGTTTAGCAGTTTCTACGATAAGCACGCAGAAACTTACAACAATTCTAACAATTATTGACTTTGGTCTATTGCGTTATTAAAGGAAATAATAGTATTTCTTACATGTCTTCAATGTACCAAAAGCGATCGGTTACATTTTTAAAATAGTATGTATATTTGTATATACATGTACAGATTACATTACAACCAAGCCGGTGATGCCGTTCGAAAGACTGTATCTTTTCAGTTCATAAAAGAAGTGTGTGAAACTTGATAATTTGTCACGATTTTAATTACGTGTCTTCCAGTTCAGATTTCCCTACTAGACCAAGTCTAAACCTAAAGTGTACTGTGCTCTAATTGGCTGTAACTTAATGTTGTTCGAGTTAAAGTTCAAATCAGTGTATGACTTTAATGGAGCTGAAAGTGAACCGATTTTGTTTAATGGTAGTTTAGTTTTAAGTGGTGGTTAAGCAACCAAGCTTCAATTTCTTTAGTTATGCTGGACGGTGTCTATCAAAAGCAAGCTATTCTTTTGTGAATTAAATGTCGATGATTATATATTATCTCATCTGCTTAGGGCTTAGAGGTTGCTGTTATTGTTCATTATTTTGGTAGAACATTAAACGTGCGAGAGGTCGCTTGCCTGTGGGATTACATGAGACATTCAACTTTTTTTTATAGGGGCCACAACATGTTTCAGTCATGGTATCTAGGGCCGCAAGCAAAAAAATAATTAAAGTCTTCATTTAAACGTGATTCCAAGTTAACAATGCATTTACTTTATTAATGAAAATAGTTTTAACAAAGATGTTTAAATGCGATTTTGGTTACTGTGTTTTTTCAAAACTTGATCAAGATCTGGGTTGTTGCTACATGCTATCCCTATTACATAAATATCTCTAATAGTATTAAGGTAGTCTGTGCCTGGGGTTTGACCTTTTGTTGGTAGGAATTTAAAAAAAAAGTTGTCTTAATGTATTGAATGGTTTTCTGAATATTACCTAACAAACAAAGTATTGCTCAGATGGGCGCGATATTTAAAATGGTTCACAATAAGTTTGTAACTTCAGATGGGCCAATCACAACGGCCAGCGGGCAGCAGTTTGTGTAGCTGGATTAGATGAGTCATAGTGACGCTACGTGACGTGACCTATACTTGTTAACTATTTGCTCACGATTATCAAAACTTGTGCGACCGACCGCAAATTCTTACGTCGTATAATATGCGTAATAAGATTTCATGGAAAAGACGTTTACGCGCTTTCTCATTAATTTGTAGTGGGTAGTGCTACTGTTTAGTTTTGCGAGAACTTCGTCATACAACATATGCCGCTGAGAAGCTTTTAGGGAGCTCTTTTTTGAAGTCCATACAGAGCTTTTGCGATTAAAGCGTACTTTTTGGAGAATACTTTTATCTATTTGACATTGCACTTTGTATCTTTGCCAGTGTAGATGATAAACTTATACTTAGGTTAGCAATTATTGGGATTCGAGGTTTTACTTCCTTTTTTTAGGAAAGGTTTGATGAGGAAAGTTTTTTTAACTGACCTAGAAAGATTCCTTCCTCAAGTGATTGATTTATGAGTTGGGTTCGAGAATGGTTGAATCATGCATCGATACAGTGTTTTATTAGTATGGGTGGTAATTCGTTCACTCCTAAGCTAGGTTTTCCTTTTAAGTTTTTTTGAAATGAAAACTTCTTTAGCAGCGTTGTGCACTTTGAAGTATGGGTGGAAACCCGAACGGATGGCAGCCCTATGGTAAAATTATCTCTGTGACAGATGTCAACGATTATTCGTACATAGTGCGCAAATACCGATAGACTATTTTACTGAATAGAAAGTAGACATTTTGGTCGAGTGGAAAAGTTGACAGATTGTAAGCAGCAGGTCGAGGGTTCGAATCCTGAGAGAATAACGGACTCTTTTGTGTATTTTGTGTATTTTGTTTTATTTCCATATTAATGTTAATGTTCAAGTTTTCACTTTTGCCGGCACTCCCGGAGTACAACCCGTTGTTTTTTTAATTAATTTATTAACCTCCAAGAGATTAATCTGTTGCAAGAAAATGGTATTTTCTATCGTAGACTCGTTTGAGTATAAGTTGCATGTAAAGCATCAATTTGTCCTACTATTGCTCATACTGTCGGATACTGACGTCGCTACAAAGACTTCGTAAATTCTTTAGTTGCTTGTAGTGAAGGAACTATATCGATTAGCTAAAAACAAGCTGTACTTATGTGAAAGAGTTAAATTAGATATTGTTGCTTATCATTACATTATTTTATTACAAATTGCCTATTTAAAATATGCGATAATGTTATTAGAAGAAGAACTTAGTTGTTTTTTTTTTCAAGTGAATGAATGAATTAATAAATTTCTTAATACACATATAAAAAAGGGGAAATAACGACAACTGCAAAAGGCGATCTAATCACTAGAAGTGATCTCCACCAGACAAGATATTCATTGCAGCCTATACTTAAAAATAAAATAGTTTTATGCAATTATTGATACCTCATTATTACAGAAAATTAAAGATAATGATGTACGAGTAAACGAAAAACCGTGAGCGTGGTCTGAATAAAAGAACGTGATATTAGTTTATTCTTTGTCGTACTACTTATTTATGAATTAAGTTAATGTGAACTATTTTTACAATTGATTTGATGTGGTTAAGTGGCTTCAAGTGATTTTCGAACTACATGACGATCTGCCTGCCGCAAATGAGATTATAGGCAAAAGTGTATGAATATATGATAATGAATATATAAAAATCTTAGAACATAAAAGTATATTGCTTAGAACAGAAGTCCCTATCAGACTTAAGAACTACGGATACTGTATTCTTTATTCTTGTTCCCAGTAATTCTGCGGAATCTGCAACCCACCTTGGCCCTCTACGGAATCTGCAGGCCATGGTTTTGCTGCGGAGTCTGCGGCCACTGCGATTTCGCTGTGGAGTCTGCGGCTATTATGATTTTGCTGCGGAATCTGCGGCTATTATGATTTTGCTGCGGAGTCTGCGGCTATTATCAAATCTGCGGAGTCTGCGGATATTATGATATTCCTGCGGAAACTGCGGGCTAATAAATTCTTGCTGCGGAAACTGCAGCTGACCGAGTTGAAAAACTGGCGGACTCTGCTGGATACTCGTCTACTAAAAGTATTATCAAACATAGAATTTTTTTTTTTTTTTATTTAGGTAAGAAACAGTCTTTTACAAAAATTTACAGAACAACATTATTAAATTAAAGACCTTATCCTTACCCTATTTTACATATAAAAGTTCGTTATGCCTTAATATAATTTAGATTTACTTAATTCTATATACTATTATGCCAAATCTATTTCACTTAACGGGAGTATTAATTTGTTTTTTAAAAGCTGAATATTTGTTAAAGATATCTGCATAAGAATATTTATCATTATAACACTTACAACTACGCCTTATGTAACTATTCGCCACGTAACAACTACTACTCTTTGAGATGCTAAAAAGAGGTTTATTTCGACAGCTACGCTCATGCCTGCGAGGAACTCGAATGTTAATTTTATGCAGTAGGGTCTGGGCATCTACGAGGCCGTTCAATATTTTGTAGAGGAACAACACATCAACCTGATCACGGCGGCACTCCAAGGACGCCATCTTAAGACGCTGTAATGTTGAGGGATAATCATAATAAGGTTGGCCAGTCCTATAACAGAGAGCTTTGACAAACTACTTTTGTAGGACTTCAATCCGATCAATATGCCTTTTGTAGAAAGGGTGCCAGACTGTACAAGCGAACTCAAGATGACTCCGGACATAGCTATTATATAGGAGTTTGTACGTCAACGCCTTTTTAAAAGTTTCCCCACTCTTAGAATGAAACCTAATTGTTTGAAAGCCTTGCCTAACATCTTATCAATGTGTGGTACAAAATTTAACTCAGAGTCCATAATGACGCCCAAATCGCGAACCTGTGTGACCCGCTTTAGTTTTTTGCCACATAACTCATAATCAAATAATATATTGTGTTCTTTTTTTCGAGTGAAACTTATAACATGACATTTATCTGGATTTCAGAAAAGTTTATTGTCATCACAGAATCCTTCAAAACGGGCTAAATCGAGCTGCAATTTATCACAGTCCTCCAAAGAGCGTATGGTCCTAAATATCTTGGTGTCGTCTGCATACAGGAGACTTTTTGAGTCAGTAAAGGAATTGGAAAGATCGTTAACATACAAGGTAAACAACAGGGGCCCTAAATGGGACCCCTGCGGCACGCCAGAAGTGATGAACCTATACTGAGAGCAGTACCCACTAAGTACGACAGCCTGGCACCTATTTTCAACGTAGGATTTTAGCCACCTGAAAAGATCCCCATGCACACCGAGATTCCAAAGCTTTTGCAGAAGTGTATTATAACAAATTTTATCAAAGGCCTTTGAAAAATCGGTGTACACAGCATCTACCTGGTATTTATCACCCATAACTATCTAATATGTACTCCGTAAAATCTAGTAAATTTGAGTCTACACTCCTCCCCTTGTAAAATCCATGCTGAGACGGAGTGATGTAAGGCCTAACAGCAGATGATAATTTCAATGTCACAATTTTCTCTTGTATTTTACCAAACTGGCATAACTTTGAAATAGGACGATATTTTTCTATATCTTGAGACATCCTACCTTTAGGTACTGGGGTGATTAATGCTAGCTTCCACATATCAGGAACACTACCGTTTTTCATCGACATAGTATAAATTAAGCTAAGCGGTAAAGCTAAGGAATCAGCACATTGTTTTATTAAAATAGGATGAATTCCATCTGGTCCGGCACCTTTATTAATATTTTTTTTACCCCTAAGTTTAGGGGTAAACTCAATACTGCTAATATCAAGCAAAGCATCAACAGCCGGTTGGAGACTGGCAGTGTCCAGCGGGCCAGACACGGGCACCTCGAATACTGAGAAAAAATGGTCATTGAACATATCACAAATCTGTTTTTCATCCGATGAAGTGACTCCTTTATAGTGCATTACTTGAGGAAGACCAGAATTTGAGAAAATAGACCTGAAGTATGTCCAAAAAAACTTGGGATGTGATTTAATTTTTTCTTCAGAGTATGAAATATAATTATTATAACAGTCTAATTCCATTTTGGAAGCACGCTTTCTTAAAATTTTAAAGCTCTCATAATCTAAAGGGTTATTATATTTCTTCCACAATCTATGATATTTTAATTTTTCGTTAAGAACCTTAATCAGCGATTTACTGTACCAAACCGGTCGGGAATTGGGAGTACGTAACTTACGATGTGGGATATATTTGATCATTAAACCAGATAAAACGTCATACAACATATTGGTACACTCGTTAGTATCTAATTTATAAAAGATTTTTAACCAGTCCGTATTTTTTAACTCCAAACTTAGCTTCTCATAGTCTCCAGCTGGGAAATTAAAGACGCTAATAGCAGCAGGCTTAAAACAAGCTGTATATGCCACAGTACAATCAAATGCGACGGCTTTGTGATATTTATCTTCAACTACAAGTGGTGACCCACAGCTATTCACAGTGCACTCTGTGTCTGTTAGAATAAGGTCGAGAATGCGATTCATGTGATTATAAAGACTATTATATTGTACGAGGTTAGTATATGACATGAAATCGGTTAGCAACTGTACTGGAAGGCTGCTACTAATCGATAAACTCAAACGTGTACTAGCATTACTAGGTGATAATGTCCAAATAGCATCGCTAATATTAAAATCTCCTAGTATAATAAACCTATTATTAGGTTTCTCTGAAATCACTTTACCAACCATGTCAAAAAACGACCTTAACGTAGGGACATACGAGTTAGAGTGCGGTATGTAAGCACAACATATATTTAAAAAGGTTTGCTCGCGAAGTATATCTCGGGTGCGCGGTTGTATCGGCAGCGACACCCAGACGCACTCGGCGGCAGCGGGCGGCGGCCGCGGCCACTCGCGCGCAACTGGCAGGTACTCCCGCCGCACGCCCACCGCCACACCGCCGCCGCGCTGCTGGCCACTCTCGCTCGCCGACCGGTCTGCGCGGAATACTATGTACCTATCGTCAAAGTATTCCCTATCGGAAAAATCTCCCGTCAACCAGCTCTCGGTAACACAGATAATATCGTAGTCAGAGTGCAAGATGTTTTTAAAGAATGCATGAGATTTTGTGCGAAGACCTCGCACGTTTTGGTAGTAACAATGAAATGTTCTAGTAGTCATTGCTAATAGAATTACAATAACATACATTAATATACTTATTGCGAATGATAGCTGAGAGTAGCACAATCAACTTACCTGTCACCCAAAAATGTAGACCTTGGCGTATAAATATATATAATATATATATATATATTTTTTTTCTTTATATAAGTAGTAATGAACACCTACTATCAACAATAAAATTAAATCACGGGCACGAACGTATCTGAATAAATTGGAAATAAATAAAAGTGGTTTATAAAGCACAGAGGAACAGCTGTTATTTGGCATGAATAATTCGTACGACATTTTTTTAGAGGATAAGTTTATTTTTACATAAGTTATTTAAAAGGTTATCTTTGATAAGGCATACACAAAAATGAATGACAAAATATGAAGTAATTTTTGTAGTTTTTAGATGCAAATTAAATAATAACATGAATAGATCTTTATGAAAAGGGAATGTTTGGCGTAGTAACATTTTTAACATAGTATATAAGCAGAAACAATAGGTATCTAGTCACTTTAGTTTTTTGAGATCAGATTCAGTGGAGACCAGAATAGTTTTCGTGTTATCACATTTACGTAAAAATATTTTACAGTCTCTAATCCAAAGATAAGAGTATTTAAGGTCCTACTTAACCAATCTAGCTTGTTTAAGTAGCAGTTTATTTTTAGGTGTCAGGTGATCCCCAAGGTATATGTTAGATGCAGGTCCGGGCAGCCCGATATCAGCTGAGGTCAGCCCCCGGCGGGCCCGAACCGCTGCAAGCAGGTGATCTTTACATGAGCGGCGAGTGAATTTAACAACAATAGCTGCTGGGCGCTCCGGGCCTTGTTTTTTCTCGTTACCTTCATTATTTACATATCGGCGGGTGCGATGAATAGAATCGATGGAGCTATTTTCCAATTGGAAACCAACTTTACTGCAAATCGACTGGAGAATGCTGTTAAGATTTTCGCCCTTAGAGAAAGGAACACCGGAAATTTCAATGTTGTTCATACGAGCGTATTGATCGCGGGTATGGTTTTCGTTCTGAAGGCTGGAGATGGTCTCTTTGGCAGCACAGAGTTCTGATTGGAGCTTAGTAACAACTATAGACTTTTCCTCAACAGCAATGAGACGATCCTCCACGTTAGAGAACCTTGATTCCATCTCGCTCCACTGCGCCTGGAGAGTTTTAATACCATCCGAAGTGTTACGGATTTCCGACTTGACAGAAGCAAACTCCGCTTTCATGAGACTCTGTATCTCCTCCAACATCTTCACCGATACGTCTCCAGCACCGCGACTACGGCACTGGGGACAACGCCAGGTGGACTTCTTGTCGCCGTTCATCCTGCGATGGGTAGCCTCATTAACTCCGGAACACGGTCCATAGTGAAGTACATATTTACAATCACTACACTCCACTCCGTCCGTAATCGGTTCTTTGCATTTACCACAACTCATTGTGCGATTTTATACAGTATGGGCAAAATGTTTTGTTTCGTAGGCACAGAACAAAGTTTATATTTATACAAAATCGTTAACACGCGGCGAGCTTCCGAGAGATGATATTGGATTACGGCGAGCTAGTACGGTGCGTCTGATGCGTGCCGAGACCGCGCGCTAACTGATTATATACTGATTATATACATATACAACGATTCAAGTAATTTTGAGAAGTAATGATCGTATACTTATAATTATGGAGAGAAGGTATTTTATTGTTATAAAGATTTCAGAGCGAAAGTAATGAATGCATATAGTTATTTATTTCCTAAAACGGCTGGTTTCGTCTCGTGACCCATACCGCTGCCTCTGTGTAAAAAGCAGATGTTTTTTCCCGGGTCTAAGTGTGTCGCAAAGGACCCACGAAATAAGGGAAAGTTTTATGTGAGTCTTTAAATGTATGTTGTTTAAAATTGCGAAGCCTTGATAAATAAATATAAATGTTTATATTAGTGACCACATGATAATTTCTATCAATAAATTGCACTAAAAGTTTAAATCTCACATAATAGTAAATGAATGCTACATAGTCGATATTATATATTTTAACGCTCGTCTGAAAATATCAGTTAATTGGTAAATTAGACTTTGACTGCCTTACTATATAAGACGGCGTTTTAAAAGAAAGTTTTAAAGGTTTTCGTATTAAACAATACTTAACCGGAGTTACACATAGTTTAAGTTGGTATTACAATATTTAGTAGTTAGATCCACCATTTCTTTTATTTTTCATATATCCTGCTGCAAGCTAACGAGACCGGGGAGCTCCTAAAAGTGACGACATCGCAGATACCACACCGGCTGCCAAGAGTGCTTAGAAGGACAGACCCATCACTGGACAACGGACACCAGCAGCTAACACACTTTCCCGAGAATTCTAGCATAGTCCACCCACTCATTTTTACCTGTTGCCCCCCCTAATTGTATTTTTTTTCTCTCTCTTCATCCCTTCCTTGTTTGTACATAAATGATCCGAATGTAAGGTGTTTCTAATGTAGAAAGTTTGCGTGTATGAGGACATAACACGCGTCAGGATGGTCGAATGTAAGGTTTAATAATTAGTTTTCTTATTGTTTGATTCATTTATACAGTCAATTCTATTTGAAATGTTATCTCAGGTTATGATTTCGTTTTGATACCGCCTTTTTATTTGTAATCGAGTCGTGAGTTGGCGGTACCTATTTGAAAATGAAAAAAGTATAAAAGCCGTTGAAATGACTGTTAAGCTCTCTTTTGCATTTCGAATTTCGTCGTGATAACATTTTATCTTGATTCTGTAATAAATCATTTTATAAGGATATTGAAGTTTCCCTTCTCAATTCCATATAGTCCAAAAATATAGTTTTGTAGGCTGAGTATCTTTGTGCTCGCGCTGTATAGTAGCGGCGAGTCGCGCCGCTAGAAGCGCGCCTTGAAGTTCCAGCCTCGGTATGGACACCGGACGTAACGGACTCACTCTGCTTTTACTAGCAACAAAACATACTAGTACACGACCATCTGAACGTGTAAATCGCAAATAAATAACAGTTGCATACGCTTTTGAGGAAGCATCGCAAAAATATGCATTTGTTTATCAATAATACGATCAGAGTTGTCATTATCATCCCTCGGCCAGTCGAAATAGCACTCTGTCCATTCATGCGCATTGTTATGAAACCTCGGAATACGAAGCGAACGTAGGCTCTGTAAGTCAGTAAGCCAACACATGAACAATAAATGTTCCTCGGTCTTGATGCGGCACCGCCAGTCGACTCCACTACGATGCACATTTTGAAAAATAATTTTGCCCTTTATTATAAAAGGGGAAAGAAAACCATGCAAATCATAGACTGACATAATAATACTCAGCATTTGTGCTTTTGTAGGTGGTTCAGTACCATTTAAAATACCGGGCGAAATACGAACAAGCGCTATTTTAAATCCAAATGAGTCATCGTTCGGATCCCACATCAAACCAAGAGTGCGCTCAGTTGTGTTCGTAGCTCCGTGTTCGAATTCCACAGCAGTCGGCGCGAGCGCATCGGAGGGGATGGACCTAAGTACTTCCTTGCTATCGAGTTATTTCAAACCCACCTGATTTGTGAATAGCAGTCACCTCACGCACTAGCCGCACCGCCTGGTTTTCATCGTCACATGAATGAAGACAGTCGTCCATATAGTGACTGCCTATAATGACCTCGACTGCTTCGGGGTACAAATCCTGGAATTTAATCGCATTTTTGTTTTTTATATATTGCGCAATGAAAGGCAAACAGGTCGCCCCAAATAATAGTCGCTGAATTACGCATTTTTTAATTGGCGCTCCGGGACCATCCTGCCATAGAAAACGAAACACATGCTGGTCCTCGGGGCGAATTTTTATTTGCGTAAAACAATCCTTGATGTCGCCTATTAAAACAATTTTATTTTTACGGAAGCGTAACATAATCCCTAATAGAGAATTATACAAATCAGGGCCCGTGAGTAAATAATCATTTAGGCAAACTCCGTCCACCTTGCCTGCGCAGTCGAACACTAACCTCAGTTTTCCAGGTTTGTTGGGGTTCTGTACCCCAAAGTGTGACAGGTACCAGATGTGACTAGCTGCGAGCTCGTCGTCCTGTAGTTCCCGCGCGTAGCCCTTGTCGAAGAGTTCGTTTACCTCCGCTCGGTATCTCTCCGCATAAATACTATCTGCCTTGAATTTTTTCAAAATACCTTGTAACCTGGATTGTGCGTAATCATAAGAGTCTGGCAGGCAAAACTCATTCATAACAAACGGTAAACCAACCTCCCATTGATTACCGATGTGCCGCGCTGTCTCATCTAAAATACTTACCGCTCTAATATGAGCTGTATTCTCGCGGCAAAAGGTTGAGATTCCAATGGAACCTAACTCGAAAGTTTTCTTTACTAGGTCGTTAAGCTCATTGATAAAAGATAACGAATCTGGCGCCTCTGTGTGAGTGAGATGGAATGTGTGCCCGTCCATGGGAGTGTGAGTGACACCAAGGCAACCATGAATGGACCATCCTAAACGGCATCTCGTAGCATAAGGCTCTTGTTTAAAACCATCGTCTAAAACCACTTCGTGCGCTCGTTGAAGGTGGTAGTGTTACACATTGTTTTGGTCAAAATATTGCAGTAGTCTCATAAGATAATTTACTTTATTGTAATACAGTATAGTGTCATAATTGTGCGCATTTATAAGTGACTATAAGTGAAACGGAGAATTAAGTTATAGCTGGTATCTCTTTCTCGCGTCGCATCTCTTGACCGTGACTGCGGGGCGACCGCTCCTCACACCCCCTGTGTTAAAGGATAGAATCACATTTTTTATCCTGCTTCTTATCATTGTACCTGGCCGTAAGTGTGACGTCACTGGCGATAAAACAATGTCTCTGCAGCGAACACCACCGAGCGGCGGCGCCGGCGTCGGTGCCGAACGGTCGACGACGTCAGACCCCGACCTATCTACAGCTATGGATATGGATGACTATGTGACCCAACGTCGCCGTAAGCAGTTTGATATGGATGTAGGTATCGAGTTCTTAAACAGGAAATTTAATCAACAACTATCACTATGGAACGAAAACCTTGAGGCCTGCGTTCAGGAGACTATTACCAAGACGGTTTCGTCAGTTATTAATGATCAGCTTTCAAAGGTATCTACAGCACTCATTGATTTAAATGTCAGCATGTGTAAGCTGAATGAAGATAACACAAAAATCAACCAATCCTTACAGGAGACTAATTCTCGATTAAATTCATTAGAGGAATCCTTGAACTTTGCCTCTGAACGTCAGGACATGATTGAAAACCGCGTAACTGTGATTGAGAACAACCAAAAACAATCTTCTGATCTAACTCTGCAGGTTAATGGTCTCGAAAACAAAATTGCACTACTCGAACAACAGGCAAGGATGAGTAATATAGAAATCACAAATCTACCAGAAAAAAAATCTGAAAACCTTGTTTCCATTGTCGAAAGTATCAGTCGAGAAATCAATTTTTCAATCAATAAGACCGATATTGTCTCGGTGCATCGTGTACCGCATGCCGACCAGCAAAAAAAGAGTCCGAAAAATATAATTGTGAAGTTCACAACCAGAGTGTTACGCGATAATTTTATCTCCGCCTACCGCAACAAGAAAATAATAACCTCAACTATTCTCAAAATATCGGGACCGGAACACATTATATATTGCAATGAGCATTTAACTTTAGCAAACAAGATGATCTTTCGCAAAAGCCGTGAAGCGGCCAAACAACACGAATATAAATATGTATGGATCAAGCATGGAACAATACTTGCTCGGAAGTCAGATACTTCTCCTGTTATTGCAATCAGGTCATTGCAAGACATTAATAAAATCAAGTAAATGCCTGCAATGTAAGTGTAACCCTATTGTTACTTATATAATTACAGCAATTTTATTATTCTTTTTGACGGTAGTGGGTAGCTTGGTTATTGTAGTCGTGCTGGTTGATGGAGATATCTTGGTGTTAAGGTTATTTCTAGCGTTTTTAAAGGGCTTTTTTCAAAAAAAATACACTTTAACCTATTTCCCTTACAGGGATAGGCAGGGCAATAAAACGAAATTATTTATCATTAATAAAATTATAAGTAAACATACTGACACCTATTTCCCGTATCTGGGTGGACAGAGCTTCAAGGTAAAATTAATCGAAAGGGGCAGATTACTACTATTGAATAAATACAGTGACGCCCATGTTCCCTGTTGGGGTGGGCGGAGCTATAAAATCAAATCACTTGTAATAAGTTTTTTATTCAAATATATATACAATTATATTTCCTGCGTGGTTAGACAATACAATGGTATTTTATTTAGCGCGACTTTCATAAGTACTGATTCAGGGCCTAACCATACCTATCTTACCTTTGTAGTTGTATCCCTTGACCCTGCATACGATTTAATTCATTTATATACATTCTTAATGTGTTTCTTACATAATGGTTAAACAAGTATTATCGGTGTACTACCAGAATTGTCGGGGATTGAGAACTAAGCTACATACTATTTATATGAATATTTTACAGCATAATTACGATGTAATAATTCTAACCGAGACCTGGCTCAACGCTAATATTTTTGACAATGAGTACATAGATTCACGGTATCGTGTGTATCGTTGTGACAGGAACCTGGAGGCGGTTCAGCTGAGGGACGGGGGTGGAGTGCTGGTGGCGGTGCAGCGCGACCTGCCCGTCACCCCGTGCCCTCCGCCCCCGCCCCGCGGCTCAGCTCCGCCGCTGCCTGCCTCAATTGTGGATTTTGTTTTGCTGGAGTTACGGTCACGGAATTATCATTGTATTATCAGTGCCGTCTATATTCCGCCTAAAGTTAACTCTGAGATCTACACTTCATATTTCGACTACTTAACATATTTGATACAACGGTCAGGAACTTGCGAATATATTGTGGTAGGAGATTACAACTTACCTACACTTGAATGGATTGATCACGATACTTATGTTAAGCCTATTTTAAAACATAACGACTGTACTTCTAATAAACATTTAATTAATTTTATGTCTTTAATTGGCGGTTCTCAAATAAATCGTTGTAAAAATAGTAAAAACAGATTACTTGACTTATTTATTACAAATATAAATAATTGCACATCTTTTGAGTCACCATTGCCACTTGTCCCACTAGACACTTATCACCCTGCTTTCTATGTACTTCTGCCTATTAATAATAATTTTATACCATTACAGACTAAGCTACGGCCTCATTTCAAATACAAAACTGCTGATTATACGAATATTAAAACTGAACTAGATAGCGTCTGTTGGACTGAGTTATTACGTAACACCGTGGATGTGGAATCATTATTATCTAGTTTTTATGAGATTCTTTATTCAGTAATAAGAAAACATATCCCATCAAAAAACCTAAAAAATTCTCACTATCCCAGATGGTTCTCTCGCGCTCTTATACATATATATAAAAACAAAAATAAATCCTGGATTAAATGGAAAACTTATGGAAATAAATCAGATTACGATATTTACTCTATATACAGGGATAGGTTCAAGGCGGAATCTCACAAATGTTACAAAAGGTACATGACGTCTGTTGAGGATAGCATACGAGACAACATTAAGTATTTTTGGACATATATTAATAGTAATAAAAATTGTGGTGATATACCAGATTGTGTATCATATAAAAATGAAACTTCTAACTCTCCTGAACAGATTTGCGAAATGTTTTCTTCTTTTTTTAGTTCTGTTTTTGAGCCATCTGACATTGGTGATGATTTCGATGTAGATAATATACCTGATGTTAATATTAATTCCGATCTCGTTTTGAGTAACATAAGCTTCACTAAGAATGACGTTTTCAAAGAGCTCCGGTCGCTGGATGTATCCAAAGGACCGGGAGTGGATAACATTCCTGCAATTTTTTTCAAAAATACTGCCGAATCGCTTTTGGATCCTATTCACTTTATATTTAACCGATGCCTGCGAGAAGGTATTTTTCCCACTATTTGGAAGTCCGCCCGGATAGTACCGGTTCATAAAGGTGGTTTAAAGAGTGACGTTGAAAATTATCGTCCAATTTCAATTCTTCCTACTCTGTCGAAGGTATTCGAAAGATTAGTTCATTATAATATATACCCATCCTTACATAGATTTATCATCGAACAACAACATGGTTTCGTACAAAAGCGCTCTACTTCCACAAACTTACTCATTTATACAACTTATCTTTTTGAGGGAATAGACGCTAATAAGCAAATTGACAGCATCTATACTGACTTTCAGAAGGCCTTCGACAGAGTAGATCATAAAATTCTCCTTCAAAAACTGGCATTTAATGGAATACGAGGCAACTTATGGCGTTGGTTCAAATCTTATATATCCAATCGTACTCAGAAAGTTGTAGTAAATGGTTTTGAGTCTAATTTCGTACCGATAACATCTGGCGTACCTCAAGGCTCAATCTTGGGCCCTTTATTATTCGTCTTATTTATAAATGACATTGACTTATGTTTTAAATTTTGTAATTTTCTACTCTATGCAGACGACCTCAAAATTTTTCATACCATTGATAGTATCGATGACCATATTAAAGTACAGCAAGATTTGGACCGTTTCTCGCTATATTGTACTCAAAATAAACTTGGCCTTAGTCTAAACAAGTGTAAAGCTATCACATTCACTAAAAAGAAAAAAATCATAAACATACCGTATACTTTATGTGACACTCGGCTTGATACGGTCACCTCGATTAAAGATCTCGGAATTACGCTTGACAGTAAGTTACATCTGGATACACATATTGATAAAATCATAACAAGAGCCTTCAAAATGTATGGTTTTGTAATGCGAGCTTGCTCTCAATTCACCCGATCTAGTACTTTCATATATATTTACAAAAGTTTAATTCGCTCTCAGTTGGAATATGCAGTGTCGGTGTGGGATCCTTTCTATAAGAAATATATTTTGGCCCTTGAGTCAGTGCAGAAAAAATTTCTGCGTCGAGTAAATTATAAGTGTTGTCGTAGTCGTCTGGCATACGAACAACTTTTAGATAAGTTTAATTTAATGAGTCTCAAGACTAGACGCATCCAGTTACAAACTATGCTCCTGTATGATATTTGCCATGGTAAATATGATTGTATTGCTCTAAATAACAGCTTGAACTATAAAGTTCCTCTAAGGTCTCATAATCACAGAAAGTATGCAATGTTTGCGACACCATTCTGTCGCACTAATGCTGGCATGCGTTCCCCAATGTATCGTATTATGCACTTATACAATACTTACTTTAATGAAATAGATTTAATGGCGACGCATGTCAGCAGCTTCAAAAGATTACTACAGCTTAAACTTTTAGAAATTACTTTTTAGTTCTTTAGTTTAGTTTCTTACCTTTCTTTTCTGTATTTTAGTTCTTTACCTGTCTTCTCTGTATTTTAGCTCTTTACCTATCTACTCTTTTATTTTTTAGTTCCTTACCTGTATTTTAGTTCTTTACCTATCTTCTCTGTATTTTAGTTCTTTACCTGTCTTCTCTGTATTTTAGTTCATCACCTATCCTTTCTGTATATTGATATTTATTCTAAATTTTCTCTGCTTCATTTTAATTAATTTTTCAACACTATGTCATATTATAAAACTGCTTCTTCTTCTACTGCATATGTTATGTTATATTAGATTAATCTATACTTTTTGCTATTACTATCACCCTTAACTAAAATCTATTTACCTAGTAATTCGTGGTTATCGGTGCTGGTAACACAATTACGTGTTCTTAGTTTTAATGTTTGTTTATTCGTAAATATTGTGTTACTGTTTGATAACCCCAATAAAGTGAAAAAAAAAAAAAAAAAAAAAAAAAAAAGGGCATAAGTACTCACAATACCTTTGGGGCCACTAAGATTCACTTTCACCACTTTTAGAAGCACTTGAGGGGACGCAAAATTAACACGGAAAGCGGGCGCGGCGGCGCCGGCGGAGCTCGCGGCCCGGCCCAGCGTGTGGGCCACGGGCTCGTCCTGCGCCGGCGCTGGTTCGCTCTCCGACGGTGAAGTCGCCTCCTCCGGTTGCCGATCAACTGTTTGTGCGCGCGGCTGATTAGGTTTTTTGTAATGCAGTAAACGATGATGTGCGAGCCCACAGCCGTCAATATCACACACAGGTGCAGGACAGGTGTCTCTGGTATGATTTTCGAGTAGACAACAATAACATAATGCTTTCGATTTCACATATCGCCATCTGTCCTTTCTCATAGCTCGTTTAAACACACGACAGTTCGGTAACAAGTGAGCCGCTTTCTTACAAAAGTCACAACATTCTTTCAAGCTGTTTTCTTGTGTGGCTGTAGCTAAGATAGGCTGTTTATTAACTGAAGGGCGAGTTTTATCATCAGACTTTTTGAAAGGTTGTGTTGTGTCGGGTTTTTTATTATCTCGTAGGTACGTAACGCCGACTACCGATACCATCTCAGCCTCGCGCTTGAGAAACGAAGCTAGTAGTTGAATTTTAGGTATGTTGGATGCCAGTTTGCTGTATGCGTAGTCTGTCCACTTGCTTATGAGTACACTAGGTAACTTAGAGATGACTGCAGCTGCTAGCTCGGGGCTACGTAAGTAATCATGTTGGTTGAGAGAATACAAAGTTGCAACACAATTATTGACTTTCGTAGAAAAAGATATATAATCATTCTGATAGCTGTTAGGTAGTGGGTCAATTTTCTCATTCGTGAGGTTAAGTGTTGAATAATTAAATCAGAGTGGCCAAACCTCAGTTGTAGTGCTTCCATGACGACAGCCGGTGAAGTATTGCCGATCAACAGGTCTGTGACTGCCTCCTTGGCCTCACCTTTGAGGGCTCGACGTAACCTACACAGGTTTTCGGAATCACTGAATTGGCACACACGGGTAGATTCCTCATAGGCACTCTTAAAATGTAGCCACTCCATGCAGTCCCCACTAAACGTAGGTAACTCACGAGGCGTAGAAAGTCGCGTAAGCAAGCGTTTCTCCTTCTGTGAAGAAAACGTGTCCATGATATCCTTGAGCGTGTAAGCTAGCTGAGCGATGCTGTCGACAGGAACCAGCTGAGGTGCGCAAGCTGAATCTCGCGCGGGCGCTGCTGCCTCCGTCGCTGCTGCCGCCGCCGGTGACGGCTGCACGTTGCTTCGCTCCAACCAGTCGTTCACAATCGACTGCTTGTCGGTGCTGTGATTGTATTTCTTGCTGCTTGCCTTTGAGTGATATTTTGACGAACGCTCTTGCTCAGCTAAAGCTAGCTTTTTCTCAGCTACTGCCAGTTGGGCCTTTGCGACCATCAACTCGAACTCAAGCTTTTTTTGCTGAAGTGACGAGGCCGCGGACCGGCCAGCCGACGATGCTGCTGACGCAGCAGCAGACTCCTTTTTCGGTGCCGCCTGACATTCACTTGGCACTTTTAGGTTCGATTGCACTAAACTTTGTGTACATTTCACGTCCATATCGCCTAAACAAACGCTTTGCGCTTTATTTTCGAGCGCATTTTTCACGAGCACATGTCCGGATGCGTTTTCTAACCTCTCACTTAACTTCTCGCGATCTTTAGGTAAAAGTCTTTCACGGGGTGGTGCATTAAACATATTACTGGTAAGATTTGGCTCGAAGGATCAGAATTGTAGATGATAGAAAATGAAACCACGAGATTTCGGTTAAAGAGAGCGATGGAAGGCGTCGATGGCCGCGGTGTGCAAATATCAAGCGACTGGGGGGCCGAGGTGCATGTCCGGCCAATTATATGCACATTAGTTAGTTCAGGCGCATCGCCGCCGGTGGCGCTTCAATCGCACTTCCTTATATTAAAGTATACAAAATTCAAATCTTATCTAAGTTTGTGGTGCGTCGCCTACACCCTCTATGTAAAACACATCAGGGCTCGCGCAGGGCGCCCCGGGTGTCTGTTCTACGCAGCGCTCGAGAAGATTCCCAGCTTGATCACCGGCAAATACGCAGTGACGGAGCTGCTAAGCATGCCGGGAATCAAAATAGAAGCCTGGCGAGGTAAGAAGGGCCCTGCGCAATGCCATCGTTGCCAGGGCTTCCGTCACTCATCCCAATGCTGCCACCGCCCTCTAGCCTGCGTGCGCTGCGGAGAGCCACACCCGGCCGCCGCGAGCCCGCGCCCGCGAGACCAGCCGCCGACCTGCGCCAACTGCGGAGGACCCCATCCTGCCAACGAGGACCCCATCCTACCCCATCCTGTCAAGCGAGAGGCTCGCAACAAGAAAGCCGGCATAGTAGCCCGCCTCAGCCCCGCAACCCGCGCCACGGTAAGGCAACCACAGGTGGAGAAATCAGCGGCAGCATTTTTCACATTTCACCAGTTTGATTCCCGGCTCAAGCAGATGATTTTTCAAAAATCTTTAAATGCAGTTTTACTTATTTTGAAAATAAAGGCACAAGAATATCTCTATCTCTTTGAAATTTAGTTTTTTGGTATCTAAGTTAATGTTTGTTGATTCCACAAGAATATTCAATATGTCCGCATCAAAAAAAAGGGGAAAGGACTGAAGAGCTGTTTTAGCGTCCTTTGCCACGCCTAATGCACCCGGGGGACGAGAAACAATATTGTGGGATCGTGTTCTTGTAGTAGGCGGTGGTACCTTACTCCATTTTGTTCCATTACGAGACTGATAACTGGCCAAAGCTGACAAAGGAATATCGTCGTCAGACATCTCTTATTCCGCATCCACCTCTGAGCCATCTTGCTCACTTTCGGACTCGTGTGGAGAATGATAGGGTACATTTTGTTCCACAGGATCTTCTACTTCTTCATTTTCACTTGAACTAGAACTATCGCTGTCTTAATCGTCCTCCATCAACCATTCTTGTATCTGTTTTTCATTAGTTGCATTTGTTGCCATATTTGTCTAAAAACATAGAAATACTATGTAGTTGTACATTAATATGACGTAAACATAACCTATTATTAATATTATATGAACTTAGTATAAGTATATTACAGGAACAATCATATATTTACCTTTAAACTTGACGAGATCTTTATTTAAGAAGTTCCTCGAACGCTCGCGCGGGCTACATACGTAGCCCAGCAACTTTAAAGGCAATTTACGAAGACGTCCTTGCGCCGCAAATCTCGGCACGCCACTGACGGGTGCAGAGATTCCTACTAAAAGAATACCTAAGATGGCGACACTGTAGCGCGAATCATTTTGACAAAAATGCCAAAAATGTCACTGTGGGCTACACTTGTAGCCCGCGCGTGCACTCTAGTGTTAAGATGGCGGCCGAAAATGAAATTACTCTGATCCGGACGAAAATCAGTATCTGGGGGGTTTAGGGGTCGAAGGTTCCGAATATCGAGTCAGTTTTTAGATCCTACCATTTTTCAAGATGGCGGCCATAAAAGGAGTGGTGAGGCGAGGCCGAAGGCCGAGCCGAACCACGACGCCAAGCCGCGAGGCGAGGCCGTAGGCCAAGGCCAGCCGCGTAATAGGCGAAGTTGAAGGCCTAGCTCTGCGTAAGGCGTAGTCCAGAGCGCCCCCCCCCCAACCCAAGATGGCCGCCATACAAGTTAAGATTCTAAAGGTGAGACGAGGTCGAAGACCGAGCCGAACGCGCGAGGCGAGGCCGAAGGCCGAGGCGAGCTGCGTATAGGGTGAGGCCGTAGGCCGAACTACGCGTAGGGCAAATCCCGGAGCGTCCCCCCCCCAAATTCAAGATGGCCACCATACAAGTTTAGATTCTAAATGCGAGGCGAGGTCGAAAGCCGAGCCGAACGGGCGAGGCAAGGCCGAAGGCCGAGGCGAGCTTCGTATAGTGTGAGGCCGAAGGCCAAACTCCGTGTAGGGCGAAGCCCGGACCGTCCCCTCCCCCAATAAAAGATGGCCGCCATACAAGTTCAGATTTTTAAGGTGAGGCGAGGTCGCAGACCTAGCCGAATGTGTGAGCTGAGGCCGTAGGCCGAGGCGAGCTGCGTACAGGTCGAGGCCGAAGGCCGGGCTCCGCGTAGGGCAAAGCTCGAAGCGTCACCAAGCATATTACCAGCCGACCGCCATCATACCGACATGAGTGTCGTTTAATAGGTTTTCAGGGGTGCTGATTTCGAAAATGACATCCATTTTAAAATCCAAGATGGCGGACATGGATTTTTTAGAAAATACCGTCAAGGGTGTTTTTTAATAGGTTTTCAGGGGTGCTAATTCCGAAAATGACAAACGTTTTGAAATTTTAGATGGCGGACATAAATGTTATGTAAAATATCGACATGGGTGTCGTTTTTTGGGTATTCGGGAGTGCTGATTAAGAAAATAACATCCATTTAGAAATCCAAGATGGTGGCCGTAAAAAACGATAAAAATTATTAAATTTTATTGAATTTTTTTTTAAAAAGGCACAACCGCCTCGCGACCTGCTTTAGCAGGTCGCGCACCACGCGAAACCTAGTTATTATTATTATTATACTATATAAAGCTACATTACCACTCACTCACTGACTGACTGACTGACTGATTGACATAATTGTTCTCCCAGAAGGAGTGTCGGGAGGTGAAAATGATGTATGAGAGGTGTGGTCAGAATTTTTCGTCGAGTATGGCAAAACCTCGACATCTTCGGATTCTTCTCCTCATCAGGTCGCGACCCACCTTCCCGGGCGAACCGTTGGAGTTGGACCGGTCGTACTCGAACAAAGGTCAACCGGCACCCTGGTCAAAGTCTAACGGTAACATTTTTTTTTCGATTTTCAAAAAAACAAGATGGCCGCCATACAAAATTGATATTTTGGTATATCCTCCGATTCGGACCAAATTCGGTATTCAGGGGTTTTTGGGGTCGCTGAATCCGAATGCCTGGTAAGTTTTTCGATTCGACCATTTTCCAAGATGGCCGCCATACAAGGAATGGTGAGGCAAGGCCGAAGGCCGAGCCGAACCACGACGCGCTGCGAGGCGAGGCCGCAGGCCGAGGCGAGCTTTGTATAAGGCGAGGCCGAAGGCCGAGCTCCGCGTAGGGCGAAGCCCGGAGCGTCCCCCCCCCCCGAATCCTTGATGGCAGACATTTAAGTTTAGATTTTTAAGGTGAGGCGAGGCCAAAGGCAGAGCCGAGCTGCGTATAGGGCGAGGCCGAAGGCCAAGGTCCGCGTAGGGCGAAGCCCGAAGCGTCACCAAGCATCTTACCGGCCGACCGCAATCCGAAAATTTCATATCCGCCATCTTGGATTTTAGTTGGGGAAATCGTGACGCGAAGGGCGAAGCCCGGAGCGTCTCGATTCTCCCCACCAAAAATCCAAGATGGCGGATATGAAATTTTCGGGCATACCGACATGGGTGTCGTTTAATAGGTTTTCGGGGGTGCTGAATCCGAAAATGATATCCATTTTGAAATCCAAGATGGCGGACATGCATTTTTCTCAAAAACTGTCATGGGTGTCGTTTAATACGTTTTCTGGGGTGCTGATTGCGAAAATGACATCTATTTTGAAATCCAAGATGGCGGACATGCAGTTAAAAAAAAATATGTCATAGGTGTCGTTTAATAGGTTTTCAGGGATGCTGATTACGAAACTTACATCCATTTTGAAATCCAAGATGTCGGTCGTGACAAACCAAAAAAAGTATGAACGCCTTTTTGACCCTACAAATAGGGTAGCATAACCGCCTCGCGGCCTGCTTTAGCAGGTCGCGCACCACGCGAAACCTAGTTATACTATATAAAGCTACATTACCACTCACTGACTGACTGACTGGGTGATTGACATATTCTCCCAGAAGGAGGGTCGGGAGGTGAAAATGATGTATGAGGAGTGTGGTCAGAATTTTTTGTTGAGTATGGGAAAACCTCGACATCTTCGGATTCTCCTCCTCATCAGGTCGCGACCCACCTTCCCGGGCGAACCGTTGGACTTGGACCGGTTGTGCTCGAACAAAGGTCGACCCACGCCCTGGTCGAAGTCTACAGGTGACAAAATTTTTTCAATTTTCAAAAAAACAAGATGGCCGCCATACAAAAACGAGATTTTTGTATCTCCTCCGACTCAAACCAAACTCGGTATCCGGGGGTTTTAGGGGTCGCTGAATCCGAATATCTGGTAAGTTTTTCGATTCCGCCATTTTCCAAGATGGCCGCTATACAAGGAGTGGTGAGGCGAGGCCGAAGGCCGAGCTCCACGTAGGGCGAAGTCCGGTGCGTCTCCCCCCCCCAATCCAAGATGGCCGCCATTTAAGTTTAGATTTCAAAGGTAAGGCGAGGTCGTAGACCGAGCCGAACTCGCGAGGCGAGGCCGAAATCCGAGCCGAGCTGCGTATAGGGCGAGGCCGAAGGCCGAGCTCCGCGTAGGGCGAAGCCCGAAGCGTCACCAAGCATCTTACCGGCCGGGCTTCGCCCTTCGCGTCACGATTTCCCCAACTAAAATCCAAGATGGAGTATATGAAATTTTCGGGCATACCGACATGGGTGTCGTTTAATAGGTTTTCGGGAATGCTGATTCCGAAAATTATATCCATTTTGAAATCCAAGATGGCGGACATGCATTTTTCTCAAAAACCGTCATGGGTGTCGTTTAATACGTTTTCTGGGGTGTGATTGCGAAAATGACATCTATTTTTAAATCCAAGATGGCGGACATGCAGTTTAAAAAAAATCTGTCATGGGTGTCGCTTAATTGGTTTTCGGGGATGCTGATTACGAAACTGATACCCATTTTGAAATCCAAGATGGCGGTCGTGACAAACCAAAAAAAGTATGAACACCTTTTTGACCCTACAAATAGGGTAGCACAACCGCCTCGCGGCCTGCTTTAGCAGGTCGCGCACCACGCGAAACCTAGTTATACTATATAAAGCTACATTACAACTGACTGACTGACTCACTGATTGACATAATTTTTCTCCCAGAAGGAGGGTCGGGAGGTGAAAATGATGTATGAGGGGTGTAGTCAGAATTTTGAGTCAAATATGGGAAAACCTCGACATCTTCGGATTCTTCTCCTCATCAGGTCGCGACC